>WNWU01013289.1:297858-479996 GCA_012654045.1 Ptyas mucosa
CGTGCTGTGGTCACGCCCACTCAACCCATAGTGCCCCAGTCTTTCACGAAGGCGCAACCACCTGGACAGATGGAATGTAACATGTTTGAACCAAACTCGACAACTTAGAACTAGGAGCAGGAAGCCCCAGGTAATTAGTACATAACGACAGACACAGGGAGGGAATGGATTGTGTGAGCAGTGCTCTGGAAAATTGTTTTGTATTCTGATGTCATACCAGAATAAACCAGCTGCCAAGGACACCTGGCCTGGGAACAGACTATGAAACTGCTTCAAGAAGTGCCCAGCATCAAAATGATTCCCAAAACATCAAACCGGGATGCTGCTGGACACTGATAAAATGTTCAAGGGGGAGAGGACCAGGGAAAGGGGAAAAAGAATCTTTTGCATGGGAATACTCAGATCTAGTCTTACATTCGTTGCAACTATTTCATTTTAGTAAAAGAACTCAACACTTCAACCAAATGGAGTCAACGGTCTTTCTTTCCTAGGGATCTAAGCAGGGCCAGGTCTGACATAATGCTTATTTGTATATTGTTTATATGAAATTTTTGTTTTTATTTAGAGTAAGAGATTACTTAATTATGTTTATGTTTGTTTATGTTAATTTAAATTTATATACCGCCCTTCTCCCAAAGGACTCAGGGCAGTATACAGCCAAAGATAAAAACATAAAATATAAAATTTAAAACAATTTAAAAGTATATTAAACAAATTTGGCCCATATTAATTTAAAAAACCCTTTTTTAAAAAAATGAATTAAAAACAATTAAAAGAGCTACGCCAGCCCGGCTTGCTGGAATAGAAAAGTTTTGAGGGCACTGCGGAAGGTGCGTAAATCCAGGATCCTTCGTATCTCCGGGGGCAGCTTGTTCCAAAGGGTAGGTGCCCCCACAGAGAAGGCTCTCCCCCTGGGGGTCGCCAGTCGACACTGTTTGAGCGACAGCACCCTGAGGAGCCCCTCTCTGTGGGAGCGTACTGGCCGGTGGGAGGCTACCAGTAGCAGAAGGCAGTCTCATAGATACCCAGGTACCTAAGCCATGGAGTGCTCTAAAGATGGTAACCAATACCTTGAAGCACACCCGGAAGACCACCAGGAACCAGTGCAGCTCGCGCAGGAGAGGTGTCACACGGGAGCGCCACGTCGCTCCCACAATCACCCGCGCGGCCACATTCAGGACCAGTTGGAGCTTCCGAGTGCTCTTCAAGGGGAGCCCCATGTAGACAGCATTACAGTAATCCAGGTGGGAAGTGACAAGGGCACGAGTGACTGTGCGCAAGGAGTCCTGATCCAGAAAGGGACGCAACTGGCAAATCAGGCAGACCTGATAAAAAGCCCCCCGGCCACAGCTGTCACATGTTCTTCTAAAGACAGCCATGTATCCAGGAGGACGCCCAAGTTGCGAGCCTTTCCGTGGGGACCAATGACTCCCCCCTGATAGTCAGTGACGGTGCCAGCTGACTATATCGGGACGCTGGGAGCCACAGCCACTCGGTCTTGGATGGGTTGAGCCTGAGCTTGTTTCTCCCCATCCAGATCCGCACGGCCTCCAGGCACCGGGACATCATGTCAAGGGCATCATTGGGGTAGTCTGGGGTGGAGATGTACAGCTGAGTATCATCAGGGTACTGGTGGAATCTCACCCCGAAACCATGGATGATCTCACCCAGCAGCTTCACATAAATGTTGAACAGAAGGGATGAGAGGACCGACCCTTGCGGCACCCCACACATAAGGCGCCTCGAGGTCGACCTTTGCCCCTCTGCCAAAACAAACTGCGACCCATCAGAGAGAAAGGAGAACCACCACAACACTGTGCCCCCCACCCCTAACCCTTCCAACTGGCGCAGCATGATACCATGGTCGATGGTATCAAAAGCCGCTGAGAGATCTAATAGGACCAGGACAGAGGAACAGCCCCTGTCCCGAGCCCTCCAGAGATCATCAACCAACGCGACCAATGCCGTTTCTGTGCTGTACCCAGGCCTGAAGCCCGACTGGAAGGGATCCAGATAGACCGTTTCATCCAGGTACTGAGGAAGCTGTCGCGCCATCACATTCTCAACAACCTTCGCCATGAAGCAAAGGTTGAAGACTGGACGATAATTTGCTAAAACTGCCAGGTCCAGGGAGGGTTTTTTGAGGAGAGGCCTCACCACCGCCTATTTCAAGGCGGTGGGAAAGAAACCCTCACTCAAAGAAGCGTTAATAATCCTCTGGAGCCAGCCTTGTGTAACCTCCCGGGAAGCCAGCACCAGCCAGGAGGGACATGGATCCAATAAACATGTGGCCGCGCTAAGTCTCCCCAGAATCCTGTCCACGTCCTTGGGAGTCACCAGGTCAAATTCTTCCCAGATAACACTCTCAAGACCCGCCTCTATCACCCCTCCTGAATCTACCCAGTCAGAGCCCAGGTCTTTCCGAATTTCAGCGATTTTGTCATGTAGATACTGTACAAAATCCTCGGCCCTGCCCTCCAAGGGGTCCTCCCATGCTTCCAGATGGAGCAGGGAGCAGGGAGCAGGTCACCCTAAACAGGGCGGCTGGGCGGTTATCTGCAGACGCAATAAGAGCGGGAAAATAATTAAATTTTATGTATGTATGTATGTATGTATGTATGTAATTTATATGCCGCCCTTCTCCCGAAGGACTCAGGGTGGCTTACAAGAAGGAGGAAAAAATTACATAAACATCAAAGTCAATTTAAAATTTGTTAAAATTAGTTAAAAATTAATTAAAATTATTAAAAATCACCCCTACGGATTCAGCCCATTTGGCGAAAAAGCCACATCTTCAATTCGCAGCAGAAGGAGAGGAGGTTAGGAGCTGTCCTGAGGCCGGTGGGCAGCCCATTCCAGAGAGTCGGCGCTCCCACAGAGAACGCTCTCCCCCTGGGGGCCGCCAGCCGACATTGTCTGGCTGATGGCACCCTGAGGAGGCCCGCTCTGTGTGAGCACACTGGACGATGGGAGGATGGCAGGAGATGATCCTGCAGGTACCCCGGGCCTAAGCAATGTAGGGCTTTATAGGTGAGCACCAGCAACTTGAAACGCACCCGAAGAACCACCGGTAGCCAGTGCAGCTCGCGCAGGAGAGGTGTCACACGGGAGCACCGAGAAGCCCCCGTAACAACCCGTGTGGCCGCATTTTGGATTAACTGTAGCCTCCGGGTGCATCCCAAGGGCAGCCCCATGTAGAGGGCATTACAGTAGTCCAACCGAGATGTATTAAGGGCATGAGTGACCATGGCAAGAGTATCCCGATCTAGGGGGCGCAACTGGCACACCAGGCATACCTGTGCGAAGGCCCCCCTGGTCACGGCTGTCAAATGATCTTCTAAAGATAGCTGGGAATCCAGGAGGACACCCAGATTGCAGACCCTTTCTGAGGGAGTAAGGACCTCCCCTCCCATCACGAGTGACAGGGCCACTAGATCACGAGATGCCAATATCAACAGCCACTCAGTCTTGGATGGGTTGAGTCTAAGTCTGTTTCTTCCCATCCAGGCCCGTACTGCTTCCAGGCAGCGGGACATCACAGAAAGGGCATCCCCAGGGTGATCCGGGGTGGAGATATAAAGCTGAGTGTCGTCAGCATATTGATGGTACCTCACCCCGAAACCACGAATGATCTCACCCAGCGGCTTCATATAGATGTTAAAGAGCAGGGGGGAGAGAACTGACCCTTGAGGCACCCCACATATGAGGGGCCTCGGGGTGGATCTCTCTCCCCCCATCCATACAAACTGTGAGAGGCCCAAGAGGTAGGAGGAGAACCACTGAAAAACAGTGCCTCCTACCCCCAACCCCGAGTTGCTGCAGTAGGATACCATGGTCGATGGTATCGAAAGCCGCTGAGAGGTCAAGAAGGATCAGGATGGAGGAGCAACCACCATCCCTGGCCCACCAGAGATCATTCACTAGGGTGACCAATGCCGTTTCCGTGCTGTAACCGCGCCTGAAACCCGATTGGTACGGGTCTAGGAAGTCCGTTTCCTCCAGGAACTGCGGGAGCTGCTGTGCCACCACGGACTCAACAACCTTCGCTATAAAGCGAAGGTTGGAGACTGAACAATAGTTGTTAAGGGAGTCTGGATCAAAGGTGGGCTTCTTTTTTTTTTTTATTGAAAAAGTTTTACCAATACAAATTTTTCCCCCTTTTTTCCCCCCCTCCCTAACCCAACATTATAAGATACATATAAAAACAATATATAATTCCATCCCATCACCACCCTAACCCTCCCCCTCCTCCCTCTTCCCTCCCCCCCCTTGACTTCCATTATATGCAATGTTAGTATTCCCAAACAATATATATGTTATTCAATCTTCCATATCTTTTTTTCTATATTTACTAACATACTAACATAATCATCTCAGCTAAAAGCAATATAATATTTTCTAGTCTGATACTTATTCTGTACATACTCAATCCATAATTTCCATTCCTGTATATACTTCTCATGCGTCTGGTCTTTTAAAAAAGCTGAAACCTTTGCCATTTCTGCAAATCCAGCCATCTTCTGGGTCCATTGGTCAACAGTCGGTAAAACATCACTCTTCCAATGTTGGGCAATCAACAACCTAGCTGCTGTCACCATATACAAAATCAATTTAGTTTCACCCAGTGTAAAGTCTTTAACTATACCCAGTAGAAAAAATTGCGGAGAAAATTGTATTTTTTTCTTTAAAACATTTTGCATAACCCACCAGATTTTTATCCAAAAAGCCCTCACTTTCCTGCAAGTCCACCAGATGTGATAATATGTAGCATCTAAACAATCACATCTCCAACATTTTGGCTGCACATTAGGGTACATGCAAGACAATTTCTTGGGGTCTAAATGCCATCTATAAAACATTTTATAAAAATTTTCTCGTAAATTTTGTGACTGTGTAAATTTAACGTTCTGAACCCATATTTTTTCCCATGTTTCCATCATAACTGGTTGAGAGAAATTTTGTGCCCATTTAATCATACAATCTTTAACTAGCTCATTTTCTGAGTCTCTTTCTAACAGAACATTATAAACTCTCTTAATATGCATTGGACCTGTCCGCTTTATCTGTTCAACCAATTCTACTTCATATTCCATTAAACCAGTTTGTTGATCTTCTTTCCATCTCATCTGTAATTGATTGTACTGCAACCAAGTCAACGATTTCCCTTCTTCCAACAGCATATCCAAAGTCTTCAATCGCCACCTGCCCTCTTCAAAGTAAAGTAACTCTTTATATAAAAAACCCCCGAGTGACTTAATATTTGTATTCCACATGGTATCAGCAAGATCCAGCCAAAACGGAATCTTATAATCCCAATTAATTCGGTGCCTTCTCCAGACTCTCAACAAGGCATTTCTGAGTAGATGACTATTGAACACTTTGTCCACTTTGTTATCATAAAATAGGTATGCATGCCAACCCCAAACCAGGTCATGGCTTTCTATATTCAACAAATCAGTCTTAGTTTTCCCAAACCAATCACTTAATTGTATCAATGCAGTTGCTTCATAATATAGTCGAAGGTTTGGGAGTTTTAAGACCACCTCTCTCACGAGTATCTTGCATTATTTTCAGTTTAACTCTTGGTTTTTTATCATTCCAAATGAATTTATTCAGTCCTTTTTGCCATTCTAGCAATGGTTTGTCTGATTTAAGCACCGGTATCATTTGAAATAAAAAGATAAGTCTAGGTAAAACATTCATCTTTACTGCTGATATTCTTCCAAGCAGTGATAACTGCAGTTTCTTCCAGTTTTGCATATCTTTTTGTATCTTTTGCCACAGAACCTCATAGTTATTTTGAAACAGTTTAGCATTGGAGTCTGTGATTTGTACTCCTAAATATTTGACCTTTGAAACAATCTCAAAACCTGCCATTCTTTCCAGTTCCTTTTTTTTGCTCTCTGTCAGATTTTTGACAATCATTTTAGTTTTCTTCTGATTCAGCCTAAAACCAGATACCATGCCATAATCTTCTATGATATTTTTCATCTGGATTATTGAGTTCATAGGTTGTGATAGGGTAACAACCAGATCATCTGCAAATGCCTTAGTTCTGTAGTCCTCTTGCCTTATAGCTATTCCAGTCAAGGAGTTCGAATCCCGTATTGCGTTAAGTAAGACTTCTAAAGTTAGAATAAATAATAGCGGGGATAATGGACAACCTTGTCTGGTGCCTTTTTGTATGTTGAAATTCGATGTTAAACATCCATTAATAATAAGTTGTGCATATTGTTCTTGATAAACTGCACCAATCGCTTGTATAAACCGCTCCCCCAAGTCCATTTTTTCCAAAGTCTTAATTATAAAGTTCCAGTTCACTCGATGAAAGGCTTTTTCCGCATCCAAAAAAACCAGCACTGCAGAGATCTGTTTATTCTTATCTAGATAGTCCATTAAGTCTATAACTTGCCTAACATTCTCCTTCATATATCTGCCTTCAATAAATCCTGCTTGGTCATGATGAATTATCTTTTGAATAACTGGCATCAATCTGTTGGCTAGTACTTTTGCAAAGATTTTATAGTCTGTGTTTAGTAAAGATATTGGTCTATAATTTTCTGGTTTCTTAAGACCTGATTCTTCTTTCGGAATCAATGAAACAAAAGCTGTTTTCCATGAGGAAGGTATCTTACCTCCTAGTTGTATATTACGAAATAAGTCTTTAAGATGCTCAATCATTTCTTCTTGTAAAGTTTTATAATAAATTGCAGTTAAGCCGTCCGTCCCTGGAGCTTTAGCTGTTTTTAATTGTTTTATAGCAAAACTGATCTCCTCCACTGTTATCAATTGTTCCAAACTTTTCTTTTGAGTCGTTGAAATTTTTGAAACTCTCTTGTTTTCTAAGTATTCATCTATAGTAATATTCTGTATGTCATCTTTAGCATATAACTTAGTATAATATTCCAAAAAGGCTTTTTTAATTAGATCTTGTTGATAAACTTCTTTATCAGCATATTCAGTACTATCAATAATTCGTGTCGATGCTTGTTTCCTCAAAGTATACGCCAACCACCTGCCCGGTTTATTAGCATTGGAAAAAGTATTATGCTTTGCAAATTGTAAGTTAGTTGCCGTTTGGTCTGCTATAAGCATTTGGAATTGATCCTTCAAAAGTTTTATAGCCATTTGCAATTTTCCATCTGTTGGTTTTTGTATCAGTTGTTGTTCTTTCTTTTTTATCTCAGATTCCAGTTGTAGTCTTTTCTTCTGCTGATTCTGCCTGTGTTTAGAGTTCATTTGAATTAGTACTCCCCGCATATATGCTTTACTTGCGTCCCAAACTGTTTCAATAGGGGTACCTTTATTCAGGTTAAATTTAAAAAACTCCTTTAAATGCTTTTTAAGTTCAATTATATTTTTTTCATATCTAAATAGATTCTCATTTACTCTCCAGGATCTTCTTTCTCTTTTGCCCATCTCGATTTCCATCCAGACCGGACTGTGGTCAGTCAAAGTCCTAGGAAATATCTTTATTTTCTTTACTTTAGAAAGTAAGTTAGAAGTTAAGAGAAAAAAGTCTATTCTGGAAAAGGATTTATGCCTGTCTGAGTAAAAAGTAAAGTCCAGTTCATTTGGGTTTCGAATTCTCCAAATGTCTTTCAATTCCAAATCCTCTTTCAGTTCGAAAAAAGCTTGTGGTAGTTTATTCCCTATTTTGGCCGTAGTTTTTTTATCCAATCTAGGTTGGATTACTCCATTCCAGTCGCCCATTATTATAATGTTTGAATAATCCCAATCCAGAATTTTTAAATGAAGCAACTTATAAAAATTTTCCTGCTGTTGATTTGGAGCGTATATTCCGACCAACAAGATTGGTCCACCATCTGTAATAACTTCAATTGCAATATATCTTCCATCTTTATCTACTTCTATAGTTTTAGCTACAAATCTCTTGTTTATATATATCACCACTCCATTCTTCTTTTCTAAATTTGAAGCAACAAATTGCATTCCCAATTTTGAATTTATCAAGTATTTCTGATCTTGCAATTTTACATGAGTCTCCTGTAAGCAAATAACATCATTATGAAATTGTCTCAAATAGTGAAATATCTTCCTTCTTTTTTGCAGAGAATTCAGTCCGTTAACATTCCAAGACAAAAATTTAAGTGCCATTTGACCCTGTCTGAAGTTTTGAGAGCAATTGTTGAAGATTCTCTCCTACAGTAGCAATCTTCGGTTTAGCTCCTCCCATGACTTCAGCTTGCTGCTTATCTTTGGTTCTTTTTTCACGCTGTGGCTTAATATATTCTTGCTGCTGTTGCTTCATTTGTTTAGACATTGCTCTGGTTATACGTTGCTCTTCCATTTTGGATGTTGTTACTTCCAAAGCCATCGCCTCCTCTGTGATGGTTTTAGACATTTCTTCCAAAGGAGAAGCTTCAAATGGTGCAAAAGGGTCAACCACAACTCCACCTACTGCTCCCATTGACTCTCTTGCCTCCCTTTGCGACTGCCTTATTTGTGCTTCTGTTTCTTGATCAATCTCAGCTTGTAGTTGAACTTCCTTATCTATTGGTGAAGATGTGCGTGGAGGAGGAGAGCCCGCTTTCAAAACGTTATAATAAAATTCTTCTGCTTTTTCAATAGTGTTAAGGCGGTATCTCACTCTTCACAGCCTCAATATTACACCTATTGGCGCATCCCACCTGAATTGTATGTTCTGTCTTTTCAATTCTGCCACCAAAAATCCAAAATCCTTTCTATCTCTTAACATTTTGGGTGGTAATTCTTTAAAAACTCCAATCTCACTTCCATCAACTTGAACTGTTGTAACAAAGGAATTTTGCAAGATTTCATTTCTCATTCTTCTGTCTGTAAAATATATAACCACATCTCTAGGCAGTTGTCTTTGTACCGCCACACGAGAATTAACTCTGTAGACCTTGTCCATCTTGCACAAAACCACGCCTGGTTCCACTTTCAACATGACTGCCAAAGCCTCTGCACAAATTTTCCTGAGATCCTCCCTGGTGTTCTCTTTTACACCTCTCAGTCTAATAGCATATTCCATTGATCGAAATTGCATCATAGTAATCTCATTTTGCATTTTTTGTGTAACTTCTTCAATTTCTGTCATTCTTGAATCAGAAGCTCTAAATTTGGTCTCCATCTCTGAGGCAAGATTCTCCACTTTTTTATCAATCTGCAACACTACCTCAGACAGGCCTTTAACCACTGTTTGAATATCTTGTTTAACTGCATCATATTTCTCTTGAACCATTCCTTTAACCTCCTTCTCTGATCTTTGAATTTCTTTAATAATAAGGTCATATTGACTTTCTTCCTTTGTCTGAGATTGCAACTGCGCTGTTTGAGGCTGTTTCTGTTTATGTGTGGGGGAACCCCCCCCCCCGGTTGCTTTGTTGCCATTTTACCTCTTAAAGATCTTCCTTTTCCACAAACTCTCGCAACTTTTCCCAAAAAGTTCTCCAGATTCAATCAGGTCTATAAAAGTCAATTAGTATTTTTATTTTATTTTATTTTATTTTTGGATACTTTTCTGCCTCTTCCAGCCGGATTTGTTACTTTAAAATGTAGCTGGATACACTGATCAGATTACTTTCGCTTTCAGCTGTTCTCCACTGAAAGCAAGCGCCATTTTTTTCCCCTTTCTCAGAGCCAGATTACTTTCACTTTAAGAACTCTTTAAAATAGTCCAAACAACTTCCAATACTTGCTGTTTAATAAGAAGTTTCAGATCTTCCTTATTTTTCGTTGTTGTTGGTAATGCTGCCGCGCTGTCTTGCTCTGCTTTGAAGCAGAGTTTCCCAGTCGTCCGGAGCTTCAGCGGGGTGGATAGGGAGTCCCACCCTGTTAACTCCCCAGAAGCAAAAAAAGCTTTCTGGGGGTCTCACAGGGGACTCTACCTGCAGCCGCCGGCTCTCCTCACAAGCCCCTCGAGTCTCGGAGTTTTTCGAGCCGTTTCAGTTGCCGAAACGGCTCTTTTACGGGCGATCGGGCTGGCGGTCTTCAAAAGACCGTCAGCAACGGCTCACGGCAACAGCGGAAGTCAAAGGTGGGCTTCTTGAGGAGGGGACGAAACAACCACCACCTCTTTAAGTGTGGCAGGGAAGACCCCTTCCCACAGAGAAGCACTGACAATTGCTTGAATCCAGCCTCCAGTCACCTCTCTGGCTGCAGAAACAAGCCAGGAGGGACAAGTGTCCAATAAACATGTGGAGGCATCCAGTCGACCCATGATCCTGTCCATTTCATCCAATGAAACAGGCTTAAACCCAACCCAGATGTTACCATCAGGACAGGTCCCTGTCACCTTGCCAGACTCTGCCCAGTCAGAGTCCAACCTAGTCCGAATATGAGCGATTTTATCTTGCAGAAACTGTACAAAATCCTCAGCTCTGCCCTACAAGGGGTGCTCCCTTGCTCCGTGATTGAGAAGAGAGCAGGTCACTCTAAACAGAGCAGCTGGGCGGTTTTCTGCAGATGCAATGAGAGCGGCAAAAGATTGGCATTTTGCCACTAGATAAGACCTAATATGGGTTCTTAACTGTGTTCAGTCAGATTCAGATCGGGAGGATCTCCAACCGCCCTCCAGGCGTCTTCTCCGACGCTTCATCTCCCTGAGCTTGGCAGTGAACCATGGAGCCACCCAGGATCTGTGTCAGGTCAGAGGCCGCAAAGGCACGATTTGATCCAAGGCCGCAACTAGGGCCTCGGATGAATCGTGGGTTAAGGAGATGGGGAATGGCGCAAGCTCCATTAGGAACCCTTCCAGGTCCGTCAGGCGCCTGGGGCGGAAGTCTTGCTGGTTCCACCTCCCAGTGGCAGGGGGTGATGGAGAGAAAGTCCAGCCTGAGGAGGGAATGGTCAGTCCATGACGGGGGTAGATTGACTAGTTCCCCCTACCACAATCATTAATCCACTGTCCAGAGAGAAAAATCAGGTCGAGTGTGTGTCCTCCCTTATGAATTGCACAACCTGAGTTAGGTCCATGGCCGTCATGGAGGCCATGAACTCCCGGACTGACTCAGATGTCTCCCCAGCCGATGATAAATTGAAGTCTCACACAACCAGAAGGTTGGGGAGTTCAACCGCCAAATCGGCCAGGACATCTAGCAGTGCAGGCAGGGCTGAGGCTACACAGCTGGGAGACAGGTACGCAACCAACAAACCCGACTGAACTCCAGGGTCCCACTTCAAAAGGAGGGAATCACACCCGCCTATCTGAGGAACAGTGACCTCCCTGGGACTAAGGCTTTCTCTAATAACAACCGCCGCCACCACCCCTGCCCCTACCCTGGAGTCGCGGCTGGTGAAGCACATGGAAGCCTGGGGGACATAAATCGGTAAGAGGGACACCTCCCTCCGGCCCTAGCCAGGTCTCTGTGATACATGCCAGGTCCGCATCCTCCTCGTCAATTAAATCTCGGACGAGGAGGGCCTTGTTCACCACAGGCCTGGCATTCAGATACACCAGGCAGAGTCTAGGGCTCTCCTACACCCCGGGGAAGCAGGATGAGGCCACAGGGCTGGAGCGTGCCACCGGCTGGATGCAGCGGGGACGCTCCCCAGATCCCCTTCTCTCACACCCCCTGCCCCTCCCAACCATCATAGGGATCGGAAGACCCTCACTCCACCGAGCCTCTTCTTTCCCCTCCCCTCGTCCCCTCAACACACCAACTTCGGTCAAGCTAGGTTGCTGAACCATGAGAGCCATCCCCAACTCATTTTTCACTCCCAGCTCCCGGGTCCCCTTAAAATTTGATTAAAAACCCTAATTAAAAAAACCCTCAAGCCCCGCTTTGAAACATGCCACCACTCGGGGTTCCAAAACCCGTCCTTGAGGTAGGCCTTAGATAAATAAGGCCATGTCCGCGGGAGAGGGGCATCTCGCAGTGAGAGGAGGTCCGCCGAGGTATAAGCCAGTTGAAAATATGGGAAGAAGCAGGTGAAAGGAGACTATGGGTGTCGAAGATGCTAAAACCAGGAGACAGTCAAATGCAGCGCAGCTGGGCGTGGGAGAACCGGGGGGGGGAAGCACCGCTCTCTCACAGCGATGGAGAAGTCAAGAAAGCAGTTGCAATGATTTTATCCAGGGGAGTTAGCCGCAGCCACCCTCTCATGGCAACTAGGTGACAAAAGCCACCAGCAGAGATCATAACACCTTCCTCAGGAATAAAGCAGCAGTAATTGTCCAAGACTCTCAGTTCCCTCGCCCGTTCTCCGCTGTCCCACTCCGGCATGCCAAGATTGATGGAAGGTGATGGAAAGGAGGCAGAATTGAAATTACATAGTGATAGAGAGAGAGAAATCAGATGGCACTATAACAGGAAGGGTGATGCTAAGATCCAATAACAACTGAAGCTGGCAAAGATAGTCTGGCCAAAATCAGAGTTAGGGCAGTAATCCGGAGGGGGGGGGCGCTACGGGGGGGGGGGAGGGTTTCCAAGGGGTAGACAAGGGTGGAAAATTGCCAATCCCCTTCTAGCCAACTAACCAGCAACCTTGGATCTTCACTGGCACACTCACCCATATAAAATTGCCCTTTCTACTCAGACAATTGTCCAGTTCTTCCAATGGCCACAGACACAAGAGAGGTTGTAAAGACCCAGCAAAACAAAGTTGGGAGATAAGTCCCCTCAGTCTTCGGTTATTGAGCCAGCTGCCATCAATGCGGTCTCTTGTATTGCTGATTTCGCCGCTGTCAGCTCCCTCCAGCTCCCCAAGGCACCTGACGATCCTCCCTCGCCGCCACAGCACCACAGGGGTCCAGATAGCTGAAAGCGGCTTCCCCGGCATCGCAGCCATGCCAAACGGGCCGCCAGCTCTCCGCGGCCTAGGCACGATCGTGGAGACCGCCGCCGCCCTTCTAACAGCGTCCCAGCTGATGTAATCCCTCTGTGCTGGATCTCGGGCCATCCTGAAGCCTATCGCGGTCTGGACAGCTCATCTGAGCCATCAGATGCTCAGCGAGTCAGGCATGGGGCCAGAAGGTGGAAAAACGGCCGACTGCTCCAAAATCATTGATCCCCTCACCATCCCATCAGCAGATACCCCAGGAGACAGCCATCTTGTGCTAGCTGCTTTTATCTCCACTAGGTAGGTCTTAATATGAGACCTCACCAGTGTTTGGTCGGATTCGGAAAGGCTGGCCCTCCAACCACTCTCCAGGCATCTTTTCCGGTGCTTCATCTCCCTGAGCTCCTCGGAAAACCAGGGAGCTGAGTGGGATCGACACAGGGTCAGAGGCCGCAAAGGCACGACGCAATCCAAAGCTCCAGTGGCCACCCTATTCCAGGTGGCCACCAGTTGCATCGTGAGTCAGAACCTCAGGGAAAGGCCCAAGCTCCGTCCGGAACCTATCAGGATCCATCAGGAGCCTGGGGCGGAACCACCTCATCGGTTCCGCCTCCCTGTGGCGGGGTGTAGATTCAAAGGTCAAAGCAAAGAAGAGAATGATCTGACCATGACAAGGGCTCAGTCATTATATCCCCTATATCAAGACCATTCAGCCACTGACCAGAGAAAAAAACCAAGTCCAGAGTGTGTCCCCCCCGTGTGAGTAGGGCCATGAACTAACTGGGTCAGGTCCATAGCCGCCATGGAAGCCATGAACTCCTGAGCTGCCTCAGACATTTCACCGATGGATGGCAGGTTGAAATCCCCCATGACCATAAGTCTGGGGGTATCAAATGCCACCCCGCCTATCACGTTAAGCAGTTCGGGCAGGGCTGCCGCCACGCAGCAGGGAGCCAGGTACATAATCAGCAGGCCCATCTGCACCCCATGACGCCACTTCACCAGGAGGGACTCACATCCGGCAATCTGAGCAACAGTGGTCTCCCTTGGACCAAGACCCTCTTTTATAACAACCGCCACACACCCCCCACCCCTATCCTGTGGCCTTGGCTGATGGAATGCACGGAAGCCTGGTGGACACATTTCAATGAGGGGGACCTCCTCCCTCCTGGCCCAACCAGGTCTCCGTAATACCTGCCAGGTCCACTCTCCCCTCCTGAACAAGATCACAAATGGGGGGGGGGGTTATTTACCATGGACCTGGCATTGCATAGCATCAGCTGAAGGCCAGGGCCCTGAGGATCTGTGCAACCCGGGGAACGAGCAGAGCATTGGGGGCCGGAGCGCGCCACCTCTCAAAGACAGCGAGCGTGCACACCTGCAACAAGATATGGCCCCCTGCTTCCGCCATATCTGCCCCTCCCACCCACAGTATTGATGGAATAGCCCTCATTGACATTGACTCTAGCCCCCTGCTTGACCCCGAGCCCGGCACTCCCCATGCCATGACCCCCAGCTGGGCCAGGCCCTGCCCTCAGTGGGTTGTCCCCCAAACCCACGACCCTAGTTTCCATCTTCAAACAATCCTCCCCTCCCCTGGAACCCCTTAAAAATTGAGCTAAAAATTTAAATAAAAAACCCCTCAACCTCCTCTTTGCTGCATGCCACCATACAATTATATATTTGTATCTGTGCTGAAGAAAGTTGGGAGACAAATGTCTTTTATAACCTCTTTTTTTCTTGTCACTTTTTAACTTTTTCCCCCTTTAATCTAATCCTCCCTTTATTTTTTTTGTTTTTGTTATTTTGTATTTTATCTTTCTTTGAAATTTAATAAAGTTAGTTTTTAAAAAGTACCTGGGCCCACAGATGTTACAACATTCTGCAGTCATATGATTGCCATTTGCAGCCTTCTGCCAGCTTCCTCACTAACTTTGCTTATCAGAAACTGGCAGGGAAAGACAGTGTAACCATCTTAATTGAGAGATAGTTACAATCGTGTGTTTGCGGAGATGCTGAAACAACTACAACTATGAGAAACAGTCATAAGTCCCCTGTCAGCATTCCAGAACAATCCAACTCCAATGAAAAACTCCGAGACAGGCATCGTATCAAATCTTCCATTTATTAGAGTAGATATACTGGCACATCTGGGAAAACGCGAATATGAGAGTTCCAGGTTTTCCCTCAGTAAATCAAAACCACAAATCCAGCCCTTGCACCCATCAGTCTATCACATGGCCCAATCACCATCCTTCCCAACTTGAGCCACCACTGCAACCACTCCTCCTCCAGATGCAGGGACACCATGTCCTTGACCAAAAGGAAGAAGGTTATTATGTCTAACTACAATCTCTCTACCAAACCCCTTCTCCTACTTTCCCAAGCACAAGAAGGTGACAGCGTGGAAGCTTCCAGTGTTAATATGGCTTCCAAAGCTGATATCCCCTTGTCCAGTGCTGTCATTACTTCAGTCACTGAAGGAGTAGTCTCTTATTGAATACTAGTCCTATTTCTCTCTGGGGTATGGTTCAGGACTTGGATATATGTGAGACTGATTTCTCCCAATCAGACATGTCAAACTAAAGGCCCATGGACCAGATCTGGCCTGTGATGTGTTTAGATCTGGCCCGCAAACAGACTAGTAAGAGGAAGTGATTGAGTATTTACTTCCTCGCTTCTTCAGGTGTCTTGTCAGTGGAAGCAGCATGCTATGACCTAGGCTTCCTGAGTCATTAAAACACATGACTAGTCCCAAAAACCTCTTTTATTGCAACAGCTGTGAATTACATTCATTCACAGCTGAGTCCCGATTAGTTGCAAAAAGTCCTTCGGGAGAAGTCCTTCGGGGTAATCACCAACCTTTATCTCCCTTGACATGCTGCCAAAGACCTACCGTATATACTCGAGTATAAGCCGACCCGAATATAAGCCGAGACCCCCAATTTTACCACAAAAAACTGGGAAAACTTATTGACTCGAGTATAAGCCGGGGGTGGGAAGTGCAGTGGCCACTGGTAAATTTCAAAATAAAAAAAGACTGGTCAAAAGTGCAAGGACCTGTCAGAAATCACTTTTTTCAGCCCTCTGGGTAGTCCTTTTGTGCATATGGACTACTCAGAGGGCTGAAAAAGTAATTTTTGACTGGTCCTCACACTTGTGACCAGTCCTCGAACTTACGACTGTCCTCACATTTTACGTTTTTGCCCTATCTTATCACCACGGTGAAGAGAAGCAGCTGTGAAATGAGTGACATGGTTGTTAAGAATGCTACAATGGGGACTTCCGGTGGGACTGCGACATCGCCGGACGCTTCTTTTTGAAGCGCCAACCCAGGGCTCCGTAGAACCGCAAGAACAGCGACTATCGGCTGTCTTGCAGTTTGAAAACTTTCCCCCTGGTATGAGGGGGGAAAGTGAGTAGACGGGTGGGGTAGAGCACCCTGAGAGTGCCAGATTTTACCCATAATCTGGTGCTCGAAGATGAGAGCTCCCCGTTAAGCCTGTCAGTACTCCGGACCCTGGATGCCTCTGCTTTGCAGAGCTAGATGTCGTTACCATCCCAGCAACCAACTTTAAACAAATATTCTTTGAATCAAGCTGGCGGAGCACAAGCAGTATGAATGAAACAGCAAGTATTTTTTTTTCTTTTAACTCCAAAGATTTACTTTCTTTAAAAGATTCTTCCTAAGCTGAAAGTGAAAGCAAGATGGCGTTTGTGTTTTAACGGGGCGTGAAGAAGTGAAAGCTAAAAGTAATTATTGACAAGCCCCTGTTTGAAACGTAAAACTCCTTTTTGAAAAGTGCATGAAACAAGAAAGGATGTAATAATAATAATTGAAGCAGCAATACAAATTACAAATTGTAAAGGGTCTTTTTTTTCTTTTTGATATTCTTTTTTTTCTGTCCTTCTGGAAGGGAAGGAAGAAGGGGGGCAAGATGGCTGGTCTTTCTGAAAGCAAAGAAAGCAAAGAAGGGTTAACTAACCCTCAGATATGGTCTGATTTTGAGGAAGCTTGGAATTCAATTACCTCTGCTTTATTGGAAAGAATTGATACTATATTTCAAGCTTCTCAAGCTGGAAACAATGAAATACATGGAAATACTGAGTTGCAATCTAGCAGTGGGGGATTGAATGAAGAGTTGGGAGACGGAAAAGAACAAAAACAGACTATAGCAGTTTTTACTGAGGAGAGAAAGATGAATGCTGTGCAGAATAAGGAGCAAGAAATTCTGGAAGTTGATGAGATTTTGGTTACACGAATTTTTTTTTATAAAACCCAATCTGCATTTAAAGAGCTGTTTCCAGAAGAAGTTACATTTCTGCAAAAATTTTATAAAATGCAATCCCAAAAACTGCAAAATTTTACTGGAGTTAAAAAAGGCAGAGGGATCAAAGTTAAGAAGAAAGTTCGTAAAAAGGAAAAGAAGACTGGAAAAATGGAAAATAATCCTGCTTGACGAGATGATGGTCCTTAAAAAGTATTGTTTAACTGTTTAAAGATTTTGAACTTTTGGAAAAAAAAAACAGACAGCAGTTTAATGCCAGTTAACTAAGCGATGAGCGACGATGAGGAGGCAACCTACAGCTGTATTGGAATATTTTGAGAAGAATAAACAGATCACAGCAATGCTGGTGTGTTGGGCTGTGAAATATGCCCTGACTTGAATGATTTGGAATATTTTATTAAGGACTGTAATAAATTTGGACTTAATTGCAATCGCAGAAGTTTTATTGAATATAGCAAATTGGAGTTTCCTGTTTGATGGTAATAAATATAAGGCAAAAGGACTATGGACCTAGGGCAATTGCAGCTGATCTGGTGGTTTCCCTAATACGTCTGATGAATTTATTAATCTAATTTTTGACTGGATTTGATGGATATCATTTCAAATATAATTATAAAGTCACTCGGGGGGGGGTTATATAAAGAAGCAATTTTTATTTAGGTGGGTAGACGCAAATGAAGATATCTTATATGCTGTTGGAAGATATGAAGACAAGAAGATTAGCAACTGGTTTAATCTAGTATGAAGAATTTAAATGATTGATATAGTTCTTAAATGATGTTCTTAGTTGATCTGTTAATATGTATTGATAAATTAATAAGAGGTTTGATTATTAATTAAAAAAATATCATTATTATTATTTTTTATTAAGTGTTTTAATTATAATTGGACCTTGATGGTTTAAAAGTGGAGGACGGAAGAGTTTATATAGTATTTTATTTTAAATCTGGGGTTTTTGAATGAGGGTTTCTTTTTTGTTGTTGTTGTTGTTGTTGTTTTGTTTTAAATGAAAGAAGTTATAAAATATTTTGTTAAATTGTATAGACCTAATAATTTGTTAAGTAACAATTAGCTAAATTGAGTAATGATAGGTTTGATTAGGTAATACTTAATTGTTTTATTAACTGCTGTAATTATAAATGGATATTAATTTTGTTGAATTAGATGGAATAAGGAGAAAGAAGACTTGCTTTCCTTTTATCTATTTGTTTAATGATTATGATTATGATAAGTGTGAAATGGAGTTTAATTTAGAGAATTTGAGCTGTATTTTATCTTGTATTTGCTCTGGGAAGTCGGGGGGTGGTTGGGGAGGGGGGAGAAAATGTATGTAAAACTTTTAAAACTTTTTCAATAAAAAAAAAAAAGAATGCTACAATGGGCATAAATGAGGACCAGTCATAAGTGCGAAGACAGGTCAAAAGTGCGAGGACCTGTCAGAAATCACTTTTTTCAGCCCTCTGGGTAGTCCTTTTGTGCATATGCACTACTCAGAGGGCTGAAAAAGTAATTTTTGACTGGTCCTCGCACTTGTGACCAGTCCTCAAACTTACGACTGTCCTCCACATTTTACATTTTTGCCCTATCTTATCATCATTTCTCTCTCCCCCTCTCTTTCTCATTCTTTCTTTCTCCCCCTCTTTCTCTCTCTCTCTCCTCCACTCTCTCTCTCATTCTCTTTCTCCCCCCTTCCTCAAAGAGAGAGGTGGTAGGTTTGAGGAGAAAGACTGCTGTACAATAAAAAAGATGAAAGGGAAGAAAACCAACCCCAAACAAATATAAAGATATCAAGATAAAGAATGAATTGTTAAACTTTAAAGAATAAAAGAGAACAAATATGAATAAATAGCAATAATTAGAAACACACATACAAACATACAATGTATTTTCTTTGAACAGAGTATTTGGCCGGTTCACAAATTTAAACAGTGTTCAGTCATTTCACTTAAATTTACAATTTCTATATTTCCTTTTTGCCATATTTATTCCTCATCTATTTTTTTAAAAAACCAATATTACCCTTCATCCTCATCTCTAATCTTAAACAAATTCAATTTTTCACTTCTATTCTATATTATACCCTTTCCCATTGTCATCTATTTTTATATCCATCCTCATATTGGTTAATTATGTAATATTACAGTTGTTCAATACAATTCAACATTTTAATATAAATCAATTAGTTATATAACTATCTTTTTTGTATATTAATCAATATGAACATGAATATTCCAATTATTTCCATGCAACCCAATTTCTTACAAATCAATTACCGGTAATTATATTTACCAATAATAATAAACCAGATAATTTCCCCCATATATTCTTCCAAACCACAACTTAACCATTTCTGCTTTCAACACAATATACAATTAATAGTTATTAGTTAATAACTATTATTAACTAATAATCGTTAATATACAATTAACAATTCCCTAGTTAAATAGAGCTTTTTCTTTTGTGTTTTAAAATCTTGAACTCTCCTCTTTTGCCATTTGCCATGAATTTCCCATTGTTTGCACCTACTTTTTTTGATGAGGAAAAAGAAATCTGCCTTTCCAACGTTGCAAGCAAAAGAAAAAGAAATCTCTCTCTGCCTCATTTTGTCACGTTGCAGCAAAGACCCTGCTTTAGTTTCAGTTTCGCTTTTTTAGCATAGCTGGGAGGGGGAGGGAAAATGCTCCAGCAATTTACCTCTTTGCAGCTAGCTAGCAACAGAGCCCCAGTAAAACAGCTGAGAGCAAATCAGCTGAGAGTCGGGAGGCTCTTCAAATCAACTTATGGTAATTAACCTATACTGACGCTGAAAGGGGCTGTTTTTTCTATTTTTGCAGACAAGGGTCTACTCATTTGTTTTCTTTTAAAAAGGCTTTTTTTTTCGTGACTCGAATATAAGCCGAGGGGGGCTTTTTCAGCCTGAAAAACGTGCTGAAAAACTCGGCTTATATTCGAGTATATACGGTACTTGGCAAAGCTACATGGAGTCCAGAATCATACAGAGATGCCGACTGGGAACAAAATTAACAACATTGCTTTCCTGCAAAGGGCCCACATGCCTTTGCTCCTCTTTTAAGTCTTATGGGAGGGACCAATCATCTCCAGGCCTTACTCCCAAATCATCCCTTTTGTTTTAACTGTTCTTGCCTTCTGGCAGCTCTGTGCATGCGTGCACTAGGAACAGGCTCCTTCTGTTCTTCTGCCTCTCTGATGTCCAACTCTGGAGGCTCCGGAGTCCGCACATAACTCTCAGATGGCCTCTGCCTCCAACACAGAGTCCTTGAGTCCACAGACTCCAGGACTGGCCCATGTTCCTCCCCAGCCTCCTCACTGTCCGACTCTGCTGCCAGCTCCGCAGGCTGGGACAGGCAGTGGGAGGCTCTCCAACGCATGGAACTGTACTGCAACGGTAACCGCAGGGGCAAGCAGGCATGGCTAAAGCGCCCTCTGCATGAGATTGAGTGGCTGGTGAGAGAAGGAAAGGGAGGGAAGGAAAGAGAAAGGACAGAAAGCACTCAGGGGGTGTTTTTCTTCAGTTCTCATCCCTCCCTGCCTCACTGCCTTTCCCTAGTCCTCTTCCTTCATTTGCGCTGCACTTTCCCACAAGTAGCCAACTTGCAGACTTTTCCCCAAAGATGCAAGGAAATGCAACACAGGAGGCTCGCGTGCACTGGGCCCAGGGCAAAATTAGTCAAGAAACCTGAGCCACATGCTGCTGAAATGCACACACTTCCTTCGAAGCTGCTGTTGCGTCTCTAGGCAAGAGATCTGCAGCTCAGTGTCTCTACTGTCCAGACTCTCCGGTCTCAGATTATTAGGGCCTTAAGAGCGCCACAAAGAGTGCAGCCCCCTTATGCCCCAAAAGATCAGGACTCACAGCATCCTACTGAGCCTCCAAAGTGGATACCTAAAGCACTCACACCTGCTCACCTCACACAGCACTTGGGATTTTGAGCTTTCTGTTCAGTCTCATACTCCATATATACAACATCTGCTGTGAAGAAGACCTGCATGCCTATGCTGATATTTAAACCAAAAAAAATGGCCAAACAGAAAGTGGACTTTGAAAACAGGTGCTTTCAAAAGAGGTGGGAGACAGAGTACCTGTTTGTTGACATTGAAGATAAGGCCAAGTGCTTTGTTTGCAGAGCTAATGTGGCTGTACTTAAAAGAATAATATATGAGACGGCACTATGAGACAAAACATCAGGACAAGTATTAAAACTTGGACATACAGCAGAAGCTAAAGAAGGTGGAAGAGTTTAAAAAGAGTCTGATGTCATGGCAGCATATGTTCAGAAAAGCAAAATCACAAAGTGAAGCTGCTGTGAAAGCTACTTTTATAGTAGCAGAAGAGATAGCTAAATCATTCCAGCCATTTACAGACTGGAAGTTTTTGAAGTGTTGTATGATTAAAGTGTGCGGTCTAGCACACAAACTAGCGTTCCAGACCAAAAGCAAGCATTTTTTAAATGTAAGCCTAAGCAGAAATACTGTTGCTGATCGTATATGTGAACCTGCCACTGATTTACAAGTACAGTTGATTGAAAAGGGAAAAGATTTCATTACATATTCCTTTGCTGTGGATGAGAGTGCTGACATCACTGTCACGGCACAGCTGACAATCTTCATCCGTGGAATGGACTCAAGTTTATGTGTTACAGAGGAACTTTTGGATATGAAATCAATGCATGGCAACTACCACAGGAAAAGACATAACATGTAACTCACAGAATAGTAAGAATAAGAGTTAGGCGGTTTACAATTGTAACAGAAAATCTGAATAATGCATTTTAATAATGAGCACATGGATTTTTTTTATAATTGCTTCTGCATATATATTTATAGGAAAGACATAGCATTCCTCAGAAAGCTAGTTTACTGCAGTAAGTAGAAATATTTAGACAGTTCCATTTTGGTATCCCAACACTAACACCGTAGTATAAAGATTAGTGAACAGTCACTCCTGTCCTTTTATCAACAAATGTTTTTAGAGTACATCTTAAATCAGAGTTTGACAATCCTGATCTGTGGGCACAATGACATATATAATTTCTCTGAAAGTGTTCCAAATTAAATAGATTAATTTATTATGAAATGGTAAAAAAATATACGGAAAACACTGAATATCCCAAAATTCTGATGTTCCACCTGACCAGAGGGCAGTAACTCATATGTAACCAGTAGTCTTCAATGCACAGTTGAGACTCATTATTACTTTATTTGAAAAAGAAATGGTATATTGTATATGTTAGGAGAAAACCAGAAAGTCATGTAATAATGTAGGTCAAGTAATACGAAATTAGAAATAAGAGTTTTCAATAGTGTATAAAAATAGGATAGGTAATAAATAACCGTTTCTTCCAACAAAACAAAAACTATCTTCATGTAAAACACTTCAGAGATGAAATAGTTTGAACACTACTGAGACCACAGTCCATTCAGTACTCATAATATCAATCACATTCAAAAGGATTGCATCAGACTCCTGGAATGCTGAAGTCCACATATTTGCTATTCAGCATGCAAACTGCTATTCAAGTTCAATCAGCTATAAATGTTGCTTTGTTTTAATTTTCCACTGAACTTCCTGGAACCTATTATCAGACTGCCAGATATGTGTATTTAGCAATGGCAACATGTGCTTTTCTTCATTGCTCCAATGTCACCTCCAATGAAGAGACACATATAACCCAACTAGAAAAAGATACCTGAAAGTTGAATCTACTGGATCATACTGCTTTTTTAACTCTTCAAGAACAAAAAATACTTTCAGGACTCAGATTTTTTTCTTATTCATATATCTAAAAATATTTCCTCTTTATTTATTTATAAAGTTATTTGCATTTCAAAATTTCTACTAATAGCTCCCACATTGCTTGTAAAGTTTTCCTTTAAAAAATATTCAGAATAGATTTTCCACAGAATACCAACCTACCTGCATATGTATTCTATCGCAACTTAGAAAACAGATTTACCTTAATGAATCCATGAATTGCAGTATTAAAACAGAATAATTAAAATTACAATAGTACTCAATTATTTTCTTTTTTGTTTTGCATATCTTAGCAAGGAAAGTTCTAGTGAATTTTCTAGAAAGTTCTAGAACCATGATGGCGAACTTATGGCATGCGTGCCAGAGGTGCACACAGAGCCCTCTCTGTAGGCACGAACAGCCGCCAGCTGCTCTTCTGATTTCCGGCATGCACCGGCCAGCTGGCCTTCATGGGCGCCTGAAAACGGCCAGAAAAACAGCCAGAAACAGGCATGTGAGCACCAGCCAGCTGGTCTTCGGGTTTCTGGTGCTCCAGCACACGCAAAGACCAGCTGGCCGGCGCGCATGCATGCGCTGGAAACCCAAAGACCAGCTGGCCAGTGCATGCATGCGCCCCAGCCAGCTGGTCTTCAGGTTTCCGGCGCTCTGCTGTGTGGACATGCATGTGCATTCCGGTTTGGGCACTTGGTGCCAAAAAGCTTCGCCATCACTGTTCTAGACGTTTGGAAAGCCATGTTTCTATACAGTACTGTTAGAGACCATCTTTGATGAAAAGAATGAATGAAAAAGTAGCTTTGAAATACTGAGAAAAAAAACCACTTGATTTTATGAGTCATGGAAACTCCTCTTCATATATAAATATTATATCTAAAATTCTGTCACATACATATAGCTGCCCAAAGTCACCTTATAGGGAAGATGGGCAGCCTAAAAATCTAATAAATAATAATATTGCCTTAAAATATTTGCCTTATTTTTATTTGCATTTAGAAAACTGGCATATTTAATTACTGCTTGTAATTCCAAAATTTATATTGGAAAAATACTTCTATTAAATCAATTCAAATATTAAAAATATCAAACTTCCATTATTTGCAATCTCTTCACCATGCACCAGGTTATGAATAATGACTGGAAAAGGAGAGGGGGTGTTTGATGATATTAAAGTCACAAACTTGTATGATAAAGAATCCTAAAGAGCTAAAGTCCTAAAAAGACACTGCAGACATTCAAATTAGGTTAGCTTCAGACTTCAAGATCTAAACTAGAAGTTTGTTAGTATATACAATACTATGCAACGTTATTAGTAATAATAATGCTGGGCCCAGAAAAAAATATTTTGTTTAGTTGAATAAGGATCATGAATGCTTGTGTCATGAGAATTATTTAAGATATAACATGAGGCACCTTCTCAAGAGATCTTAGCATAAAATCCATAGAAGAGTGTTAGTTGACAACAGTTCCATTTCTTTGTTCTTGTATTAGTGAGAAATTAAACATTTCATATATTGCACATCACTAGAATAGAACAGAATTTTTTATTGGCCAAGTGTGATTGGACACACAAGGAATTTGTCTTGGTGCATATGCTCTCAGTGTACATAAAAAGAAAAGATACATTCGTCAAGAATCATAAGGCACAACACTTAATGATAATCATAGGTTACAAATAAGCAATCAGGAAACAGTATCAATATAAATCGTAAGGATACAAGCAACAAAGTTACAGTCATACAGTCATAAGTGGAAGGAGATGGGTGGTGGGAACGATGAGATGATTAATAGTAGTGCAGACTTAGTAAATAGTTTGACAGTGTTGAGGGAATTATTTGTTTAGCAGAGTGATGGTGTTCTGGGAAAAATGTTCTTGTGTCTAGTTGTTCTGGTATGCAGTGCTCTGTAGCTAATGCATTAAGCTGTAATGTTCTTTTTATGCATAGCTTCTTCTTTTTAATAATGCAATTACCTGGAAATCCGCAAGTTTAATTGCTATGCTTGGCATGATTTTTGTCACAGTGATACTATATTTTATTGTTACACTGGTTTTTTTAATAATCACTAAACTTTTTTTGTTAAAGACAAGAACACATTGGGTAAGATTTTTCTTTGCCAGATACCCAGAGAGCTATCACCTATTAGAAGAGAAAATACTAATCAACATAGATAAGTGATCTCTTCTAAAAGTGAAGTAGCTTTGTACATGTGTAGAATTGTATATGTTCCAAAAATGATTCTGAAGTTGCCTACTTCTCATACAAGTGCAACCTCTCTGTTATTCATTAAAAGTAGCAAGCCATTTGCTTGGCTTCTATGTTAAAAGCGACATCAACTTATTTGCTTAAAGTAGCAATTTTTTTTTACTTATATGAAAGCCTAATGGGTTTTTTTAAGAAATAGTGCAGAGGGATTGTGGGCCCCTTCAAGAAGGAAGCACTGTCAGCAGCAATGATGGCAGTGAGAGCTGGGCTAAAACAGATTTTAGGAGTAGAATGCAAACACACACTACAGGACATCAATTGATTTTTCTAAGTCATTCTATGTTAAGAAGCTCAAAATCATACAACTTCTGTCCTTACTAATACTGGCCAACTTTAGGAAAGGAAGTAGGAAGAGGGAAATCTAAACAAAGCATCTGCAGTGTTAATACAGGTAGTCCTCGACTTACAACTATTTGTTTAGTAACCATTTGAAGTTACAACAGCACTGAAAAAAGTGACTTGTGACCATTTTTCACACTTACGATCATTGCAGCATCCCTGTGATCACATGATCAAAATACAGACAACTTGGCAACTGGCATGTATTTATAATGGTTGCAATATCCCAGGGTCAGGTGGTCACATTTTGCAACCTTCTGACAAGCAAAGGCAATGAGGAAAGCCTGATTCACTTGAGAACTGCAGTGATTCACTTAACAATTGTGATGAGAAAGGTCATAAAATGGGGCAAAAATTCACTTAACTGTCTTGTTTAGCAACACAAATTTTGGGCTCAATTGTGATTGTAAATCAAGGAATATTAGTAGAACAATTCTGTATATATGCAACCAGGAGCACCAGTCAATTTGATTTCATTATTTTTAAAAAATACTTTAAAACATTAATAGGAATGTTTAATAGTGGCTAGGACATTGAGCTTGTCGATCAAAAGGTCGGCAGTTCAGCGGTTCGAATCGCTAGTACCGTGTAACGGGGTGAGCTCCCATTACTTGTCCCAGCTTCTGCCAACTTGGCGGTTCAAAAGCATGTAAAAAATGCAAGTAGAAAAATAGGGACCACCTTTGGTAGGAAGGTAACAGTGTTCTGTGCGCCTTCGGCGTTTAGTCATGCCAGCCATATGACCACAGAGACGTCTTTGGACAGCGCTGGCTCTTTGGCTTTGAAACGGAGATGAGCACCGCCCCCTAGTCGGGAACGACTAGCATATATGTGCGAGGGGAACCTTTACCTTTACCTTTATGTATCATAATTATTTCTGAAGACTTTTGCAAAATTGATTTTACTGACATACACTTATTAATGTGACAAATGTTATTCAAATTATCATTGTTACTGTGCATATTTAATGTAATTTAAGCAAAAAAAATTCTACATACTTGGGTTATAGTTGCACATTAAGATTTATAATTTTTGTAACTTGATTTAAGCCATTGCTCTAAGTTTTTTCTCGTTTTTTAAGTTATAATAACTGGAATAAGTTTCACAATCAGACAGGTGGGAGGGATTTAATCATCATCTAGTTCTAGTTTATCCTCTTTCTCAATGCAGGATCTACCCTTACTAAAGTATCTTTGACAGATCTAGCTGTCTTTCAAGACTTTTAATAAAGTTACATTCAAGTGGCTAGCAATGCATAGTCAGGTATTTTCTTGATAACTAGTTTAAATTTGCTCCTGTCTTCTAGGACAACAGAAAATAAGTTTACTCTCTTCTACATGACAAATCTTCAATTACCTGAAAACAGCTATTACGTTTCACTTCAAGTATCTTTTCTGTATGCCCACAGCAGTGATGAAATGTAAAATTTGTTACTGGTTCTGTGGGCGTGGCTTGGTGGGAGGTAATGTGAATGGGTGGGCATGGCCAATTTTTTTTTTCTTTTAACTTTTAAACCATTTTTTCTACAACCTCTTCGGCCAAAGAGGTTGTTAAAAGAAATGCTTTTAAAAGGCTCTGCTAATCAGGCAACTCAGCTGGGATCGTCAGAGGCTTTTAAAAGCATTTTTTCTACAACTTCTTTGGCCAAAGAGGTTGTAAAAAAATGTTTTTAAAAACCTCTGATATCCCAGCTGAGTTGCCTGATCGGCAGAGGCTTTTTTTTCTTTTAAAAACATTTTTTCTACAACCTCTTTAGCCGAATAGGTTGTAGAAAAAATGCTTTTAAAAATTTTTTTAAAAGCCTCTGATGATTGCGCAGCTCAGCTGGGCATGGGGGGGTGCAGAGATTTTTGCTAACGGTTCTCCGAACCACCACCTGCCATCGCTACCAGATCGGGTGATCCGATCCGAACCAGGAGCATTTCACCCCTGGCCCATAGGCTTTGTCCCAATCCCTCATCATCCTGGTAGCCCTCCATTCCAATTTGTCACTACACTTTATGAACTGTGATGCCCAGAACTAGACCCAGTTTCTAAATGAGATCTGACCAAGAGTTAACTGAGTGGAAAAATTACTTCTCTGCCAGGAGCCGAGCGAGAGTTCCTAAAGTGAAACGTCCCTCCTTTCCAGCCACCGCTGCCCGGATTCCCCAATGCAATTCTCAGAGCCGCGTTTCAGGTGGCAGGCGGCCAGTTCCCCTGCAATGTACAGTGGGGAACTGGGAACCGTTTTGGATTCAGGGAGGGGATTGCAGCACTGCCATCTGAAAGTGCTTTTCTTCCCATTGCCTATTGTGCTTTATCGATCCCTCCTGGTTCCCGAAAGGCCTACCTGTCCGCTCCGCCAACTTGACTGTCCTCAGCCAGCGCCCCATGACCGAGATGAATCGCTCACGTATGAGGTTGTTAGCATTCGAGACTCCCGGTGGCCGAAGGGTCGGTTTCAATACCTCATCAAGTGGAAGGGGTATGGGCCAGAGGACTTCACAAGAGGATGTGACCTCTGTTCATGCTCCAGATCTTGTACGCGCCTTTCACAAGCAGTTCCCATCCTGATCGCATCTGGATCAACAGACTCGGGGGAAGGGCCCTGCGGTGAGGGATAGTGTTGTGGCCCATAAGGTTTGAACGGACTTTGTGTGTGCTGCGTTCTTTGGGGTCCATAGCTGGGGCAGAACACCTACCCCACAGCAATCATAATACAAAATCCTGACTCCCACCCCACCCCAGAACAACCAAAATTCCCTCACTAACCTGCTTTCCAGCTCCATTCTCATGCATGCAGGGCAACAAAAGAAGACCATGTGACTGCCAGTTTAAAAAAAAGTGCAATCAGACCTTCCAACTTTTCAGGGAAAAAAGATCTTGCAAAGTTAGAAGGTCTGATTGAACTTTTTTTTTAAACTGGTAGTCACATGATCTTCTTTTGTTGCCCTACATGCCAGAGAACGGAGCTGGAAAGTGGGTTAGTGAGGGAATTGTGGCCAAGAGGTGAGGCAGGAACGCTGGCAAGATGTAGCCAATTAATTAGATAGTAAGAGTTATCTTTATTTTTACTTTTACAATAAAATGAGTTTCTCTTAGAAAATCTTCGGGTTTTATTTTCTTAATGTATACTTTCGAGGAAAAGCCTCGGTCCAAACCTCTAAACCAGGATGCGATTATCCCAGAGCCAGGATGGGATCAATCAACTCCCTGACACCTGGTAGCAGTCGGACGGTTAAAAGTTATGGCTTTTTCCTTATTTGTTACTTCTGATAAGACCTCTAGGCTAGTTAGTTAGGATGATTAATTTTGCGACTGAGGAACGCTAATTAATTATCTACAAACATGCCAAAGAAGAAAAAGAAACAAAGACCACTCTTCGTAAATGATTTGATTGATCTTTCCAACGAAGAGCAAACAGAAAGGAGGTTTTCAAACTTCCAACCAATTGCTTGAGCTACACGCCTGGAAGAAACCACAGGTGAGGAAAGTGAAAAAATGCTTTCAGAAAGGCATCAAGGGAGAGATAACAGTACAGCCGCTTTTGAAGATGATGAACTACGACAGAGGTTAGTAGCCATTTCTTCTCAATATCCGTGCCCCCAATCTGTCCTCCCAGAAGCCCAAAGTTTTAAAATGCTTGGTGCAAGACCAACGTTTTCACAAACCGCGGAGCATTTTTCCTCCCACACAGAGAGAGAAAAGATTTATTATTCTCGTCAAAGCCCCGAGCTTACTCAGCGTGAGAAAGATATCAAGTTCTATTGGGAGCATATCAAATATTATGAAAATGAGCTATCCCAGTTTAAGATGGATTTGCTTATGCTTGAGCAAGATAAGAGAGAGCCTCGTGACTTAAAAATCTCTAAAAGCGCCATTTTGGCTTCTTCTTCAGAGCCAAAGACACACCCCCGGTGGATTCTGTGTCAGGCCAATTAAAACAGAGAGCAATGCACACGTCACATGAAATCTTCCCTGATCAAATTACAAGTGCCACACACGCAGACCTGCCCGAAATTATAGGTGCAGCACCATCTGCCAGCCAAAGTAATTTACAAGAGGAAGCTGAAAGGCAAAACAGTTTACATGAACATTTTGAATTGTTGCAGCAGATGTTAGCAAACGTGTCCTTGGCTCGTTCAAATATTCAGGCTGAAATGCCACTAGTGTTTCCACAGACCCGATCTCCTACACCCCCTGGTGGTGCTGGTGTCTCTTTAGATGGAACACAAGAATGCTTAATGCAGCAAAGGCAGGCTCAAGCACAAATGGCAGCTGGAATACAGCAGATTCCAATGCAACAGCCACAAATGCCTGCATATGTGCCCCCAGCCATGGCACAACCAAGACCAGCTCCTGGTCCACCTCCAATGGCACAGCCAGCATATCAAATGCATGTTCCTCACCAGGCATTTTCTATTGCTCCACTAACTGGTGAGTCCAAATTAAAAATGTCAGGACAGAATTATAAAGCCTGGGTCAGTGAGATTACGCTATTGCTTCTCAGAGAAGGCACTCACTGCATGATTTTTAATCCTCCTGCACAGCCATGGACTTTTGCAATAAGAGACTTAGAGATTAGAGCTCGCACAACATTATTGATGTCCATGGACACTGAACTGCAGGTCACTTTTCCACCTGATGCAACAGCCCAACAAATTTGGGTCCAATTGGAAAATTGCTACAGGCCCGTTTCAATTGAATCTTCGTGTCTGCTCATGTCTGAGCTCCACGGTTCGAGATTGAAACCTTGTGATCAAATTGGAGGACATTTGACCAAACTGAAAGGAATCAGAACAGAATTGAGAGAAAGAGGTCATAATATTGATGATATTCTAATGATCAGCATTATCATTAACTCATTGAACTATGACTGGAAAGATGCTGTTACAAAAATTAACCAAGTCCCTACTGCTCAACGCACAGTGGATAATGTATGTAGACTGTTAATTGAAGAGGAAGCTTTCATGTTAGCCATGCCACATTTGAGGGAACCACTCGCATCAAGAGCTCCAGCGAGGCGTCCCTTCCGAGGAAGGGCCTACGTTCCAAGGATGCCAAGATGCAACATCTGCAATCGTGTGGGACATGCCACCCGGGATTGTCCCCAACGAGCACCAGCTCCCATCTCATACCAGCCCAGAGGAACAGACTCCAGAGGCAGAGGCAGAGGTGGAAGACAAGGTCGTCGTGGTCCAAGGCGTGATCCACAAGCTCCACTTGCCACACTGGCAATAACCAACGATCCACAACCTCATCCAGAGTACGATAGACGGCTTTTGTGGACTTTGGACAGTGGTGCAGCATTGCATGTTACCTACAGAAAGGAACTTTTCACAGAGATGCACGAGCCTGAACCTGAGCTATGAGAACTTTATTCTTTTTCCAATCATCCTTGTAAGGTCGTAGGAAAAGGAACTGTTTATGTTGAAGAGCTCGATACACTCATCCCTGATGTTTATTACATACCAACAGCAAATAGCAATTTGCTTAGTCAGGCCCACTTATCTAGAGCTTTAAAGTTCCAGGTTCACCACCTTGAGAAAGCAAGTTACATAGTTAAAAATGGAGATATTGTTGCTGAAACCATGTTGATTGGTGGTGTTTATTACTTAAAGCCAAAGCCTAAATCACAAGCACAGGCAAGTATACAAACTCCAAAGAAGGAGAGCGCAGGCCCAGAGAGAGATATTCCAGAGAGAGATCCTGTTGCTACTCCAAAGGCTCCTAAAGCCAACAAAAAGAAAAATAGGAAACAGGTTGCTCAGAGCAAGCCCTGAGGTTCCTCATAAAACTGTTAATGTTGAAAATTCACTAACTGGTAAACCTTTGCATTACAGGTGTATCCACAAGTGGCATAGAAGATTGGGGCATGCCAGTTTCCGTGTTCTTAGAAATATGCCGGAGTTCGCAAAAGGTTTGGATCTAAAGGGGTGTAAGGTGTTTTTGGATTGTGCTGTATGCAAGAAGGCCAAATCCAAAGCAGCAGCCATTCCCAAACATGCTACAGCCTGTCAACACGCATTTTTGATTTGGTACACACTGACATAGTCGGTCCTTTTCCGCCAACACTTGGTGGCAGGAAATATTTTCTAACAATTGTTGATAATTATTCTAGATATGGATATGTATATCCTATGAAAGAAAAATCTGAGACTTTTCAGATCTTTAACGACTTTGCAGCCCTTGTTTCTACCCAACACCAAGTTCGCGTCGCCAGAATCCAGAGTGATCGTGGTGCCGAATTCATGTCTCAGCGTTTCCAGGATTGGTTGCGTAAGAATGGAATTATTCACCAGACTTCAGCTCCTTACACACCGGCTCCTAACGGGGTCGTAGAACGACGACAAGGGGTCCTGCAAACCATGATGCGTTGTTTCCTAGAAGACGCCAACCTTAGTATGCCATACTGGGGTGAAGCTATCAAATATGCAAATTACATTGTCAACCGTACTTGGAGCAGTGTAATAAATCAGACTCCATTCTTCATGATGTATGGTTACAAGCCAGATCTCAAAAACCTCCCTATTTTTGGTTCATACGCTATGGTGAACATTCCCTTAGCTCAAAGAAGAAAAGGAGGTCCAATAGCAAAGAGACTGAGATTTATGGGTATTGATGATAACTCAAAATGGAGCAAATTTATTGACTCTAAACATGTAATTGTGATTTCCCAATCTGCTAGTTTTGAGGAAGATGTTGACTGGTCCAGGATTCATTCCAATGATCCTGGAGTTTATTTTCCTAGAGATGATGTTGTTGATGCCACGCAGCCTGATGACCAAGATTCACAGGCAAATGTTCCATCCACCAGTTCTTCTCAACCTGATGTTCCGTCTTCGCGAACCACGGATGCTGATGCTAGCGACGAATGTGAGGACGAGGACGAAGCAGAAGAAGAATGGACTGTTGCTCCGAGACGTTCCAAGAGGGCAACAAAAGGAATCCCTCCACAACAATTTTCGTGGCAACTGACAAAAACACCCTTGCCTTTGATTTGCAATGTTACACTTCCACCTGATACGTTCACACAAATACAGTATCTTCCTGATTCAGAGTAAGAGAAGTGGTATGATGCAATGCAGGTTGAAATGGACAGTCTAAAGAAACTTAAAGTATTTACACCTGCAAAACCTCCAGCAAACAAAAGAATCATTGGCACTCGATGGGTCTACAGAATCAAAAAGAAGCCAAATGGTGAGTCATTGTACAAGGCCAGACTTGTAGCTCAGGGTTTCGCTCAACGTTATCCTGAGGACTACACAAATACCTACTCACCGACAGTCAGAACTGAGAGTGTAAAAATTGCTTTAGCAACTGCAACTATCCTTGGTTTAGAAGTTTTCCAGTTCGACGTTGACACGGCTTATCTACATGCTGACCTAGATGAAGAAATCTACGTGAGAGGTCTTCCAGGGTTCCGACAGCAAGAAGGGGATACCTGGTTTCTACAAAAAAGTCTTTATGGTCTGAAACAGTCTGGTTTAATGTGGTATTTATGTCTTACTGACAAACTAAATTCAATGGGCTTTATTAAGTCTGAAACTGATGAGTGCGTGTTCACAAAAAGATCTAACAATGCATATGAAATAGTTCTTGTTTATGTTGATGACATTGTTTATATTGGTCCAAATAAGCAGATGAGTGAAAGTTTTGCCAAAGCTTTGCAGAGATACTTCACATTGAAATCTTTAGGTCATATTAGCACTTATTTAGGTGTTCAGATTGACAAAACACAGAAGGGGTTTAGTCTTTCACAAGAAGATAAAATTGAACAAATTTTGCATCATTGCAACATGAAGGATGCTAACACAACAAAGACACCCATGCAAACAGATTTTCACAACTTGACACAAGAACCGAGTCCTGAGTTCGAGGATCAAACACTTTATCGTTCAGTCATTGGGTCACTGTTGTACATTAGTAGTTGGACCAGACCCAACATTGCACTTAGTGTTTTGTCACGACACGTAGGTAAGGCAAAACAGTTTCATTGGACATGCGTTAAGAAATTATTGAGATACCTAAGGCACACAAAACAGATGAAGTTATTGTTAGAACCAACACATACTGATTATGCAGAGTTATGTTGTTATGCAGATTCTGATTGGGCGAGTGATAAGAAATCACGCAAAAGTACGTCAGGTTATATGATGTTCTTGAATGGATGTCCTGTTTATTGGCAAGTGCGTAAACAGAATTTTGTTTCTTATTCATCTACTGAAGCTGAATATGCTTGTGTTTCAGATGCATGTAATTCTCTAACTTGGTTTGATGCTTTGGTCAAAGATATCTGGACACGTCCGATCCGACCAATCACCATGATGGAAGACAATGAATCGGTGGTTTATATTTCTGAATCACATTTTACAGGTTCTAGGTCCAGACACATTGACATCCGTTACCAGAACATAAAACAATTAGTAAAACAAGGTTTTGTTAAAATGCAATATGTATCTACACATGATCAAATTGCAGATATCCTCAACAAGCCACTCCCAGGAGCTCAACACGAGTATCTGCGTAAGAAGATGTGCCTTATTTGATGATGTACCTGATGTTCGCTCAACTGGGAAAGAAGGGGATTGTCACTGCGTTCTTGTATTTCCCAGCTGAGCTGTCTTTTTTCGTCTAGTAGGCTTACTGTAGTTTTGCCAAGTTTTGTTATCAGTATTAAGTGCGCAAGCGTGCATTCCTTTTCTAGCCTCCATTATCACTTCTTCTTACCTCCTTTGTTCTCCTGCCAAGAGGTGAGGCAGGAACGCTGGCAAGATGTAGCCAATTAATTAGATAGTAAGAGTTATCTTTATTTTTACTTTTACAATAAAATGAGTTTCTCTTAGAAAATCTTCGGGTTTTATTTTCTTAATGTATACTTTCGAGGAAAAGCCTCGGTCCAAACCTCTAAACCAGGGTGCGATTATCCCAGAGCCAGGATGGGATCAATCAACTCCCTGACATGCAGGATTTTGCAGGAGGCTGTCCAGGCTGAAAATGAGGCGGGGGGGAGCATGTGCAGCTTCCCCACGTGCCCCATTTTTGCTAGCAGAGGCACAGCAGGCCGGTCCTTTCCTATTTTCAAGCCCGCCCGCGGACCGGATGTAAGCACCCCATGGGCTGGATCCAGCCTACGGCCTTCAGTTTGACATCCCTGCTGTAGAAGAACAGGTCTGGCATGAACTGGAGAAAAATGGAATGTTCTGAATTTATCTGGATCAGTTTGCCAAATTTTGCATATTCCTCAAAATAATGGATAAAAATACTGAATTTCACTAATTTTACTGATACCCAAACTATCAATATTTCATACCATGAAATAAATCTAATCATGAAATAAGCCAATCATGAAATAAGCTAAATCCTATTGAGGGATAGGGTCAATAGATTGCTGTATTTAATAGTTTATAATTTTTTAAAAAAATTTATTAATTTTTCAATAAACACGAAATCAAAAGGGGCATTGGTCCTACCTGACACACTCCTTCTCGTTGAGTGGAGACAGCAGCCAGTATGAGTTATGCTAGCCCAATCAGCTTGAAGGACTGAGTCTGTCACTCATGCTTGGTCCCGCTCTTGTTGCCGGGTAGACCAGCTTTTGGCAAAGACCCGAAGGACAGACCCGGCGTGTGGGAAAGGATGGAAACCAATAGGCCCAGAAAGCAAGCAGAAGGAATAAAAAAGAAAGGACCAGATGGACACAGGGAGGCCTGGCTGCTGTCTCCGCTCAACGAGAAGGAGCGTGTCAGGTAGGACCAACGCCCCTTCTCCATTGAGAGTGGAGACAGCAGCCAGTATGGGACATACCCAAGTTCATTATCTAGACGGGGGGGACGGGGGACCAGGCTGGTCCGCAACACCCTCCCCGGCAACAACCTGCTGAAGAACCCGCCGTCCAAATGCGGCCTCTGCCGACGCAAATTTGTCCAGTTCATAGTGACGTATAAAAGGGACCGGCAAAGTCCACGTAGCCGCCCTGCAGATTTCAAGCAAAGGAGCCTGAGTAACCCATGTCGCTGTCGTCGCCGCACTGTGGGTGGAATGGGCGGTTAGCCGCGAAGGATGGGGCATCGAACGAAGGTCGTAGGCCGAAGCAATACTCTGACGAATCCAGTGGCCAATAGTAGAAGATACCTTGCGTCCCTGGGAAACAGGCAGGGAAGATACAAACAGTGATTCAGATCGGCGGAAGGGAGCCGTCCTTTTAAGATAAATCCGCAATGCTCACCGGACATCCAACGAATGCCAACGCCGCTCCCTAGGATGCGAAGGGTGAGGGCAGAAGTCAGGTAATATGAGCTCTTGTGCGCGATGAAATACAGAATTGACCTTCGGCACGAAGCTGGGATCCAGGCGGAGGACCACCTGATATATGTGGAACACACAAAGTTCCGAGCGAGAGGACAGAGCTGCAAGCTCTGAAATTCTGCGAGCCGAATTTATGGCCACCAAGAAGGCGACCTTGCAGGAGAGAAGCCGGAGACTGGAAGTCCATAACGGCTCATATGGAGGGCCCACAAGTGACCCCAACACCAACGGAAGATCTCAGGTAGGGTATCTATGAATAACAGGAGGGCACAAGTTTGTGGCACCATGGAGGAATCGGTGAATCAGAGGATGCTGCGCCAAGGACGACAAGGTTCCACAGGTAAGTACAGAGGACAAAGCAGCCACCTGGCGACGTAAGGTATTAGGGGAGAGTCCCTGGGAAAGGCCCCCTTGGAGGAAAACCAAAATGTTCACAACGGAAGGTTGAAAAGCAGAAACCCCGTTCCTGGAGCACTAAGAGCAGAAAGAGCGCCAGGTAGCCAAATAAATACAGTCCGTCGAAGGGCGGCGAGAAGCTTGCAATGTTCGAATAACATCCCCTGGAATGTCCGCGGACCTCAACATGCTCTGCTCAACCTCCAAGCGATCAGATTGAGCCAAGCAGGATCCGGGTGAGACAGAGCGCCCTGCGTGAGAACGTCCTCCCTGAGGGGGATACGCCATGATGGAGCCACCAAGAGGGAGAAAAGGTCCACAAACCAGGGCCTGCGTGGCCAGTGCGGGTCAACGAGGACAACTTCTGCTTGCTCTAGGAGGATCTTGCGAATGACCCTGGGAAGGAGGAACGTCGGGGGGAAAGTATACAAAAGGAACCGAGGAAGCTGTGCCATGGTGAACATTACAAAAAGATCGACAGCTGGAGCCCCGAACCGACGAGACAGCTCCTGGAATATACGCGGATGAAGATGCTACTCCGCATTGTCCACTCGTTGTCGGCTCAGCCAATCAGCGTGAGAGTTTTCCGCCCCCGAGATATGCTCTGCCCGAAGGGAGCAGAGATGACGCTCTGCCCATAGTCCCAGTTTCATCGCCACCACTAGAAGGGACTTCAATCTAGTGCCCTCCAACCGGTTCAGGTGCACTTTGGCGGCGACATTGTCTGTGAGGACGAGAACGTGTGTTCCGGTGACCAGGTGATGGAACGCTTTGAGAGCCAGGAAGACCGCCTGCAACTCCAGCCAATTGATTGTCCTGCAAGACTCCAATGTGCTCCAAGTCCCTTGAGCCAGTTGACCCTGGCAATGGGCCCCCCATCCTAGAAGACTGGCGTCTGATGTCACGACCACCCTCTGGGGCTTGAGGAAGAAGCAACCCACTGAGAGAGCTGGAGAATGCCACCAACGGAGAGACCGTCTCACCGCAGAAGGAAGTGGAATCGGCTTGGCTGGCGTGCCTCTGCCTACCTTCTGCAACAGTAAGAGAAGCCATTGGAGCTCACGGGCGTGCAACTGAGCCCAGGGAACTATGGCTATGGCCGAGATGATCTTCCCCAAAGGTTGGGTCAGAACATAGGGTGAGCCAACCCGACACCCTTCAATACTGGCAACCAACCTCCGCAGACTATCCTGTCACTCAGGAGATAGAAAAACCTTACCCTGAACTGAATCAATGAGGGTCCCTAAATGAACTAAGATAGTAGAGGGGGAGAGATGGCTTTTTTCCAAATTAATTGAAAAACCATGAGCCGCCAAGGTCTCCAGGGTAAAACGAACATCCTGAAGAGCCTGCTGGATAGAGGGGGACAACACAAGAATATCATCAAGATAACACAAAAGTGTAACTGAACGGAGCCTAAGAAGTGCAGCCAAGGCGGCCAAAACTTTTGTAAAGATGCGGGGCGCAGAGGACAAACCAAAGGGCAAAGCCCTGTACTGATAATGCACCCCCCCCCCCGGTAACAAAATCTTAAAAACTGTCTATGGGAAGGGAGAACGGGAATGTGCAAATAGGCCTCGGTAAGGTCTATAGAAGAGAGGAGGTCGCCGCTCCGGACACCGGCAAGAATAGTTTTCAGCAATTGCATTTTAAATTTACAGTATACAACATACCTGTTCAACCGCTTTAGGTCCAGAATAGGTCTCCACCACCCCCGAAGACTTACGATACGAGAAACACCCGGGAATAGAACCTGGTATCCTCTTGGCCAGAAGGCACCAGCTGGACAGCCCTAGTGGCCAGGAGATGCTGCACCACAGAGTCCATAAGGGACCGCCTTTCGCTGTTACGAGAAATCGGGCAGCAGACAAAGGTGCTCGGAGGGGTAGAGACAAATTCAATGGCCAACCCATGTCGTAAAGTGGCCTGGACCCACTTATCAGATGTGGACTGCTCCCAAACGGCGGCGAAGAGGGCCAATCTGCTGTCTATGGGAGGGTCAAAAATGCAATCAGCGCCGGCATCAGATGGAGCGACCCCCTCCCCCTCGAAAGGGCCATTTGGACCCAAAGGACCTGCCCCGGAAGGACCTATCCTGGGAGCCCCACTGCCTGGGAAAGGTATTATAAGGCCAAGGTGACGAAAAGGATGAGGATCCCCCCACATCAGCAACTCGAAACTGGGGCCGGAGGGCATACAGAGAGAAACGAGAGTCCCCTCTGTGATAGACCGTCGCTAACACTTTCTTCTTGTCCCTAGTCTTAGTTAGAAAGGGCTCCAAGGCGTCACCGAACAGGCGAGACCCCCCGAAAGGGACAGAAGCGAGGCGCCACTTATGTCTGGCATCCGCCTGCCAACGGCGGAGCCAGACCAAGCAGCGGGCAGCGACGTTGGAGGCCAGGGACTTGGCAGCAAACCGGGCTGCTGACAGAGTAGCATCCGCCGAAAACTGAAGTGCCGCTACAATCTTGTTAAGGTCCTGCCTGGAACGAGCATCATCAGGGGGCAAGGGGTCGTGGAGTTGGCGCAACCAAAGTAGCGTGGACCGGTTGAAGAATGAGGCCGTTGTGGCGGCCTTGAGGGCCCACGCTGAGCCTTGATGTGCCCTCTGGAGAACAAGATCAGAACGTCGTTCGTCGGGCCGCAATCCTTCATCAGGCTCGCCAGGGACGTTAGCATTAGGTAGCAAGGCAGCAATAGGATCATCCACAGAAGGGATCTGCAAAAGAGAATCCAAGTCCGAGGCCACGTTGAAATTCCTGCAGTCGTTGGACGAAGGAAGAGGAGCAGAACCAGGTGAAGTCCACTGTCGCTTGAGAACGTCCAAGAACAGAGGTGGAGCCGGCACAGCTGTGATGGGCTTGGGAAGTTCGGCAAACATCGGATCTAGGGTCCCCAATGCAGGAGTTGATGCAGACTCTGGAGCAGGGGGCGACAGGTTAGATGCATTCACAGCCTTGAAAAGCAAGGACTTAAACAGCGATTGGGGAAAAATCCAGTGAAGGCCGGTTGATATGGGGGAAGGTTTTCATTGTCCGACAACCCGGAATCACTGTAGTCCCCCTCAGAGACAGCAGACGGATGACTGGTGGAAGAGTACGACGGAGAAGCCAGAGCCTTGGACGTGGAGGCCCGCTCCGGGCTATTGCACACAGAGGACCCCGGAGAAACGGAATGAACGGAGTCGGCCCTAGATCGCGCTCCGGCTGACAGCGGCTTTTGAACAGCAGCCTCAATGAGCCATTGCAATTGATCCGGTCTAATTTGACAAGTAACCGCCTCTTGAGGCAGAACAGAGTCAGAGCCCAAGGAAACTGGGTCAGGCGTGGTCACCGGAGCCACCGGGGCCACTGCAGAGGATTGAGTAGTCTCATCAGGGCCCCACAAGGCCAAGGTGGAGATAGAGACGGGGCAGTCACAAAGAGAAACTTGATCAGGTGCAGTCGGACGATCAAGGTTTCCGGGAGGGTCAGCAACTTGAGGGGGCTGAGGAGCTGGCGGGACCAGTGAAGCCTGGGGAGCAGGTACTGGCAGGTTGGCACAAGCCTTGTCGCAAAGCTTCGTCAAAACCTTGTCTCGACGTCGTTCCACCCTAGACGAGGGTACGCCAGAGCCATGGCGCTTTGATGCGGCTGCAAAGGCTGAGTATCAGAAGGAGGCTCAAGGGAAGCCCCTCATGATGAGCAATGGGTAGCAGACAAGCTGTCTGAATGTCCATGGTGAGAAGAACTGGCCTTACGGCCATGTTTCAACTTAGTGACCGCCTTGGGCATAGTGATGTAAGAGCAGGCCAAATTGCATGTTAGTGACAACAGGCAGCAGAATCAGCAGGAGTGCAGAAACTCCACTTCAATGAGCCCAAGCCAGTAGTTAGCAGTGGGAGTGCAGAAACTCCACAAGAAATCCGGATTCCAACAGTGGGAGTGCGGAAGCTCCACAAAATGGCCATCGCGGTCGGGCAGAATAGTGAAAATGGCCGCTGCACCTGGTGTTAAGTCAATAATGGCGGCCGGAGAGGAGTGAGCGAGGCAAATGCCAACAGCAGCAGCAGGAGCACGAAGCTCCACCAATGAGGCCAGAAGCCGTGGAAACGGACGCTTGCCAAATATCAGCAGTGAGCAAGGCAAGCCTCTGAGCGCAACGAAGCTCCATGAGCACAGGCCCAGCTGATTAGTGGTAGCGCAATAGGCGGGGAACCCTCGGATCAATGTCCAGCGCCAGCAGACGAGCCAAGGAGTCTGTAAGCCCTCCAAATGCTGCTCCATGCACATGGATCCCCAGGCAGGCGAGAACAGTAAAAAAGAAGCCGTTTAAACTGCAGCCAAGTCAAGCGCCAAAATGGCCACTGCCAGAAACAACGCGAAAAACCACAGCCATAGGTCCTTATGGCCACCGAGGGAAGCTGACCAAATAATGTCCAGGAATAGTCCAGCCAGGTACCACCACTTGAAATACCCTCCCTCCCACAGGAGGGAAGGGGTGACACAAAAACACCCCCAGCCATCAGCCTAAGCCAGCCCCAGGGGGAAGCAGAAGCAGCAGGCTACTCACGAAAAGGCACAGGAAAGCCAAATAGGAGACACCAAAGGGATAGGCAAAGAAACGAAGTCAAACAGTCCAAGTCAAAAAGCCAGAAATTCCAGTCAGAAGAGCAAATCCAAAGTCAAACGAAGAGCAAGAGACCCACACGCCTGTCCTAGCTGAAGGACTGAGTCAAAAGCTGGTCTACCCGGCAACAAGGGCGGCATGATTGACAGACTCAGTCCTTCAAGCTGATTGGGCTAGCATAACCCATACTGGCTGCTGTCTCCACTCTCAATAGAGAAACGTACATACAAAAATACAAGCAAAAAAAAAAGAATACAAGAGATACAAAAAAAGAAAGAAAGAGAAAGAAAGAAAAAAGAAAAGAAAAGAAAAGAAGGGGAAAAAAGAAAAAAAACCAATTTTTTTATGCAGAACTATGTCCATTTGCAAAATTTACCCCTATAAAATACTTAAAGTCTATATATTTTACTTCATCAAATTTTGTTATGTCTGAGCCTGTTTAATCTTTCTCTTTTTAATCCATTCGTACCATTTCTCCCATGATACATAGTACTCCGAGTCTGTCATTTCTTTCAGTTCCAATGTTAGTTTGTCCATTTCAGCACAATCGTGATTTTTTTTCGATTATTTCATCTTTGGAGGGCGTCTTTGCATTTTTCCAACATTGTACAAAAGCCAATCTTGCCACTATGTTTATATGTAAAATTATATGTCTTGTCTTCTTATCATAGATTTTTCCCATTATTCCCAGTAGGTATAGTTCTGGTACAAATTCTAATTGAATACCTGTTATTTCTTGCAACCAATTTTTTATTTTTTCCCAGTATTTTTTTGATTCTGGAAACAGCCACGAGTGGTAAAAGGTACCTTGTTTCTGTCCACCTTTCCAGCAATTTGGAGCCAAATTTGGATACATTTTTGCCAATGTTAAAGGAGCCAAATGCCAGCGATAAAACATTTTATATTGGTTTTCCTTATATTTTACCAATCTTGTAAATTTATAATTTTTGTTCCAAATTATTTCCCATTTCTCTAATTCAATATTGTGCCCTACATTTTTTGCCCATGCTATCATCATTCCCTTCACTATTTCCTCTGCTTTATCAAATTCCAAAAATATTTATACAATTTGGTTATTAATTTTTCATCTAGGCCAATCAGTAGTTTATCTAAATATTGTGGAACCAGTTCAATACCATCATCCTCTTTGTGTTTTGAATACCACGATTTTATTTGTAAATATGGCCACCAATCAATAATAATTCCTTGTTTCTCTAGATCTTGCCTACTTTTTAAATTTCCTTGTGGGTCTAAAATTTCATAATATTTGACCATTTTGTTCATATCCATAGCGTTTGGGTGTATCATTGCCTCCATCGTCGATACCCACCCAGGTATTTTCATATAATTTTGTTGATTTTAAGGCCGGATATTTCTCCATATTTTTCTATCTCCTTTATTAATATCGGCCCTGTTTCTTTTGGATCCTTCAATGAAAAACACCAAATCATCTGCGAATACTTTTAATTTATATTCTTCTCTCTTAATTTTGGTCCCCTTAATCTCTGTGTTTGCCCTAATTTTTTTCAAAAATGACTCTAATGTCAAAATAAAAAGCAGAGGTGATAATGGGCATCCCTGGTGAACTCCTTTTTTTTTCTTCAAATGATTCTGTCATTTCCCCGTTAATTATAATATTTGCTTTTTGGATGGAATAAATTGTTTCAATCATCTGTTCAAATTTAGTACCAAATTTCATTTAATTAGTTTTATCATGTACGTCCAATTAAAATTATTGAAGGCTTTCTGCGCATCCAGAAAAACAAGGGCTACTTGTTTCTCTGGATGTGCCTTATAATATTCTAATATATTCAAAACCGTCCTTGTATTATCTTTAATTTGCCTCTTTGGAAGAAAGCCATTCTGATCGGAGTGGATAATTCCATTTAATATTTTTTTCATCCTTCCTGCCATAATGGTCATAAAGATTATGGCAATAATCTAATAATAATACTTGTAATCAGTATTCAAAAGAGAAAATGGTCTGTAGTTTCGAATCTGGGTTGGGTCAGTACCTTTTTTCATGATGACTGTAATGTATGCCACTCTCCACGAGTTGGGTATTTTTGCTTCCAACAATACTTCATTATACAAATCTAAGAATATTGGTTCTAATATTTTCCCCATTTTTTTATAAAATTCACCTCGTAGCGCATCAGGTCCTGGAATTTTGTTATTTTTTGTCTGTGAATTGCTTCTTTATTTCTTCCAAAGAGATCTCTTTATTTAATGCCATCTGTTCTTCATCCTCTAATCTGGGGATACCTTCCTCTTATAAATAAGTATTTATTTTTTCCATCTCCACTTCCTCTTGATTATGCCAATTTTCAAAATATTCTAATGTTATCTTTCTAATTTCTTCCTCGCTAATTTGTAAATCGCCCATCTCATTTTGTAATTGGTAAATTATCCTGCTTTCTCTTTCTTTTTTAAGTTTATATGCCAGGCACCTCCCAGGTTTATTTGCATTTTCAAATTGATATTGTTTCATATATTTAATCTTTTTGATATTGTCTATTTGTTCAATTAGGTTTAATTCATGTTTAACTGATATTAATTCTTCTTTAATCTGGAGGTCATCTAAGTTTAATTGAAATTTATTTTCTAAATATTCTAATTTTTTCAATAGTATATCCTGCTGCTGCTTTTTCCCCGTTCCTCATCGATGTATATGCTATTGTTATTCCTCTTATTATGCCTTTAATGTATCCCATAAATTCTGTAATGATGTGTGGTGTTTTTTATTTACGTCTAGGAATAAGATCAGTTCTTTTTCTATTTTCTCTAAATATTCCTTTCCCTGTAGTATTTGTGTATTTAGTGTCCAACTTCTAGGTTTCCTTTTTTCACCGGAGGGAGATGGAGGACAGGCAGCAACGGCTGTAAGGAGCTCTTCCAAAAGTAAATTAGGTTTTTTCTTTTTAACGTATATATAAGTATTTTTATATTTTTAACTCATTTTTAATCTATTTTTAATCTATACCGAACTTTATAAAAGTACATATAGTGTGGCTACCATTTGTTTTAGACACATTTTAACAATACAACAAGACACGGCCCCTGAAATCCTGGCTTAGACTATTACTGTGACTTCTCTTTGCAAGGCCTGAAATTCGGATTACCGGACTTGTTGACAAACCTCAGTGGAGGCCCCTAACCTTGGAGTGGATTTTGAGCTGTTTGTTTTTGGAACCTATCCAGGGAAAAACCCCTTTATCTCCGAGACCGTTTTGGTTTGGCTGTAAGTTTGTTTGGCTTTTGGTTATCTATTTGGTTCCGAGCCAATTTCTGTGCTAAGCTTGCAGCCGGGGGGTTGTTTGTTAGGCCTAATTGCCTGCCCAGCGTCCTGCCTTCATTATCAGAACGTTAACCTGCTTTGGGCTTCATTATTACCCAACACCCTTCATCAAGAGATCAACTGGCTGCCCTGATATGAGTCCACATAAACGTTGTTGTTCCTTGTCCCCGACTAACCTTAGTCTGGAGACCTCCCTTGAAAATATAATGGGCCCCTTGCCTACGATCAAAAGGACTGACACCATGAACCAAGATCCGAACTTATCAATTACCTCCTTGGATAAATTCTTCCAAAACTTAACAGCTCTGGAGTTTCCGCCCAGCTCTCCTTCAGAAGAATCGGAATCCCTGGCTGCCTCACTTTGCAACACACCTTCTTTGCTGAATTGCCCGACACCATCAGATGTTAGTTCTGTCTTGCCCTGTCTCACTACACTGCCATCCCCTATTGACTCAGTTCAGCCCTCGGATATCCGGCTGTTGCAACAGTTCTGTCTCTGTCTGGCTGACTCTATTACCCTTTTGACATCCTCTGCTGGAGTGCTGGAGGGCAAAGTGGAATTCCTCAGTAAGTCGGTCTCAGCATCACATTCTTGTAGAACCACCAGACATGCACTGGGTCCGTCCCGAACGGATATCCATCTTCCTCCACGATCGTCGCCGTTAGTGAATCTCCAATTGCTCCCAGCCAACCTATGTCTGAACCTGGCCCATTCTCACTTTAACAAGTACGACTGGACCAACCGTAAAACCGCTTTAGACACATTGAGGCTTTTATCCAATTCTCACATCCTGAACAATGAGCTGCTCTCTGTGGAATGGCTTCCTAGTACACCCCACCACAAATGCCTGATTCTCAAGTTCAGCTCACCCAAGACCCCCTCGCTTTTATGTGGTCTTCGTAACCATCTGACCCACTTTGGAGTCTTTCCCCAGAGATGCTTTATAAATACTCACCTATCCTCTCTTGGGAGGAAGCCGATCAACGTGGACACTTGTTGTCGGACGGGGCCAGAGTGCACAGACCTTCACACGGAAGCTGGCAACCCTTTGAGGGCTTCAACTATCAATCCCACAAATCCGCTGGCGACCCAGCAACAACGGGAGGACGTCCTCCGGACCAGAAATGTGGCGCTCCCAGATCAACCCCTCTCTACCTCTGATTCTGAAGGCTTATCAGGACTCGTCCCTTTATCCCTGATCACTTCTGCTCCAAGAATCTCGCCTCCCGAAATGCCACACTCTCAGTCCCCACAACTGGCTAGTTTGACCTTTCAGACTCCTCGGGCTCCCCCTCTCTCGCCGTCTATCATTATCACCAAATCACATAACGGCTGTATTTCTTTTGATGACAACAACACCATACAGATGTCTCCCCCGATAGCTCTATCTGTACGATATTCAAGCCACTACCAAGACCAGGACAAAAACTTCAGTCCAAATCTGGCTTCCCACCAGAATTCTCCAAGATCTAATAATGATCTCAAAACTAAGCAAGATAATCAAGGTAAGATAACAGATTTCTTCGGTCTAACTGTCTCCCGGTCCTTCCACCAGCCCCCTGCTGCTTCCAAATGACAGTCAAAGATCTACTCTCCAACTCTTCCTTGGTCCATCATGAGTTGGAACATCGCAGGGTGGGCATCCAAAAAAGCTGACCCGGACTTTTTGAATTACCTCAAAAACTTTCAAATCCTCATATTTCAGGAAACGTGGGAGGTTAATGACATTTTGCTTTGTGGTTTTGAAATCATATCCCTGCCAGCCCGTCCCTCACTGCGTGGTGGTCGTTCGAAGGGCAGCCTTGCTACAGGTATCTCCCTGGATTTGCACGCAAACGTGGCTCTTGTGGATTCTTTTCCCCCTTATGCCCAGGCAAATTTGATATCTGTTGGGAAGCTCTCGCTCCTGGTGTTTAATGTCTACCTTCCTCCTGGGGGCTCTCACCGGGACTTCGACGAGCTGTGGGCCGGTCTGGAAGACTTTCTTACTACCATCACACTTAGATTCCCTCATTCTCTGGTTCTTTTGGCGGAGGATCTAAACGCCCGCATTGCAGGGACTTGGGAAACCCTGGTTGCCTCTCGTTGGTGGGCACGTCCGACTAGGGATGACCACCCCCTGGATACCCTGAAAGGGAGAGTTTCTAAGGATCGGAAAGTTGACAAAGCGGGGACTTGTCTAGCTCTCCTTACCATCAAACTAGACCTCTTCCCCCTTAATGGCAGATGTTCCCCGGACATTCCCGGGGAATTTACCCACTTGGCCAAAAATGGCAACAACACAATAGACAATACCTTGGTTTCAAGAGCCTTTTTGCCATACATTACTTCCTTTAAAGTAGACGACAAGATTTTCAGTGACCACCTTCCTCTCATTACGGTTGCACGGCTATATAGACCTCAAGACCATTCTGCTCACGTTGTCTCAATAGACTCTAATCCCAGAGGCTCCCCGATGTTGCTGAAATGGTCAAAGTCTCTGGCCCTTTTCCATGCACGCTTTTATCATCAAGAAGCAGCCAATACTTTGTCAGCCTTAATCGGCACCAAGTCTACACCCGGTGTGCTACTGACCGCCTTCTCCGAGTGTCTAAGTAGTCTTATAGCCTCCTTTCAGCCCCCCACTCGTATCCCTGGCAGAGTTTCCCAGAGGAAGGGAGCCCCTTGGTTTAACTCACAGTGCAAGCAAGCCAGGAACCATATGAGATCTATATATTCTGCCCACAAACGAACAGGTTCATCGACACCCCCCCCCCCGCTTATTTCGAGGCTAAGAAGGCATACAAGCTAGCCCTCTGAAGAGCCAAGCAAGACTGGCACCGGCTAAGGTGGAATGCATTACTAGAGGCCACGAAATCCAGCAACCCTCGAGATTTCTGGAGTCTGTTAAATAGGAGGCCAACTAGTAGGCTCACTCATTCCATCTCTGCCACCACATGGGAACTCTTTCTACACCAAGTCTTTTACCACACTGATGTGCCAGTTTCTTCGACCTCAGGCTCTTTCCCTAACCACCTTCCTAGATGGCCTCCTGTGGAACCATCCACGATTGCCAAGCTAATCGGACAACTCAAACTTTGAAAAGCTCCCGGCCCGGATCTCATCCCAGCCGAAGCCATTCTAGCCCATAAGGACTGGTGGACCCCGGTTCTTACCGAGGTATTTAATACAATCAACCAAATGGGCCTCATCCCCAAGCTCTGGAAGGATGCCATAATTATTCCAATACATAAGAAAGGCGCCCATTCCAATCCTGGCAACTTCCGTAACATCAGTCTTCTTTCAATTTTGGGGAAACTCTATGCCCGCTACCTCCTGTCCAAACTGGAGTGCTGGGCTGAAGAGGCCAACCTGCTCGGATATGAGCAGGCGGGATTCCGTCCAGACCACTCTACAATTGATCATGCTTTGATCCTTCATCATCTTGCGGTAAAATATTCCACCCCCAGGAAGGGTTGTCTCTGCGTTGCCTTTATAGATCTAAAGGCTGCCTTCGACAGCATCCCTAGAGCTAAGCTGTGGGCCAAACTTTCTGCCTGGGGTATTGATAAAAGATTACTCTGGCTTATCTCCCAATTGCATGATGGAACAGAAGCAAAAGTGCGCCTTACCCCGCAGGGGGATCTCTCTAACGCTATCCCCATTAACAAGGGGGTTAGGCAGGGGTGTATACTGGCACCCCTTCTCTTTAACCTATATATCAGTGACTAGAGAAAGGCATTTTCGGATCACATGGTCCACATCCATGCCCCTAGACTAGCTGATGTCCACTCCTGCTCTACGCTGATGATGCCGCAATACTTTTATTTTCCCGGGTGGGCCTACTTAGAGCCTTAAAAATCCTTTCTGCCTATTGCTCTACTAACCAACTACATATAAACCACTCTAAGTCCAAAATCATGATTTTTGCAAGAAGCAGGAAAATTTATCAATGACACCTTGATGGCATCCCAGTGGAACAGGTCCACAGATTTCAATATCTAGGTATCCTCTTTCAATCCAATACCAAGTGGCCTGCGCAGATTAAGTCTCTCTGTAATAAGGGTAAGATTTCCACCTATGCCCTCCTGCACTTTTTTCATACTGAGGGAGCTCATCACATCCCCTCAGCATTAAAAGTCTACAGGGCAAAGGTGATACCAGCTATCACCTACGGCGCCTCCCTCTGGGTCCAATCCAACATTTCTTCTCTTGAGTCTGTCCACAGCCAGTTCCTATGCCGTCTGATGGGAGTCCCCCCCTGCGTAAGCAATGCCGCAATTCGTCTGGAACTGGGTATATCCTCACTCAATACAATCTTGTGGAAACGTGCAATTGGCTACTGGTTGTCCCTGTGGACTAGACTCCCAGGCTATTACCTAGGCCAATGCCTATGGCGGGACCCTTTTCTTAGTCCCTGGGCCCATAATATCCATACAAAACTCTTGATCAGCGGGATTTCCCCCATTGAAGCTTTTATCCTAGGCCCCGATGCTACCAAATCGTTGATCTTTCAACGGTTGGATGACATTGATAGACAATTAAATCTGGCACATGGATCAGGAACATGCTCACCGTTTTCCCTTGGTATTGTCCCCTCGTCTCACCCCCCCGCCTTACCTCTCCACGTTACACTCTATCAAACACAGGTTCGCATTTATGAAGGCACGATTTAATGTGATCCCCTCGAACGTCCTCGATAGTAGGCTTTCAGGGGGGGTGGGAAACCCATCTATTGTACATGTGACAACCGATCCCTGGAATCCCTGTTCCATATTACATTCGTATGTCCCCACTACCGGGATATAAGATCAAGATTCATTTCTCCTATTTCCCAGAGATTCCCCGGTTCACCTGATATGTTTAGCCTTTATTTCCTACTCCAGGACACAGACCCCAACATAACCTTAAAGGTGGCAAAAAATTTTGCTGCAGTCATGGCTGGGAAAAAATGGGAGAAGAGACGGGTAAGCCCTACGGCAAAGGATTTCTAGTATTGACAGTACAGATTTTATTTGAGGCAGTAGATGGTGCACTGTCACATGATCTATCTATATTTGTAAAATATACTCCCTTTCAATGTGTATTTAATTTGGTCTTCGACCGCAATAAAAGCTTACTTACTTTTTTCGCCTTTCCAAGTCATTCTCAGGGGGTTATCGTCTGCCCAATCATTAGAGAGAATCTCTATATTTTCAATTTCTTTAATTATTTCTTTATTTGCCCATATCATATTTATTCTTGCAGGGCAGGGCTGAGGATTTTGTGCAATTCCTGCATGACAAAGTCACTCAGATTCGAGAACGCCTGGACTCAGATTGGGTAGATCCAGATGGGGTGAGGGAGGTGGATCTTGGGAATGTTATCTGGGAGGGGTTTGACCTTGTGACTCCCGAGAACGTGGACAGGATTCTGGGTAGACTTAGCGCTGCCACATGTTTATTGGACCCGTGTTCCTCCTGGTTGGTGTTGGCTCCCGGGCGGTTACACGAGGCTGGCTCCAGGGAATTATTAAAGCTTCTTTGAGTGAGGGTTTCTTCCCTCCCACTCTGAAAGAGGCGGTAGTGAAGCCCCTACTCAAGAAGCCCTCCCTGGACCCGGCTGTATTAGCGAACTATCGTCCAGTCTACAACCTTCGCTTTGTTGAGTAGGTTGTTGAGACTGTGGTGGCGCGACAACTTCCCCAGTACCTGGATGAAACTGTCTATCTAGATCCTTTCCAGTCGGGTTTCAGGCAGGGGTACAGCATGGAAACTGCATTGGTTGCATTGGTTGATGATCTCTGGAGGGCTCGGGACAGGGACTGTTCCTCTGTCCTGGTCCTATTAGACCTCTCAGCAGCTTTTGATACCATCGACCATGGTATCATGCTGTGACGATTGGAGGGGTTGGGAGTGGGGGGCACCGTTTTGCGGTGGTTCTCCTCCTTCCTCTCCAACCGTACACAGTTTATGTTGGCAGGGGGACAGAGATCGACCTCAAGGCGCCTTGTTTGTGGGGTGCCACAAGGGTCGGTCCTCTCACCCCTTCTCTTCAACATTTATGTGAAGCCGCTGGGTGAGATCATCCGTGGTTTCGGGGTGAAGTTCCACCAGTACGCTGACGACACTCAGCTGTACATCTCCACCTCAGACATCCCAATGATGCCCTTGGCGTGATGTCCCGGTGCCTGGAGGCCGTGCGGATCTGGATGGGGAGAAACAAGCTCAGACTCAACCCTTCCAAGACCGAGTGGCTGTGGTTCCTGGCGTCCAGGTATAGTCAGCTGTTTTCATCGCTGACTATTGGGGGCGAGATCTTGGCCCCCTCAGAGAGGGCTCGCAACTTGGGTGTTCTCCTGGATGCACAACTGTCTTTGGAAGATCATATGACGGCCGTGGCCAGGGGAGCTTTTTATCAGGTTCGCCTGATACGCCAGTTGCGTTCCTTTCTGGACCGGGATGCCCTGCACACGGTCACTCATGCCCTCGTCACATCCCATCTGGACTACTGTAACACTCTCTACATGGGGCTCCCCTTGAAGACCACTCGGAGGCTCCAACTGGTCCAGAATGCAGCCCCGCAGGTGGTTATGGGTGCGACTCGGCGCACCCACATAACACCCCTCCTGCGCGAGCTGCACTGGCTCCCGGTGGTCTTCCAGGTGAGATTCAAGGTGTTGGTTACCACCTTTAAAGCGCTCCATGGCTTAGGAACGGGGTATATACGAGATCGCCTTCTGCCACCGATAGCCTCCCACCGGCCAATACGCTCCCACAGAGAGGGGCTCCTCAGGGTGCCGTCGGCCAAACAATGTCGACTGCTGACACCCAGGGGTAGAGCCTTCTCTGTGGGGTCACTAGCCCTCTGGAATGAGCGGCCCCTAGAGGTTCGTATGATCCCCAACCTGCGTACCTTTCGCTGCGCCCTGAAGACTCTTTTATTCCAACAAGCCGGGCTGGCCTAATAGGAATTTTTAAATTGGGTGTTTGTTAGTTTTTAATTTCGTGGGCCAAATTTTATATATTTGTTTTTAAATTGTTCTTAAATTTTGTGGTTTATATGTGTTTTAATATGGCTGTACACCGCCCTGAGTCCTTTGGGAGAAGGGCGGTATAGAAGTTCAATAAGATCTAAATCTAAATCTAAATCTTGAAACGGAATCGTGTGGATTAGAATTGTCAGCCTCCGCCTTACTGCTTGGCTGCCATAGAAGCGGGGAGGGGAAGTGTAGGGCTATGTGGGGGGGCAGAAGTGAAACTTTGCCTAGATGATGCTTTGCTTAGACGGGGAAAACAAAACTGCTGTTATCGGGCCAACTGCCATGATGTTCCTGATTGATGATGCAGCCAGACGTGCTTCCACCTGACCCCTAGGAGGCCTGTGGATTGGATGATTTATGATTGAAAGTGAGAGGGAATGCTTTGTATATACAGTTTGCGCGCGTATAGTCTTTAGTTTCAACTTTGCTTTGGTTGCGTTCATTTCTTTACCAGTAAAAGTACAGTTCTTCATAACAATGGAGTCTGGTTCTTTCTTTCCTGGATTTTGAAGGAAGCATACCTGACATTAAGCTGAAACTCACTTTCCAGCCATCCCGGACAAACACCGAGGGGGCTTAAACCAAAATTATGTCTGATCAGGAGGTTGAAGAAGAACAGATGGGAGCATATGGCTCTGTAATGGCCTCACTTCAAGCAGAAAGAGAGACAGCCGAAAGAATGGAAGAAATGCGGTTGAGGGAGGAACCTGAGGAAGCCAGATGGTCGGTAGGAGTGGGAAGGTTGCCGGAACAGGGGAGGACCCCCTGGGGAATGACCAGCTCCAGACCCCGCAGGGGGGAAGCAGTGTGGATGCAAGAGCAAAAGGAAAGCCTCATGCTGGCACAGGCATTACAACTCATTCATGATGTTGAAGAAAGCCGGAAAAGCCGTGAGTCTTATGAGTTCCTTGTGAGGAAGGGAGGAGATTACCCCAGGGAAGAACCAGGAGAAACAGCATGTGGGGGTGGAGAAGAGGAAATTGGGGAAGGAATATCTCAAACCTCTGGGGGTCAAGTGAGAGATGCAGCAGCCCAGGGGCCCCCAGCCTTGCCGGTTCCCCTGCCAACAGAAAAAACCACAAATACCCCCCCCCCCGACCGGAAAATATGATGGAAATCCAAAGACCCTGGGGCTTTTCCTGACCCAAGTCTGGAACCACATGCAAGATTGGGGAAAAGATTATTTATCAGATGCAACCCAAGTAAGATGCGTCACGAATGTTCTGGAGGGAGTAGCAGCTGACTGGATGGTGGTCCTCCACAATAACAACTCCCCCCTGCTGAGAAATTACGATAAGTTTATGACGGCCTTTAGGAGATGGTTTGAAGACCACCTAGCTGAGCGGAAGGCGAGACTCAGAATGAAGGGTATCCAGCAGGGTCGGAAATCAGTGGCAGAATACACCCAAGAGTTTTGTGTGTTAGCACCTTACATGACAGGATGGTCAGAAGCGGCCCTATTAGAGAGTTTCAAGGATGGACTAAATGAAGTAATATACAAAGACTGCAGAGCCCGGGGAGGTCCCCGAAGACCTGCAGTATTGGTACATAGCGGCTGAGGATGTGGAAATCGAGCTGGCCCGAAGCCGACTCCGAGGAAGCGGTGCGAAAGATCTGTCATCCTCTGCCTATCGCAAAGGAGCGCCAAAGACGGTCATGGGGAGGGCAGAATTCAAACCCAAATCGAAGCCCTTCACATGTTTCAAATGTGGAAAAGAAGGCCATTGAGCTGCCAAGTGCTTCTCCACACCAATGCCAAAATCTACCGCCCCAGGTCCTAAGAAGGCTGACAAAACACCCATAAAAGCTCGCGCAACCGCTCTGAAAGGAGGAGTCGTTGAGTTTGCTTCCCGAAACCAGGGTGAGCTGGGAACTCCAACCACTGCAAAGGACAGCAGAACGGACTCCGACTCAGACGATCCCGGGAGTCATACCGAGGACCCCATGCTCATCCCCATAGAACTAAGGGTGCCGCCACAGGAACACAGACGCAGATATTAGCCTTATTAGACTCTGGGTGCACCAGGTGCATAATCAGCACGAAAGTGATGGAGAAAATGGGCCTAAGACTAAAAACGTTAAAAAGACCCATTGCATTCTGTCAACTAGACGGATCGATTGTGGGAGGGGGCCCACCTACCTTTGTGACCGAAACCATTGAGATGCAGTTGGGGAATCACATAGAAACCCTCAGATTCATTGTAGCCCCTGGCATGGAACGCCCCCTCATACTTGGACTACCCTGGCTCCGTAGATGGAACCCACGGGTTAATTGGAAGACGGGGGTTTTGCGCATTCGCACCAAAAATCCGGGACTAAAAAAGGAAGAAAACCTCCTAGAGGATGGGACAAAACCCGAAAAGGCAGAAGTGGCCATAGGTCACATTGAAGGGGAGGAAAAGATTCCAAAAGAGTACTGGGATCTCCGTGAAATTTTTAGCGAAAAGGCTTCAGATGTTTTACCCCCTCATAGAGCTACAGACTGTACCATTGAAATTCTGCCCGGGGTGAAGCTTCCTAAACCAAAAATGTACCCCATGACCCCCCGAGAACTGGGGGAACTGCGGAACTTCATTGATAAGAATTTAGAGCGGGGTTTTATCCAACCAGCCAGACCCAGGGTGGCGGCGCCAGTATTGTTCCGGGAAAAGAAAGATGGCTCCTTTCGTCTCGTAGTCGACTATAAGAACCTGAACGCGATTTGCGTGGAAAACGTTTACCCCTTGCCACTCATGAAAGAAAAGTTAGCCCATTTAGGGAAGGGAAAAGTCTTCACCAAACTTGACTTATGAGAGGCATACTATCGAGTGAGAATCAAAGAGGGGGATGAATGGAAAACGGCATTCAATTGCCCCCTGGGATGTTTCCAATTTAGGGTGCTCCCTTTTGGACTGCAGGGAGCCCCTGACGTGTTCATGCAATTGATCAATGAAGTACTGCATGAGCACCTGTACAAGGGGGTGCTGGTCTACCTGAATGACATTCTTATCTACTCTGAGAACATGAACGACCATGTGAAATTGGTGCGAACTGTCCTGAAAAAACTCAGGGCTGCTGAACTATATGCCAAACTTTCTAAGTGCGAGTTAGCAAAATTGACTACCTTGGATATCGCATATCGCATGAGGGAATAGAGATGGATCCTGGAAAAGTCAAGGCCGTAATGGAATGGACGCACCCGCAAGCAACTACAGAGTTTCCTGGGATTTGCTAACTGTTATAGACAATTTATCCCCTCTTTCGCCAAAATCGCACTACCCATAACCAATCTTCTAAAAACAAAGGGCGAATTAAAACCAAAACTTTGTTCCAATCCCCGAGCTGCCTCAGGATGACCCACAAAATCCTTCCTTGATTGAGTGGATCAAACAACTTAGAAGTACTTGGGCAGTAACTAGAAAAGCGTTAGATGAGGCCCACCGAGCACTTAAGTCTCAAGCTGACAAAAAAAGGTGATCAGCACACGTGTATAAAATGGGTGATAGGGTTTACCTTTCCACCAAATATTTGCAGACCTCTCAGAAATCGAAAAGGCTTGGGCCTAAGTATGTGGGCCCTTTTCCCATCACTAGACTTATTAGTGCAGTCACAGTTGAATTAGAGCTACCTAAAACCTTGAGATGAATTCACCCTATGTTTCATGTTAGTTTACTAAAATCAGAATACTTGTCTCCTTTACGTCCAGATCAGGACTCTCCCTCCGTCCCCATTTTAATAGAAGGGGAGCAACATTTTGAAGTTAAAGAGATTCTGGACTCTAAAAAGCACCACGGTAAGGTGCAATATCTGGTGGCCTGGAAGCATTTCCCGTTATCGCAAGCTGAGTGGGTGAATAAACGTGATGTCCGGGCACCGAAGAAAGTACAATTGTTTCACACCAGATATCCTGACAAACCCTGATATATGTGTTATCTTGTTTTCTCTTTCCCTATTTAGGACTAACGTCTCTGCTGCAGAGGGGCCGAATGTCAGCCTCCGCCTTACTGCTTGGCTGCCATAGAAGTGGGGAGGGGGAGTGTAGGGCTATGGGGGGGGTAGAAGTGAAACTTTGCCTAGATGATGCTTTGCTTAGACGGGGAAAACGAAACTGCTGTTATCGGGCCAATTGCTGTGACGTTCCTGATTGATGACGCGGCCAGACGTGCTTCCACCTGACCCCTAGGAGGCCTGTGGATTGGATGATTTACGATTGAAAGTGGGAGGGAATGCTTTGTATATACAGTTTGCGCGCGTATAGTCTTTAGTTTCAGCTTTGCTTTGGTTGCGTTCATTTCTTTACCAGTAAAAGTACAGTTCTTCATAACAATGGAGTCTGGTTCTTTCTTTCCTGGATTTTGAAGGAAGCATACCTGACAAGAATAGAAAGTATTTTTTTTCCTTTGGGGTTTAATAACCTCCATATATCATTTAGATTCAATTCTTCAGCCATATTAAAAAACGTTTGCAACAGTACATTCTTCGTTTGTTTATTACAAATATAATCATATTTTATATCTATTATTCCATTATAACCACCCATGATACATATATTTGAATAGTCCGCCTCAATAATCGTATCATGCAGTTTCCTATAAAATTCTTTCTGTTTTTTGTTAGGAGCATAAATATTAATTAATAACATCTTAATTTCTCCTCTTATCACTTCAATCATAAGTACTCCTCCTTTGGGATCCTCATAAATTACTAGATATTATTTATTTTCTGACATATATCACTACCCCTCTCTTTCTTTTTTTTCTGATAATGCTATAAACAGGTTCCCTAATTTATTGTATTCCAGTTATTTCTTGTCTTGTTTTCTAATATGTACCTCTTGAAGACAGATTATATCTACATTCTGTTTCATTAATTTTGAAAGTTATCTTTTTCCTTTTTGTCTGATCATTCAATCCATTTATGTTTATTGATAGTAGTTGGGTTCTTTTCTCTATTTTCTTATTTGTCTGCAGGTCTCTGATTTCTGGTTGCCTTAGTAGTTCTTTTTGGTCTGATCTAGTTTCCTTTCCTTCATCTCTGTTTTCCATTGTCACCCTAGTTCTTCCTTCCATTTCCTCACTTCCAGATCCTTGTGTTTGTTCTTCTGTACTATCTATCTCCAATTGCTGCTTGAGCTTTCCTCCACTCCTATCAATTGATTGAATAATTCTTGGGCTTTGCCCAAGTTGTCAATTTTAATATTTTCCCCTGCCAAGTTATTATCATTCCTTCTGGGATGATCCACCTTAATAGATTTTTTTTTTTGTATTCAGAAGTGATGCCAGGAACCTATAATCCCTCCTTTGTTCTCATATCCACCTAGGAATCTGTTTTAGTGTTATGATTTCTGTCCCTTTATAGAATATTGGTTCTTCTTTTGTAGTTTTATATACATCCTCACAAATCTTTTTGCGTGCAAATCTAATATGTACCTCTCTTGGGAAGTGGTGACGTCTTGCATAATTAGTTTGAACTTGATATATTTCATCAAATTCATTCCTAATCTTGTTTGTCTCTCTGCAGAGCTTCAGCAATCAGTTCATTATCTCCCCTAAATTCTCTTCTTTTGTTTCAACTACATTCTAAAGCCTCAAATAGAAAGAGGCTTGGTCCATCTCAAGATCTATCAGAGAATTTTCCAAATCCTTATTTGCCAGCATTAGTTTTTGGTCTACCTGTTCTAATTTTTTTTGAGGAGGAGCTGAGGTGGACATCCAATCTTGGGGAGAATTTTATAAAGGCAATCCCTGCTAACCAAGTCAAGTGGCTGTCTTTGTTCCCTGCATTTCTCCTGCAACTGTCTAAGGGAAAATACCATGTCAGTAGTGGACCTGTTGGCTCCAAATCCATACTGTGATTCTGGATAGACTCTCTCTGCTAGCACCTGAAACCTCTTCAGTACAACACGGGAAAGCAGCTTCCCTACAACACTAAGAAGGGAGATGCCATGGTAGTTGTTACAGTCACCCCTGTCACCTTTGTTCTTGTACATTGTGACGATATTTGCATTCTTCATGTCCTGTAGTACTCCACCTTCCCTCCAAAAAAGGCCACTTTGGCCCACTTGTTTAGGTCAGTTTGGCATCGGGAAGATGAAGGAAAATGGCCAACAACCTCTGGAGTTTTGCTATGGTTTTTGCGTTAGCAATACATACTTTAAAACAAAGCCTCAACACAGAGTCTCTTGGAGACATCCAAGATCAAATCATTGGCACCAGCTCGACTTGATCCTTACCAGGAGCTCCAACCTCCCCAATATTACAATCACACACAGCTATCAGGGTGTTGATTGCGATACAGACCACTCCTTGGTGTGCAGCAGAATAAAACTACAAACAAAGAGATTGCATCATTCGAAGAAGGAAGGAAGACCACGAATTGACATCAACAAGACCCGCAATCAGGGCAAAGTGGAGGAATTCACACAAGCACTCCAGGAAACTCTCCCAAGCCCAGCTGAAGTAAATGCATCTGAATGATGGAAATATTTCAAGAATGCTGTTTATAACACCGCCTTGTCAGTATTTGGTAAGGAGATCAGAAAGACAGCCCGTTGATTTGGTAATAGGAACCATTGAAGAGGTCGGGAATGCAATCTTGCCCAAGGAACAATCTGTAGGCAACAATTGGGAAAGAAGCATCAAGGGAACCCATCTGAGGGTTCTGACTTGCCTTATGGTGGTGCGGATGCTGGAACGACGTTCCTGGGAGAGGAAGACGAGGCTGGCCTGAGGGATACGCACTCCCAGGTGGACCAGGTTGGTGGAGGGGTCATGTGACTCTTCTCCCAATTCACCATAAACCCGTGGTCTTGGAGGGTTTGAACCGTGGTCTGGAGATCTAGATTCGCCTGTTGAGGAGACGAAGACAGAACTAAAATGTTGTCCAGGTAACATAGTAGACGTATGGGCTTCATCAGCAAATGAGTAGCCACCACGTCCAGAGATTTTGTGAATATTCTGGGGGCGGACGAAAGTCTGAAGGGCAGAGCTTTATATTGGTAGTGCAGTCCTGGATAGGAGAACCTGAGGAACCTCCTGTGGGACGGTCTGATGGGCACATGCAGATAAGCTTCTCGGAAATCTATAATGTCAAAAGATCTCCTTGTCTTAGGCAGCCCAGCATTGGATGAACCAGTGAGATGGTTTGGAACTGAACTCTAGGGTGAGACCTAGTGTTATGGTCTTAATGCCCAGGCGTCAGTGGTCGTGTGTCGCCAACAGGTTGCAAATCTGCCCAGGCAACCGCCTATAGGGCCTTTGTTGGGACAGTCATTTGGACTGACAGTACGATGGTAGCCAACTCCCCGAAATGGGTGTCTATTTTGTGGCTGTCTGGAACAATCCCAAAAGGAAGGCCTGTCCTCTGGCCTGTCTGCAGTTGGTACAAAGGTCCTTTGGTAGGCTGGGCTTTGGAAGCCTGTGTCAGATGCACGAAAGGACTGCCTGTGGTAAGGATATAACAATCGTCTGTCCACTCGACGGGATATGTGAGGGAGGACCTTCCTTTTATCTTTACCCTCCACCAAGATGGAATCCAAGGCATCGTCAAAGAGGGAGCCACCCTTGAAAGGGGCCGCTGCTAGACGCCACTTTGTTTTCATGTCTGCCTGCCAGTGCCTAAGCCATAAGAGGCGTCTGTAGGTGACATTGGACTCTAAGGCTCGAGAAGCAAACTTAACAGAGGTGAGGGTAGCATCTGCTGAATATTCAGAGGCAGCAATTAAATTATTCAAGTCCTGATGCAAACGGGTGTCCTTGGGTGACGCCCGGGATTGCATTTGACATAACCAAATTAGAGAAGTACAAGAAAAAGACGCCGCTGTGGAGGAATGAATGGCCCAGGCGGCTGCTTGGTGGCTCTTACGAGCAGCAAGTTCCGCCCTTCAATCTTCCAGTTTCAGGCCCTCAGCTGAATTGGAAGGACAGATGTTAGATGATGCCAGGCTGGCCATCGGAACATCAAATAGGTCATGATGAAACAGACCCGTAGCAGGAGGCTTATCAGGAATGACCCTTTCATCCTTAGAAAAATTGTAATCCAGCATCTCCTCTTCTTCGCCATGAAAAAACATGTCACTTTGTTGCAAAGGTGAAGAAGAACGACAATCTAGAATGCACTCCCTATCCACCTGATCCACTGGAGGAGTGGGTCTTGGATTCGGGTCTGTCGCTTGCAGAGGGGCTGAGAAACCCCGTTACAGAAGAGCAGCATCAATACCCTTGGTACTAGTTTGAGCAATCATGTCGCAGAAATCTTGTGACAGTGCAGTGCCCTGGCCTTCCTCTTGTTGTGACCCAGGCCCAAATAGTTAGTATTAAATACAAACAGTTCGAAAACAAACAGACTTTATTAGAACAGCTGAGAATTAGCTCATTTTCAATGTAGTCCAAACTAAATTAAAGCAAATTCTTCAAAACACCATTCCTCAGTTTATCACCGACCTTGGGATAATTAGGCAAACTGCGAAAAGCTTTTCTTGGCAAAAGTTCAGAAACAGAAGACGCTGACAAGAAATGAATACAGTGAAACAAGAAGCAATTCTCTCAACATTGTCTTCCAGCAGAGGCCAAGAGCTGTTGCTGGTCTTTTAAGCTTTATGGGAAAGGCCAATCATCTCTTGGCCCTACTCCCAAGTCATCCTCTCTGCTTTACTGCTCCTGCCTTCTGGCAGCTCTTCTCATATGTGCACTAGGAATAGGCTCCTCCTTTTCCTCTGCCTCTCTACAGTCAGCCTCTGGAGGCTCTGAAGTCCGCACATCACTCCCTGATGGCCCTGGCCCCATCTCTGCCTCCAACACAGACCCTTCATCCAGGCCTTCCCTAGCCTCCAGGACTGGCCCATGTTCTTCCTCAGCCTCATTGCTGTCTGACTCTGCTGTCAGCTCTGCAGGTTGCTGGTGGATCACAACACCTCTGGGCGGAGCCCCACCGCGGTGGATGTAAAAGTGGCAGAGGCACGGGAGCCCCTGTGCTGCTGAGAGGAACCAGGCTCAGAAATGGCTATGTCCCATGGAGCCTCCATGTCTGCTGCCTGCAGTGGCTGACTGCTAGGAGAAGCAGAGGGAGACCAACCAAATTGACCTGGTTGGGATTCTAGAGTCAGAGGTTCCTTGCTTAATGCCTCAGTAGTTTCCCCACTGCAAGCAGAAGTAGAATGTTGCGTGCTAGTTTCTGCTCTTTTCTTGACCATATCAAACTGCCTATCTAAGGCACGATGTCGCCTCATGGCATCTTTCTCAGATGCTAATGAAGTAGAGGCTTGAACAGAGGACTGGGATCTAGTAACTGGTACTTTGGATCTAGATTTTCCCTTTTTTGAAGCAGGAGCCTCCAAGGTTTGATGCCTAATGGAGGAAGAGGCAGAGGCATGAGAAGGAAATTTACTGCGAGACACCATTTTGAAAGCCACGAGATAACAGTGAATCAGCCAAAAACTTCCTTTGCAAGATTCAAATTAATTATTGCCAATTTCATAGCAATTACCTCCCTGGTGTACACAAACCCCAGTATGGAAGGCGAGTAGAATAAAGGCTGCATTTGGGGGGGAAACCCAAAATGGCGCTGAGTGAGCCTACACCAAGGCTTTAAGCACGAATTCAGGTAGCTGGAATTCAACACCACGGATCCTTGCCCAGTTAAACAGAGGCGCAGAGCTAACACCACAGCTCTTCCCACGTCAATCCAACACCAAAACTCATAATACCAGCTCCGGAGCAATTGAGGATGAAGCTGGAGACTCCAAGCGCCATGCAAGCCTCTCTGCAATAAAAACCGCTGCCGCGGAGCCCGGTGGCTCAGCTGATCGGCGCTTGGCTGGGCATGGTTCCAGAAACACTTCCCAGGAGAAACGAAGCTTTTCTGAAATAAATTTTCTCCTGTGCATTATAATAAAGAAAGTCCAAGCAATGGAGGATAATCAGAAGAAGTCTCTCTAGGCCGACTGAGTTAACAAACTGGAGCGAAGCAAGAAGAAGGCGTGTTTAAACGAATTACAACTCAGTCTCTGGCCAATCAGACAAGGTTATCACCCATTGCTTTGGACTCTCTAAGCAGCACACAGGAGAACTGCAGGAACTTGTCAGGCACCTGTCAGGAGACAGGACTGATTTAAAGGCATGATAGATTATATGAGATGAGATATAGATATATTCTTCACAAATTTAAATATTGGAAGTATAAAACATGATAAAAAATTATAATAATGTTTAAGTTTAAAACATAATTTAATAAATATGAAATAATTTCTTCATATTGTATACTCAATTTTGGCTAAGAAATTACCATATTATTTATATTCCAAATAAAATAATTTCTTCATTAAAGATATCTTTATTTTGAGGGCGTTATTCAATTTCTTTCATAGCTGAGTCCATATTAAGTACTTGCATAATTATCACAGATTTTTTTATTATCATAGAGGATGTTTAAAAGATGCAAAAATTAGATTTAAAACAAGCAAATATACATAGCAATGAACAGTAAATGCCATTCTGGTTTATACAATACTAAGGCCAACTAGAATTATTTGTCAATAAGCAAGAACTAGTAAACCAAATCGTCTGTTGAAATGATGTTCTTCATATGTGTTTCAAACTACACAGAAAACTGTTTCTTGCCATTTAATTAGAGCTACGAATTGGCAATATAATTTTCTTGAAACAAATATTCTAGGAAAAACATTAGTTTTCAAAATGCCTGTGGAGATTCTCAGTCATCCAGGTTCTCTCAAAGATGCTTTTCAAAAGGCAATTAAACTGTTTTTCCTTGAGGAGGAAAAAAAAGTTTTCTTATCCAAGAAGCTTCATCAGTTGTGACCATCACAAATGCAACACCAGCATTATTATTAATATACCGCATATACTCGAGTATAAGCCGACCCGAATATAAGCTGAGGTCCCTAATTTTACCACAAAAAACTAGGAAAACTTATTGACTCGAGTATAAGCCGAGGGTGGGAAATGCAGCGGCTACTGGTAAATTTCAAAATAAAAAAAGACTGGTCAAAAGTGCAAGGACCTGTCAGAAATCACTTTTTTCAGCCCTCTGAGTAGTCCTTTTCTGCATATGGACTACTCAGAGGGCTGAAAAACTAATTTTTGACTGGTCCTCGCACTTGTGACCAGTCCTCGAACTTACGACTGTCCTCACATTTTACGTTTTTGCCCTATCTTGTCACCATGGTGAAGAGAAGCAGTTGTGAAATGAGTGACACGGTTGTTAAGAATGATACAATGGGCATAAATGATGACCAGTCATAAGTGCGAAGACCGGTCAAAAGTGCGAGGACCTATCAGTAATCACTTTTTTCAGCCCTCTGGGTGGTCCTTTTCTGCATATGCATTACTCAGAGGGCTGAAAAACTAATTTTTGACTGGTCCTCGCACTTGTGACCAGTCCTCAAACTTATGACTGTCCTCACATTTTACGTTTTTGCCCTATCTTATCACCATTTCTCTCTCCCCCTCTCTTTCTCATTCTTTCTCTCTCCCCCTCTTTCTCTCTCTCTCTCCCCCACTCCCTCTCTCATTCTCTTTCTCCCCCCTTCCTCAAAGAGAGAGGTGGTAGGTTTGAGGAGAAAGATTGCTGTACAATAAAAAAGATGAAAGGGAAGAAAACCAACCCCAAACAAATATAAAGATATTAAGATAAAGAATGAATTGTTAAACTTTAAAGAATAAAAGAGAACAAATATAAATAAATAGCAATAATTAGAAACACACATACAAACATACAATGTATTTTCTTTGAACAGGGTATTTGGCCGGTTCACAAATTTAAACAGTGTTTAGTCATTTCACTTAAATTTACAATTTCTATATTTCCTTTTTGCCATATTTATTCCCCATCTATTTTTATAAAAAACCAATATTACCCTTCATCCTCATCTCTAATCTTAATCAAATTCAATTTTTCACTTCTATTCTATATTATACCCTTTCCCATTGTCATCTATTTTTATATCCATCCTCACATTGGTTAATTATGTAATATTACAGTTGTTCAATACAAATTCAACATTTTAATATAAATCAATTAGTTATATAACTATCTTTTTTGTATATTAATCAATATGAACATGAATATTCCAATTATTTCCATGCAATCCAATTTCTTACAAATCAATTACCGGTAATTATATTTACCAATAATAATAAACCAAATAATTTCCCCCATATATTCCTCCAAACCACAACTTAACCATTTCTGCTTTCAACACAATATACAATTAATAGTATCTCAATTATTACAATTCCCTAGTTAAATAGAGCTTTTTTTCTTTTGTGTTTTAAAATCTTGAACTCTCCTCTTTTGCCATTTGCCATAAATTTCCCATTGTTTGCACCTACCTTTTTTGATGAGGAAAAGGAAAAGAAATCTGCCTTTCCAACGTTGCAAGCAAACAGCAAAGCCAACAACCTGCTTTAGTTTCGGTTTCGTTTTCAGCTTGAATTGCACAAGGAGAAAAAAAATGTGCTCCAGCAGCACTCTTTGCAGCTAGCAAAGAGACCCCTGCCCAAAACAGCTGAGAGCAAATCAGCTGAGAGTCGGGAGGCTCTTCAAATCAACTTATGGTAATTAACCTATACTGAAGCTGAAAGGGGCTGTTTTTTCTATTTTTGCAGACACAGGTCTACTCATTTGTTTCCTTTTAAAAAGGCATTTTTTTCGTGACTTGAATATAAGCCGAGGGGGGCTTTTTCAGCCTGAAAAACGTGCTGAAAAACTCGGCTTATATTCGAGTATATACGGTAGCTAAGATCTTCATTAAAAAAATTACATCCTACAAACAGCCAAACTTACCTAACATCCCTTCCTATTCCCTTAGTAGCCAATTTTTTTAAAAAATAAAATTTTAATAGCCAATAATAGACAATAACACTATGAAAAATCATGCATTAAATTGCTTCTTTCGTTAAATATTAAAGTTATAAAAGTATTAGCTGGAAAGAAAAAGTTTTTAAAATGCTGTTTTTTCCTTTAATTAGAATAATCTTGTGAAAGAACACATGCACATAATATATAGCTCCGATTTAAAAAGTTATCACGTTGTCTATACTCCAAGTATAGTCTGACCTTGCCAATAGTTCTTCTCCCCTTCCATCTACCTTCTTTTTTCCCTGGGACCAAGTAATAGGAAAATATGTGATACAATATCTATTTAGCTGTCTGAAATTTTTGCAAAGACTATCGTTGCCTCATGAGACAACAACCTAGAAACTGTTCCTGAATGGAATAGGAATTGTCCTAGCTGCAGTTTACAGCTACCTGAATAACAAAATAACAGAACTGGAACGGACCTAGGAGGTCTTCTAGTCCAGAGTTCCCCAATCTTTCCAGCTTTGCGGACCAGGATGGGGGGAGAGATGGGATGGTCTTGTGCAAACAGTGGGTAAGTGCACATATAGCTCCATTTGCATGAGTGGTGACACATGCATCCACCACTTACGCAAATGGAGTGCACGTGCACATGTTAGCCACTGCTCATGCAAGGGGGGATGCATGCATTCATACATGCTCCCCTGCTGCTTCAGGTGGTCCAGTTTTGGCCATGACCCAGGGGTTGGGGACCCCTGTTCTAGTCCAACTTCCTGCTCAAGCAGGAAATCTATACCATTTCAGTCTAATCTCCTCTTAAAAATCTCCAATATTGGAGCACCCACAATTTCTAGAGGCAAGTTGTTCGACTGATAGTTAAACTGGTTTGTTTTAAGTAAGCATAACTTTTAACAATAAGATTGTTTTACTCAGTGGTGAAATCCAAATTTTTTTACTACCGGTTCTGTGGGCTTAGCTTGGTGGGTGTGGCAGGGAAAGAATACTACAAAATCTCCATTCCCACCCAACTCTGGGGCCAGCCAGAGGTGGTATTTGCCAGTTCTCCGAACTGTTCAAAATTTCCGCTACCGGTTCTCCAGAACCTGTCAGAACCTGCTGGATTTCACCCCTGGTTTTACTGTTCTGTCTTTTTGCAATTAAAATCTATGAAAGAAAACTAGCAATGAAAGTTTTTTTTTAAAAGCATAGTAAAATTATTTTTAATCTGTTCCTTTGATATTGCATTTAAAAAAATAGTCCTAGAGATTTTTTACAATCTTATTTTTTCATATTTTTTTTCTAAAATAGGTACTTTTGTTGCAAACATGCTTTTATTTATATATATTAGCAACAGGGAGAACATTTGTGAACTTATTTGCAAGTATTAGGTAATTAGCTCTTGAGAGATATTCAAAATTTTTTAAAGTTGTAAAATCTTGGGACAAAAATAATATAAATAATGTATACCAATACTTTTCTTAAAAAAAATCTACTTGTTCATATAAGGAAACTAAAATCACGATGGAAACTTCCAAAAGTCAAGTAATAAATCAATGGGTGAACAGAAAAACTTACTACAGGCCCTAGTGCTAAAGGTAAACACCTTTCGGTCTCAACTGGGGCATCCCATGCCTAATTCCTAAACAGTTAAATAAGCAATGTCACTAAGGAGAAAAAGGTATTCTTCTGCAACATATCTAACATTTACATTGCTCATTAAACAGATTTTGTTTAAATAATGAACAAACTGCATTAGCTTCCAATGAGAATTGTAGAATTATAAGTAAACTAATAAAGCTCAGAGGAGATGGAAGAAATGGGAGGGAGAAGAGAGTATATTGACTAACATAAAGGGCGCAGCTTGAGAAAGGATATTCCTGCCACACCTGATCAAACATAATCCACAAAGGGGAGAGTGAAAAAAGAATTAGAGGAGAAGCGAGACAAGGCTGTTGTAAATTTGCATCCAGAACAGATTAAAACAAATTCAGTAGGGACTGGGGAAATACAGAATATATATTACTATAAATGCAAAAGCTGACTCAAATGTCAAGATTACTGCTTGAATAAATCTGAATATGAAAGTCATTGGTTCCATAACTTAATGAAGAAATGTTCAAGAATCTAGGCAAGAGCTGAAAAATTGCCCTAAAAGATGAAAGTAGAGGTGTTCAAGAATTCTAGTGAAACTTATTTATACAACTCAGCAAAACAAAATTAATGTTGTACAATGTCTTCAGGGTAATCTTAAAGGGACGTTCAATCACAATTAAATGATAATATTAAATGTCACAGAAGAATCAGTGAGGCTGATCAATAATGAGGTACAAAAAATGTAATTATTAATTCCACAGTTAAACAGGAATTTGGGATCTGTTCCTTTAAGCATGCTGATGTTGCACTACCTCTCCTATTATCCCAGTGAAATGTTCAAGTAACTATTATACTGTTCTGTATATAAAACATAAAGATTTTCTGTATTTTTTTTAAAATTTATATTTATATACCGCCCTTCTCCGGAGACTCAGGGCGGCTTACAATGCGTTAAGCAATAGCCTTCATACTTTTGTATATTTTATACAAAGTCAGCTTATTGCCCCCACAAACCGGGTCCTCATTTTACCCACCTTAGAAAGGATGGAAGGCTGAGTCAACCTTGAGCCTGGTGAGATTAGAACTCGCAGTAAGTGCAGGCAGCTGGATGTTAAATGCTGCCTTAATAGAAGGCATTAGCCTGCTACGCCACTCAGACTCCTACCAGGTAGTTTATGTGCACACAAAATCAGAAACCTTCACTTTTTTTACTTTGTTATCTAATCTATGCATATATCTAAAATATTTTGAAGGGTCATTAAAATGATGGTTCAGGTGTTTAGAAGAGCATCAAGCCAACATTATACTAGAAAATCTTGAAATTATTTTTTTCTTTTTATATCAAAATATAGAATAACAGAGTTGGAAGAGACCTTGGAAGTCTTCTAATTCAATCCCCTGCCCAAGCAGGAGACCCCATACCATTCCAGACAGACGGACGTTGACGTACCTGAACGTCCCTTTTCAGGACGCTGCGACTCCAATCCATTGGCTGGGGTTTTTTCCTTCATGTTGCTGGGTAACTGAGTGTAGATTTTTTTCTCTCCTATTGGCTGACCACGCCCACCCTGTGTCCTCAATGTCAGTCTTTCCTCACGAAGGCACAGGAACTTGAAAGCCTAAACAAACTTCAACCACAACAAGGAAAAACTGGTAAGTAACTCAGGAGCAGGAAGCCCAACACAAGGGCGGGCATGGATTGGAGTCGCAGCTTCCTGAAAAGGGACGTTCAGGTACGACAACGTCCATTTTCCAGTACACTGCTCCTCCAATCCATTGGCTGGGATGTACCCAAGCTCAAATAACAGGGGCAGGAGGCTGACTGCTCCCTGAGTCCTGGTAGGTAGCCACTTGCTGCAATACTCGACGGCCAAAGGCCGCATCCGCAGAGGCAAACGAGTCTATCTTATAGTGGCATATAAACGAGGACAGTGATGCCCAAGAAGCCGCTCGGCAGATGTCCAGAACAGAAGCTCGTGACGCCCAGGCCGCCATAGCCGCAGCACTGTCGAATGTGCATATATCTTGCCTGGGACAGGCCTGCCTTTGTTGACATAAGCGGTCAAAATACAGGTCTTAATCCAGCGACCGACGGTAGCTAAGGACACCTTCTTCCCCATGGTGGATGGATAGAACGACACAAGCAGTGCCTCCGTAAGGCGAAATGACGCCGTTCCTCTGATGTATCGACAGAGGGTCCTCCGAACATCTAACATGTGCCATTCTCTCTCACGAGGGTCCCATGGATCGGGGCAAAAGTTGGGGAGGAACCAAGCTCCAGTGAAACCAGGAGTTCACTTTCGGTGTAAACGAAGGATCTACCCTCATCACTACCCGGTCGGAATAAAATATACAAAGGTCTTTCAGAACCGACAAGACTGTGGGCTCAGAAATCCTCTGAGCGGAGGTGATGGCGAGCAGAAAAGCAAGTTTGAATGTCAGGAATTTCAGCGGAGTAGAGGCCAATGGCTCGAAAGTAGGAGAGGTAAGTGCATGAAGAACCACCGACAAATCCCAAGATGGGAATCGATGGATCACCGGCGGAGACATGTTGGAAGCTCCATGCAGAAAACTCTGAATACGAGGATTCTGTGTCAATGAACGATGTGGCTCACAGGTAAATACAGTGGCAAGAGCTGCAACCTGGCGTCTCAAGGTGGCAGGAGCAAGACCTCTGGCTAAGCCATCCAGTAGGAAGCCCACCACATCCGGGATGTCGGCAGATGTAGGGTCCACATGGTGTGAGGGACAACAGACCAAAAATGCTCTCCAGGATGCTTGATATATACGGGTCGTTGAAGGGGGTCTGGCCGAGTGGATGACCTCGATGACCGAATCGGAGAGCCTGTCTTTCCTCAGCAGGAGCCTCTCAAGTGCCAGATGGTCAACTGGAGCCACTGGGGCTCCGGATGGGCGATGACCCCTTGGCTGAGAGAGACATCCTGCCGAGGAATTGTCCATGGTGGTGAGATGGACAGGCTTAACAGATCTGCATACCATGGTCTGCGTGGTCATCGAGGGGCCACCATGAGGATTTCCACTCGCTCCGACAACAGCTTCAGAATCACTTGCGGGATCAGACGAAGGGGCGGGAAGGCATAAAGCAGTCCAGCTGGCCACGGGCATCTCAGAGTGTTGCAGCCCTCCGCCCCCCTGCACTGGTAGCGTGTGAAGAAGCTGGGCAGCTGTGCATTTTGAGGAGTGGCGAATAAATCCACGAGAGGCTGGCCGAAGCGACGAACGATGTCTGCGAAATTGTCCGGATGGAGGCACCACTTGGCCAGGCCGATGTGCTCCTGGCTGAGCCAGTTCGCTTGTATATTTGAAAGTCCGGAAATATGATTGGCCCTTAGTGACGCTGTGTGACGTTACGCCCAGGCCAGGAGAAATTCTGCCTCTATCATCAAACGCTTGGAGCAAGTACCCCCTTCGCGATTTACATGTGCTTTGGTCGTCATGTTGTCTGTCCGGATCAACACGTGTTAGCCTTCCAAGATGAGATGGAAGTGGCGAAGAGCAAGGTGAACAGCCCTCAACTCCAGCCAATTGATGCTGTTCGCCTTCTCTGACGGAGACCAACGACCCTGGACCACTTGATCTAAGAGGTGAGCGCCCCAGCCCACCAGGCTGGCATCTGACGTCAGAACGAGATGATTGACCTCGAGAAACACACACCCTTGAAGAGACGTCCACCACGTCAGAGACAACCGAACCTGAGGCGGCAGGAAGACAAGTGATGACGAAGTGCTGCCTTTGGTCTTCTGGAATGGTAGGAGAAACCACTGCAGCGGTCTCGTGTGTCTGAGTGCCCACGGAATGATAGCGATACAAGACACTATCTTCCCCAACAGTTGGGACAGTTGGGGAAAAGGGACTGTCCGCTTGGCTTTTATTTGTGTCACCAATGTCCTGATGTGGTGGGTCCGGTCCGGAGACAAGAAGACTTGTCCCTTGGCTGTATCGATCACCGCTCCCAGGTGGAGTATCCCTGTGGTTGGTACAAGGTGACTCTTATTGTAATTGATGGTGAAGCCGTGACACTGAAACACCCGTAACACTGTCTCCATGTCGCTCGACTCCTGAAGCGGAGATGATGAGTAACATAGAAGACAGATCGGTAGGGACCTCAGAGACGCGGCTACCACTGCGACCAGTTTGGTGAAAGTCCTGGGAGCGGAAGAAAGCCCAAACGGCATCGCACAGTACTGGTAATGATGGGAATTGTACTCGAATCTCAGGAACTTGCGATGCACCGGATGTATCAGGACATACAAGTAAGCCTCCCAAAGATCCACCGACTGCAGGAGATCGTTGCACCTGATGTTTACCAGAATTGATGACAGCAACTGCATCTTTTTTTTTTATTATAAAAATTTTTATTGGTTAAAAATAAACAATATTATCGCTTACAATATGTGGAATTTTCGCTAACCTTTTACAAAGATATTATATATATATATTTTCTTTTTTTCACATACAGCAGATCTTCCCTTGTTAAAATTTCAAATTTAACAATCAGATTTATACAAAAATATCAGTTCGGTATCCAGAATAATATTAAAGTTTACAAAAATAAGAGATGTCATAAAAGGCACAAGATAATAGATTCCTCCCACTTCGTCATTTCTTAATTCTAGGTCTCAAGGTCCTGACCTTAGCACCCCCCTCCTCCCGGACCGCCACGGCCCCGCCCACCCCCGTTCCTTGATCATCTGGTACCTCCCCTTCCTCGGTTCCTGTATCTTCCCCCTCTAGGAGGGTCTTATGTTGCTCCAAATAGGCCTTAGCCTCCGCCACACTATTAATTTTCTTCCTACTGCCCTCCCAGAAAATCATCAAACCTTCCAGCAACCACCTGAAGCCAATTCCCTTAAGGTACAGTTTGTTTGATAAAAAATAATAATTTCTTCTTAATTCTCGTACCTGTCTAGGGATCTGCTTCAGAATGGTGACCTCCTTGCCCCTGTATATCAGCACCCCCGATCTTTGATTTCTCAGTATTTCATCTCTCGTTTCCCTTCTCACGAATTTAATGTGGACCTCTCTTGGGACACTATGTAAAATTGCATATTGTGAGTTTACTCTATAGACTAGATCCATATCCCATCTCATAAAGTCCAAACCTCTTTCAGTAAATTCGCCCAACAATTTAGCCATCACTTCTCGCAAATCTTCCTGGTCCGCCTCTTCCACATTTTGAAACCTGAGAAAATAAGACATTCTATCCAGCTGCGAAGTTAAGATTACATTTCCTCTCATTTCTTCCCTCTTCTGGATTGCCCGCACCTCCCCCTCCAAACCTCCCACCTTTTTCTTATTCTCCTCTGCCACCTGTTGAACAGCAGTTAAATCTTTTTTCATAACTACAATTTCAGATTTTATTTCCAGTTGCCCTTTTTGCAGGTCATCAAGTTTATCAAGTTTCACAAGTTTCTCATCCAATTTTGCCAATTTCTCCAGAATTTTTTCCATGTCACCTGCAGCTGGTCTTTGTCCCTTTGCCATCTTGCAGTGATAAAGAATGAGAGGTCCTCAGGTAGGCACAAGCATCCAGAGAAGAAAACATTTTCTTAAAAGTCAGCACTGTTTCCTCGCAATCCACCAGTGGGCGCTCACAGAAGCAATGAGTCCGGCTCGTAGAGTAGGTCAAACAGGAAACCAGAGGTGGGTGATGTCATCAATTGTGTACAAAGAAGCAGGAAATCAGGCCCCGGCCATAACTCTCCGGCAAAGAGAGAGGCCTCCAGCCTCCCTTCTTGAATTCCGCCTCCACCATTCTCCACAAAAAATCAGCGAGGTAAGAGGTCTCCTTCTTTTTTCCTCCTCTTTCCTCTCAGCCACGGCGCCCTTCCCAGCTACAAGGGGGGGGGAGAAAAACTTTGCCCCCCCTCACTCGCAGGACGCCTCGTCGCTTCGCCAATCAAGGTCTCTCCTTTTCTGTTTATTCTCCAACCTGCATCCCTTCCTCTTCCGATCGCCTCTTTACCTGCTGCCTTAATTTCAATATACACCGGATCCTACAGGTGCAATGGCGCGGTCAGCGGCCTTGAGAATGACGGCCACGCGCCCCCCCCACTCACCGGAGCTTCGGGCGCGCCAGCATTGGCCGCCCAGCCCCTGGAATTGAGGCAGGGGACCCCTGGCAAGCCGCCCTTAACGGCGGATACCCCAAAGCCAGGGCACCCAGCCCCGAAGGACCTCCAAGCGGGGGGGTTCAGACGCTGGGGCAAGAGCTCACCCAGGCAGCGTCCGTCGCCATCCGGAACCGGAAGCCGGCCGCCGACAGCGACTGCATCTTGAACCTGCGGTACAGGATATATTTTTTGAGCTGTTTCAGGTTCAAGATGCCTCTGTGTCCCCCCAAAGCCTTGGTTACTAGGAACAGAGTGGAATAGAACCCAGTCATCTCTTAACCTTCGGGCACCGGTTCTATCACTTTGATGGTTAGGAAATGAGAGATCTCCGCCTCCATCAACTGCCGCTGATGGAGAAGGTGCGAGACTAGGCAGCGACGAAAGCGACTGGGGGGAACGCTGACGAACTCGAGACATAGTCCGTGATGCACAGTGCATCGGTTCCACTCCTCGGGCATCGAAAGCTCCCATTGGTGGTGAAACAGCTGGAGACGACCACCAATGGGACCTGACAGATGGGAGTCATTTGCCACGTTTGGCGGGGTGGTAAGCTCCACCTCAGAAGGGACGTTTAGATGGCGCCTGAGAGCGCGTACGGTCTCTGTCCTCTGAAAGGTCTTTGAAAGTTGGTCGGTCTTGAAAACGGTCCCCACCTTGGGTAAAGGACCGCTGAGAGAAGGACCCACTGGATCCAGAGTAGGCCTGAAAGAGCTGCCTCTGATTGTAAGGCACATACCTGCGCTCCGGCCTGCGAATGGAAGAAGGAAGAATCTTACGTTTTTCTTTATCTTCCACCAAGAAGGGTTCCAAGGCCACACCAAACAAGGATGGGGCTTTGAACGGCACAGACGCAAGCTTCCATTTCGATTTAGTCAGCTTTCCAGTTACAGAGCCAGAACAAACGCCGATTCGTGACAGTCAATGCCAAGGAACGGGAGGCAAACTTGGCGGCGTTTAAGGAAGCATCTGCAGAATACTCCGTAGCTGCAACAATTTTATTGATGTCTTGATGTATGCACATCTCGTTAGGAGGGAGACGCTCTTGCAGCTGGTGAAGCCAAATCAACGACGCTCTGTTGAAGAATAACGTTGCCATGGCTGCCTTGACTGCCCACGCTGCCGCCTGATGCGCCTTATGAAAACCCATTTCGGTCTTACATTGCTCGGACTTCAAGCTGTCCATGACGTCAGCAGAGACCACAGAAATCGATGAAAGGCTGGCAACCGGCGCGTCCACTGATGGTAAGGCCAAGATATCCTCCAACTCCGTAGCTGCACAATAGAGACATTTGTCCAAGCCACTTGGAGCTGTCAATGACCCAGGCTGACCAAACGCATTCTGGACCACGTCAGCAAAGAGAGGTGGGCAAGGAATAACATCCTTTTCCGGCTTTGAAACCTGGAACAAGGCTTCATGTGTAGTCAAAGGTTACATCGTACCATCAGAAGGTGGAGCCATCAGCAGGCCAAATTGGGTGGTAATTTTGGCCTTATGCAAAAGGGACTTAAAAACTGAAGGCTGGAAAAGCCCAGTAAATACTGGCTTCTCAGGCGGGAGTCCCTCATCCTCGGAGAATTCTATGTCCTCCGGACAGTCCTCCGACTGCTCCGATTCCTCTGAAGAGACATAGTCCAATTGAGCCAGAGTGGAAGCCTTGGCAGGTTGGCGGGCATGAGCTGGAGCTTGATGACCAGCAGTAGAAGGTTGAGCAGGAACCGCGCCTTGCTGTAGACCAGCCGCCAAAATTTTGGCTAAGGCGTCGGATAACATAGATTGTAGATCCAGTTGGGCAGTGGGCTCCTCTGGGCGGAGACTGGCAGCAGTCGGGGTGAAGGTAGCCGAAGGTGATGGTCGAGGACTGACAGGCAGATCAGCTCGAGGAGCCAAGGAAACATTGGGGAGAGACGCAGAGACACACACCCCCCGTAACGTTTCTAGATTGGAAGTTGAAGCAGGCTGGTGGTCAGAGGCCATGAAATCCACCGAATGAACCACATCCACACAGTCTTTGGAGAGGGGGCGAGAAGAAGTCCCCAAGTCCTCGGAAACCTCAGAACAGGCCCTTGGAACCCTGGCTTTCTTGGCTTCTCGAGCACCTTATGGCGTCTTAACTCCGACTTGTGATGAAATGTAGTCTGCGATGAATGAGACGCCTTGGAAGATTTATGAGCCGCCTTGCCTTTTGAATGTTTGCACGCAACCTGGTGGTGGGCCAGAGGCATAGACGGACTGACTTCCTGCTTGAGGTCCGACGATAAGTCAGAATCCGCCATGACTAGCGGTAGTAGATTGTGAAAAAGAGACAGCCAGGGAATATCAGCGATTAGTGAAATCTGATGGCAGCAGCAGAAATAAGGCGTCTGCAGAGATTCTATGCTGCCTCTGCAACATCATGACTTCTGCTTGCCACTCGATTGGCTAGCAGCTAACTTTCCCATGTAGCCAAAGGTCCAGGACAAATGATGTCTCATCAAATGGGCTGTGCCAAAGGGCTTGGGGCGGAGGCCCATTTACCAAGGAGAATGGCCAGGGGAGGGCCAGTGGAGGAGGAAAGCAGGCTGTAAATGGGCTGAGGCAGGAGGCAGGAGGTGAAGGAGGTGCAGCCGAGGGTGGGAGCCTTAAAATCCCATTCTTGCCATGGTGACAAGACAGGGGAGGAGGGAAGGTGTGGAACTGCGGGCACTCGCAGCCATGACTGGCATTTTGTGTGATTGGCTGAATTGGGAAATGAAACTCTTGCGGAGAGTGGGTGAGTCCAAGGAAGCGGGGCATCAAGCCTGAATTCAATTGGGGTATGGGATTGTTTGTATCCTTGGGCATTCTGGCAAGAATTCAGTTTGGAACTGGAGGGAGATGGAGCCTTCAGTCAAAACATCATACCTAGCTGATGAGTTAACCATACATTGGCCAACCAATGTATGCCTATACATATCTCGCTAGTTGCTTGGCAACTTATCTACTCTACCTGTATATAAATATATAGACTTGGACTTCCGGTGGGATTGCAACATCGCCGGACGCTTCTTTTTGAGGCGCCAACCCAGGGCTCTGTAGAACCGCAAGAACAGCGACTATCAGCTGTCTTGTGGTTTGGAAACTTTCCTCCTGGTAAGAGGGGGGAAAGTGAGTAGACGGGTGGGGTAGAGCTCCCTAACAGCGCCAGATTTTACCTATAATCTTGCGCTCGAAGATGAGAGCTCCCCGTGAAGCCTGTCAGTATTCCGGACCCTGGATGTCTCTGCTTTGCAGAGCTATATGTCGTGACCATCCCAGCAACCAACTTTAAATAAATATTTTTGAATCGAGCTGGCGGAGCACAAGCAGCAAGAATAAAACAGCAAGTATTTTCTTTTTTTTTAACTCCAAAGATTTACCTTCTTTAAAAGATTTTCTTTATGCAGAGAAAGTGAAAGCAAGATGGCGTTTGAGTTTCAACGGGGCGTGAAGAAGTGAAAGTTAAAAGCAATTATTGACAAGCCCGTTTGAAACGTAAAACTCTATTCTGAAAAGTGGATTAACCAAGAAAGGAAGTAATTATAATAATTGAAGCAGTAATATAAATTACAAATTGCAAAGAGTCTTTTTTTTCTTTTTGATACTTTTTTTTCCTGTCCTTTTGGAAGGGAAAGAAGAAGGGGGGCCAGATGGCTGGTCTTTTTGAAAGCAAAGAAAGCAAAGAAGGGTTAATTAACCCTCAGATATGGTTTGATTTTGAGGAAGCTTTGAGCTCAATTACCTCTGCTTTATTGGAAAAAATTGATACTATATTTCAAGCTTTTCAAGCTGGAAACAATGAAATACATGGAAATATTGAGTTGCAATCTAGCAGTGGGAGATTGATTGAAGAGCTGGGAGAAGGAAAAGAACAACAACAACAGCCTACAGTTTTTTTGGAGAGCAAGATGGAAGCTTTGCAGAATAAGGAGCAAGAAATTTTGGGAGCTGATGAGACTTTGGCTATACGAATTCTTTGTTACAAAGTCCAACCTGCACTTAAAGAGCTGCTTTCAGAAGAAGTTATACTTTTGCAAAAATTTTATAATATGCAATCCCAAAAACTGCAAGATTATATTGGAGTTAAAAAAGGCAGGCGAATCAGAGTGAAGAAAAGAGTTCGTAAAAAGGAGAAGAAGAAAGACTGGAGACAAGGAAAATAACCCTGCTTGATGAGATGATGGTCCTTAAAAAGTATTGTTTAAGTGTTTAAAGATTTTGAACTTTGGAAGAAAACATCCAACAGTTTAATGCCAGTTAACTAAGCGATGAGCGACGATGAGGAGGTAACCTACAGCTGTATTGGAATATTTTGAGAAGAATAAACAGGTCACTGCAATGCTGGTGTGTTGGGTTGTGAAATAAGCCTTGACCTGAGTGATTTGGAATATTTTATTGAGGACTGTAATAAATTTGGACTTAATTGTAATTGCACAAGTTTTACTGACTATAGTAAATTGGAGTTTTCTGTTTGATGGTAATAAATATAAGGCAAAAGGACTATGGGCCTAGGGCAATTGCAGCTGATCTGGTGGTTTCCCTAATACGTCTGATGAACTTATTAATCTAATTTTTTGGCTGGATTTGATGGATATTATTTGATATACAATTACAAAGTCACTCGGGGTTTTTTTTATATAAAGAAGCAATTTTTATTTAGGTGGGTAGACGCAAATGAAGACATTCTACATGCTGTTGGAAGATGTGAACATAAGATTAACAACTGATTTAATCTAGTATGAAGAATTTATATGTTTGATATAGCTATTAAATGATGTTTTTAGTTGATTTGTTAATATGTACTGATAAATTAATAAGAGGTTCGATTACTACTTTTTAGTTAGAAAATGTTTTTTTTAAGTGTTTTAACTGTAATTGGACCTTAATGGTTTAAAAGTGGAGGACAGAAGAGTTTATATAATATTTTATTTTAAATTTGGGGTTTTTGAATGAGGTTTTTTTTTGTTTTCAATGAAAGAAGTTATAAAATATCTTGTTAAACTGTATAGATTTAATAATCTGCTAAGTATGTATTAGTTAAATTGAGTAACGATAGGTTTGATTACGTAATATTTAACTTTTTTATTAACTGCTGCAATTGTAAATGGATACTAATTCTGTTAAATTAGATGGAATAAGAAGACTTGCTTTCCTTTTATTTATTTGTTTAATGATTATGATAAGTGAGAGATGGAGTTGAATTTAGGGGATTCAAGCTGTATTTTATATTTTGTATTTGCTCTGGGAAGTCGGGGGGGTGGTTGGGGAGGGGGGGAAATGTATGTAAAACTTTTAAAACTTTTTCAATAAAAAAAATAAAAATAAATATATAGACATATTCAAAATATGTTTAAACTTTTTTGAAAAATGAGAAGCTGACTTGCCACAAAGCAATGCACCATCCTTCAGAAAAGTCATTTATTTCTTTATTTATATTCCATCATTATTTTTATAAGTAATTCAAAACAGCAAACGTTCCAAATATCCCTCCTCCTCCTCCTATTTTCCCCACTGTGAGGTAGGCTGGGCTGAAAGAGGGAATGACTGGCCCAAAATCAGCCGGTCAGTTGTTTACTGACTTGCAGTTCTTTCCTGCAATGTGAAAAAGAGAGCTATCTGCAGCCAGTGTTTTGTTTAGAAGCGCGTCCACCTGTCTTGAAAAATTATAAGCAAAGGACTGTGCATTGCTATGGTAGATAGGGATGCATTTGTCTGTAATTCTTTAAACAAAATATGGCCTTTACTGGGGAAGAAAGGCAGCTGAATAATCCCAGGAAGTTGCATAATCCCAGGGGGAAAATGCAGCTGCCTTAAAGAATTGCAAACAGGTGCAGCATTCCTTTCTTTGTGCTCTCCAATATATATATATATATATATATATATATATATATATATATATATATATATATATATTTGCATATGAATCCAAAATGCAGTGGTACAGTACAAGAGGGCAAGTAAGAATATGCAATCAAGAAATGTTATTTGAAACAAGTGCTTTGTAAATTTATCTATGGCAAATCTTCCCAGCCACTGTTTTGCAAAAATATTCACAAAAATAAATCTCCATCAGAATCCAAATATAGGGTTCCAACTTTAGGTTCCAACTTATTTGCTAGGTTCCAACAATAAGATGACTGCTTATTTTGTTTCTACTACTAGTAAAGAAATGAGTGAGAAATCATCATTTTTATAATTATTCCTGAAGTGGAAGAAACAATTATATAAAAGGCTTCAAATTTAATTGAATATATAATTACAATTAAGCCAAAGATGCAATTCCAGTAAATTATTTGCTCACAGAAATTCCCAGATTAACCCATGACATCTCCAGCAAGTGATAGGAAAGCTCTTTTTCCACCTAAGGCCCAGAAGAAATAGTACTGAGTTAAATGGACTTTAAGCATAAAAGTAAAAAATAATATATGCAGTGTTATCTTCATTTTAGATGTCAAGGGTTTTGTGGCTCTCGGTGTTTTCTTTTCTGTGGGAAACTGGTCGAAATGGCTCTTTGAGTGTTTAAGGTTGCAGACCCCTGCTCTGGGATGTGTGTGTGTGTGTGTGTAAAAGGCAGCACTGATCACTGATCATAACAGCACAAGAACAGGCACTAAGCACTAGATCCATAGAAGCAGGAATTTACCACACTAGATAGAAGCCAAGGGGTAGATCAGTGTCTCTCAGCTGAAAGTCATATGGACTTTAACTCCCAGAATTCCCCAGACAGCCATCAAGGAGTTTCCACAGAAGATTGTGGAGAATAATAGAGCTAAGAATCTGTGGGAGTTCCGGATCCAGAAGGACAGGCAGGCATTAGATAATCAACCAGATACTGTAGTAGTAGACAAATTAATAGACAAAGACCAGAAGAGCTCAGGAGGCCAGGCAAGTGGGGCGAGGCACCCCTTGACATGAGTGATATCGAGTTGGTCACAGCCACCCAGTCCCATGACCATGCAGCCACTCCCACTCAGCCACGCCTACTCAGCCAGTCATTAGGGCACAGAACTAGTTGTTAAATTATTTGAATCCCACCACTGTCTAACAATCACAAGGCAACAAAGCACAAAGAGCAGCTTCACCCAGACATTAGGAGATCCTGCATTAAAACCACGGGGAGGGGAGGCAGAACCAGGCTAGTCAAGTCTCATTCCTTCTGACCTAGAAGCTAGAGGGGACAGCCAGCTTCCTTTGGGTGGTTTCTTCCCTCTCACGTCCAAACAGCAAGTGCTACAAAGTGAGAAGTGCTGGATGGTGGCCCGCCAAGCTCTCTAACTGTGATGGTGGAGAAATACGACGGAGCTGAAAAGCAAGTTTGTTTAGAAGCCCCTCTTGCAACAGCAAAGGAATGCTTTTGGCAACTCAGGGGAACAGGGTGGTGGCGCACCAAGCTCTCCAGCTCCGTGGTGATGCAATTTGTGAAACCCGGTGGGTTCGGCACTCCAGTAAGTGCCGGGGCAGGGCCACGCCTGCTTGTGAGAGAGGCTGGGGCTTGGCAGGGAAGGAGAGAGAGTGATCCAGCACTTCTCCACCTGTCTGGACACGGGCTCCAGCACCCAAGGCCATGCAAGAGAGCATGGGAAGCATGGGGCTCTCAAACATGGTGCCAAACATAAATTAACAGTCAGTGACAGGGTGGGGAGGAAAAGCCCAAGCAGCTCGGGCCCCCAAGTGGTAGAAAGAAGCACATGGGATCTCTCAATGAGAGAGGGGAGGCCTTTGGTGGCTGGACGCAATCGTCTTGACCCTGAACTACCCCCCCCACCTTCCCCACCGAGATACCTCATGTGCACTTAACAACCTATCATTTGATTAGCAAACGCATGGGCAAAATCAGGGAGTTTTCATGTTCATTTTAAGTGATTCACTTCAACAAATCCTCAGGTTATGAATGTAATTGGCAAGCTCTATTACATTTCTAACTCAAGGGCTACCTGTATTTGTATGTAAACAACAAGCACAAATGGGATTAAATAATAAAAATAATTACTATTAGTGTAAAATAGTAAAATACTTTTACACTTAAACACTTAACTTTAGAAAATTTCAGATTAAGTTGCTTTGCAATAAAGTACCAAGTAGCTTATGGAATGAATTTCAAACTCAAAATGAAGCTTTCATTATTTCTGTTGTTTCTGGTGAGAGAACGCAAGGATTAATTTAGCTAATCATAGATCATAATGTAGCCTTGTTCACTTCATGCAATATTTGGATTAGCTCTATTTTTATCACACGTATTTTCTTAGAAAAATTAACACAGACCGATATAGTTCACTTTTGGATAGTTGGGATTAATGCTTTTCACAGGACAGGAATAATTTACGTTCCAGAGCAGAAGATTCCAACCGAGTAGCTGATCTGTGACTTCAGCTCCCTAAATCAAGACTGGGCAAGGAGCTTTTAATGATAATAAATATAGTTTCATCTCTCTTTACTTCTTCAGAGATGGAGAACTACAATAGGAAAACAGAATTAAAACAAAAATATTTGTTGAGGCTGGCTAAGCCGCCAGGACCTGATGCAGCTCCATTCCAGGCCATGCTGCCTGCTGCCTGCAGCCTAGCTTGCCGCGCCCTCCCCCCATCCCTGCATTGCTGGCTAAGCCACTACGGCACGGCACAGCACGGCACGGCTCCACTCCAGGCCGTGCTGCCTGCAGCCTAGCTTGCCATGGCCCCATCGTCCCCACGTGGCTGGCTAAGCCGCCACAGCCCGGCGCAGCTCCATTCCAGACCATGCTGCCTGCAGCCTAGCTTGCCACGGTCCCCCCACGGTCCCCACCAGGCTTTGCAACCTTACCTTCCTCCCATGGCTGGTGGCAGAGGGGAAGGCAAGCACCGCTTTCAAGCCCGGGCTATTGCAATAGCTTTTCACTCCAAGCAGCCCAGGCCTTTAAGCACGGCTGGGGCCGAGGAGAGGTCCTCCTTAACAAGCTCCAAAACTGATTCAAGCCTTGGTTCCTCATGGGGGCTGGAAGTACCAGCCTCAGATGTTTCTCTTTGCCTGGCTTTCTGGGGACCTATCCAAAGCGCTGTGCTGCAAAAGACGCTCTCGGCTCTCCCAGCAACCACAGAGGCAGAGAGAAGAAGCAGTTGCTGATCACATGGAGCCACTCCACGTGTTCTCCGGTGTCTTAGTTCTTTCTCCAGGGTTGCTGGGAGAGCAAAAGTGTCTTTCACAGCACAGCGAAATTTAGCTTTGGGTCCAACTTCACTCCCATCGAGAAAGTGCTGTGGGCAGCAGAGAAAAGCAGCCAGGTGGAATCCTGTTTCTCTCTGCCACCCACAGCATTTTCCCAATGGGAGTGCGACTTACAGGACCCAAAGCAGCAACTCCCGGTTGCTAAAGTAAATTTCGCTGTGCTGCACAAGATGCTTTCCCAGCGCCCCAAGGGCCACCCTCCCAGAGCACTGGTGCTGCCATGCTCTCCTTCTGCCGCCGCTGCGGCCGGCACCACTCTGGAGCTTGCCTTCAGGATGGATCAGTAAGTTCTTGCTTTGCTCCCTGGGAAGGGCTCCATAGTAGAGGGCTGTGTGCCTAGACCAGGCGCCTTTTCTCAGCCTCTTGCTTCGCATGTCTCAGGTGGATCTCACTCTTCTAGCCTTGGAAGGAGGAAGGGAAGGGGGAGAGAAAGAAAGAAAGAAAGAAAGGAAGGAAGGAAGGAAGGAAGGAAGGAAGGAAGGAAGGAAGGGAAAGGAAGGGAGAAAGAGAGAGAAAGAAGAGGAAGGAAGGACCACAAACCCTGGCACTAGAAGATGCTTTGAAACAGCATAGCAATCTAGGGCTGGAAGGGATCTCAGAGGTCATCTAGTCCAACCCCCTGCTCCAGCAGGAGTTCCTTACAGAATCATAGAATTGCAGGGTTAGAAGGGACCTTGGATGCCATCTAGTCCAACCCCCTGCTCCAGCAGGAAACCTTATATCGTCTGGATTATTTTGGTGCCTCTAACAGAGAGGAAAATTGCCAGAAAGAAGAAGGAGTTTACTAGGACAAGGCTGCCATGCAGAGGAAGGCAGAAATAGTCCTTGACTTATGACAATTGAACCCAAAATTTTGGTTGCTCAGCAAGAGGGTTGTTAAGTGAGTTTCACCACATTTTACTCAATCCATGACATCTCCTGGTTCTAACAGTCATGTGCAAGTTAGGGAAGAACATCTGAAGGCATGTGTAATGTTCTAATGTACAGAAGTTAGTTAAATGTGTGGCATAAAGTGGACTCTGGGTGTGTTTTTCCAAATGCAGTAAGTGAGGTTAAATGTGTAAGTTTTAGAAGAGCTGTGTGTGTGTACATACACATACAGTATATATAGTAGATAATGCATCTTTTTGTGTGCCTATACACACTCTATACTATATAATATATGGGAGCAGCAGACCAAAATGGCGGCTCAGCAGTGAACCCCGAGTTTAGGGAGGCGATGTTTGGCATTTTCAGGGGTGTTGGGGGTCAGTTAACCATCTTCTGACTCCCTCCCAGCGAGCCGAGGTTGGAGCCGTGGATGGAGCCCGAGGAACAGCTGACTGTCAAGGAGGAGGTTAAAGGACGGCATGGAGAACAATCGGGCCTGACTGTTGGGGCCTAGACGGCTGCCATGGCAACAATGATGCTGGCAGGAGTACCGGGGCAGCTAGAGAACCACGGTTTGGAGGCAGGCTTGGGCTCCATGGGCGGCAGCGCGGAGGCAGCGGCGATGGCTACAGTGGCGGAGGTGACTGCAGTGGCAAAGGCATTGGCGCTGGGAGCGGCGGCAGTACCTGGAGGCTTGGCTGCAAAGACGCCCCCGTTGTTGGTGAAGAAGAGGGCAGCATTAAAAACGTTAGGATCCCTCAGTTTTTGAGGGATCTGGACACTTCCTCCTTTTCATGAGAGGGGGCTTAACAACTTAATGGGCTGAATGGCCTGAAGATCAAGGTTATGGGGAAGGGACTGAGGATTGTTAGCTGGGGGATGACAGTTGGTCTCTCCCTTAACTGTTCCTCCCCCCTTATTAGACTTAGCCCTAATATGGCCACTCAGCATAAATTTACAGCTTTTGATTGATCTGCAGCTTTATTACAAACTGGGGATGGTGACTTATTCTCCCCCTCAACTGTCCCTCTCTCCCCTTATTTGATCTAGGTCTATTACGACCACTCAGCATTAACTTGCAATCTTGGATCGATCTGCAGCTTTATTTAAACACCTATCCTCCAAAACTACCCTGATCATTCAATCCTATGTACTCTGTCCAGTGGCTCCACCTTACTTTTTTGATCTAATCCTCGGCCATTGCTGGTATCAGGACTGGAGGAGATACAGACATCGAGAGTCTTGGATTATGGGGAGATAGATCACCTCCTCTTTGTTTGCATGATGCTGGTTTGGTCACCATGAGAGGGCGACCCTTTGAGATTTCTATCCCCACCTCCTTTTTTGGATGGACTTATTACAACCACAAGGCTTCCCATCGTCGTGAGAGGGCGATGATGTTCCGATGTAATGACACTTGTAACATACTGGTCTTCCTTTAACATCTATTCCCTCCCTTATTTCAATTTACCTGTCTTAACCATCTCTAACACTCTTAGAAGAAAATGATCCTGCATCTCCTTCACCTCGCTCCTATCTTCAATGTATTCAACTGCGGAGCTTCTTGCATTGCAAGATTCCCCCCCTCTCGCATGTCTGGCCCTCTCAGTTATCGAGGGCCGCCCTTGAGGACGGGTTTTGGAACCCCGAGAGGTGGTTTGCAAAAAGACGACAGCTTTGGGGTTTTTTAGATAAATTTTTAACTTCTATTTCAAGGGGTTCTGGGAGGGATTGTGGGAATGGATCTGGGGGGATCCATAAATCCACTGAATGGGGTAATGGGTCTGATGATCACGACGGGGAGGACGGGGACAGAAATTTGACAAAGATACAGGGGGACGAAACGATGGGCATTAGTATAATAAGTGGGAGGGGCAGATATGACGGAGCAGGGGGCCATATTATGTTTCGGGAGTGCACACTCGCTGTTTGCGAGTGATTGCGCACTCCGACCCCCAAAGCATTCCTCGTTCCCCAGGTTGTTCAGAGTTTCAGGCCCTGAGTCTAAGCTGATGTTGTGTAATGCCAGGTCAGTGGTAAATAAAGCCCCCCCTCATTCAGGATCTTATTTCGGAGGGGGGTGCTGACCTGGCAGGGATTACGGAGACCTGGTTAGGCCAGGAGGGAGGAGTTCCCCTTGTGGAAATGTGCCCGCCAGGTTTCCATGCATTCCATCAGCCAAGGACTCAGGGAAGGAGTGGGGGAGTGGCAGCAATTATTAGAGAAAGTCTTTGCCCGAGGGAGGCCACTGTTCCTCAGATAGCCGGATGTGAGTCCCTCCTTGTGAAGTGGGGTCAGGGGATACAGATGGGCCTACTGATCACATACCTGGCTCCCTGCCACGTGATGGCGGTCCTGCCTGAGCTGCTTGACGTTATAGCAGTGGAAACCTCCAGACTTATTGTTATGGGGGATTTTAACCTGCCATCTGCTGGTGAAATGTCGGAGGTGGCTCGGGAGTTCATGGCTTCCATGACGGCCATGGACCTGACCCAGGTAGTTCAAGGCCCCACCCACTTGGGGAATCACACTCTGGATTTGATTTTTGTCTTGGATCAGTGGCTGAATGATCTAAGAATACGGGATCTAGACATCAAGCCCTTGTCGTGGTCTGATCATTCTCTCCTTCACATGGACTTTCAGGTCACTTTCACCAACCGCAGGGAGACGGAACCAACCAAGTGGTTCTGTCCCAGGCGCCTGATGGACCCCAAGAGGTTCCTGACGGAGCTTGGGCCATTTCCTCAGACTCTGGCTCAGACTCTGGATGATGGAGATCCGCAGCCGTAAGGGTGAAGGTGGCCTCCGTGGCCAGCCGGGCAGAGGTGGCTCTCAAAGCGTACCCCTGCACTGGATGGTGGGACAGTGCTGCGGGAGGACCCTGAGCATGTCTGTCCGAAGCGAGCGAGGAAACCCCCTCTCCAGCACCGGAGCGTTCGGGAGGCTCCGGAAGGTGAGAAGCTGCAGAAGATGGTCCAGCCTAAGCGGGTAGTGGAGCAGCAGAACCAGAATTCAAAGCCTTCTGCTGTGCGAGATGAAACTGGTGCTCTAATGCGCGATGTCGCCTCTGTTCGTGTTTGCTCCTTGAAGATGCATGCACAGACGGCTGAGAAGCGGCTGATGGAGGAGCTGACAAGGCCCTCGCCCTATGTGACCTAGACTTGGCTTTCCCCTTAGGAGGCAAGGACTCCGCGATGGATTGACCATCGGAGTGCTCGAGGTCGGAGGAGAGGTCAGGTTCAACCATTCCTGGTATAAAGGAAGGGCTATGTTTGGTTCAGATTTTAAAGGGTTTTTTTTAAATTTTATATTTATATATATATACTTTTAAAGGTACTAGTCCACAACGAGGAATCTGGTTTTTTTTTGTTTTTTAACAAGTTAACTAAGAGTCCGTAACGACTTAAACAGCAGTCAAATAACAGTCAATTAAGGGAGGCAGTGCCTGCAAATGAAGGGTGATTATGGGCGCAATTCGTTACGCCCATGTAACACCTCTCCTGCACGAGCTGCACTGGCTCCGGGTGGTCTTCCGGGTGCGATTCAGGGTGTTAGTCATCACCTTTAAAGCGCTCCATGGCTTAGGACGTGGGTACCTACGAGACCATCTTTTGCCACCAATAGCCTCCCACCGACCAGTTCGTTCTCACAGAGAGGGACTACTTAGGGTACCGTCAGTCAAATCATGCTGACTGGCGACTCCCGGGGGAGGGCCTTCTCTGTGAGGGCTCCAACCCTTTGGAATGAACTGCCCCCGGAGATACGGAATATCCCTGATCTCCGTGCTTTCCGCCATGCCCTCAAAACCCTGTTGTTCCAACAGGCGGGGCTAAACATATGAACATGTGAATGATCTTTTAAAATGTTATCTAACTCTGGGTTTTATTTATTTGACCAAACTAAGTAATAATTTTAATTAGCAATTTGATGATGTTTGTATGTCTATATTCTTCTTGGTTGTATACCGCCTTGAGTCCTACGGGAGAAAGGTGGTATAGAAATATAATAAATAAATAAATAAATAAATAAATAAATAATATGTATGTATGTACACATATGGCATATATACATAAGATTAAATCGTATATTTTGGATGTTCAGTAGTAGTAAATAAATAGACAGGGAAATTGTATCTTGTTGAGGTCTTTTGAGGTGAGGAGAGGCCAGGCAAGGGTCTCTTGACGTGACGTCAAGTTGGTCACTCCCACCCAGTCACATGACCACCAGCCACGCCACCCAGTCACATGACTGCCAAGCCAAGCCACACCCACCAAGCCACGCCCACAGAACCAGTAGTAAAAAAATTTGAATTCCACCACTGCTACAGACATATAACCAAATCCAGTAAATGATTAGGTAATGCAACTAAGCTAAAATGGTAAATATTTTTTTACTGCTAGGATACCTCAGCTATAACAATTCCATGCATTTTAGGTTTTAAAATTAATAAAGATGTATTATATAATCCATCTATTCTATGACTTTTTTCCAACCACATGGGGAAAACACTGGTCTACTCACAGAAAATATCATATAAAGTAGAAAACAAATCAGATAGGCACTTGCATATGTGGACAGATTTCTGATGGAACTCTGAGTGCCACATATGGGAACAGAGAAAAAGAATGTATATTAGTGAATTCAAGCCTAATACATACTGTAACTGATAATTAGATCAGGTAGAACCAGTACTGAACAAACATATGTAAAGAAGTGAGTTGTCTTAAATATGCAAATACTAAAAGTAAGTGCATGAAAATTTAAGTATGACAATTCTTCAGATCTTCCTGCATTTAGCATAAAATTTTATCTGGCCCAATAGAAATTGAAAATGAAACAACACAAGAGCATCCACCTAAAAAACATTGTGATGCCTCCAATAAGGGACCATAATGAGGAACAAAGGCTTTTATGTGCTAATATAATATAGAAATGAATCAAGATGCTGAAAAAATACGAATAAATAGAAATTTATAATAAATAGACATAGAAAGTTAGAAATGTTGGAAATTATAAAAAGTTGTCACCACAACCAATTTTAGGTGTAAATAATGCTGAAGAAAAGTGTTTTGTGAAATAAAAATTGCTATTTAATTAACAACTGGCTAAAAGTTGTTTGGAATATGATATGCTGTTAAGAAAAAAAATACATCGAAGGATATCTAAAACAGAACTGAATACTATCAGAAACATGAATAATGCCTGCGATAATAAATCAGAGGAAGACATTACAAAAATAAGAAACAGAGGTAGTACCAAACAAGACCACTTAAAATCTCAATACTTAGAATGCCTCTTAGAAGGGAATCATGTTGTAAATTCTATAGAAAAATAAATAAGCTTGCAATATTATTGCATGCAAACATTATTACAAGACAAAATAAATTCAGAAGTTGTAGCTAAAATACGTTAAAAATGACAGGCTTAAACATTATTATTTAAGATTCAAAGAAGCTGAAAACAGTAAAGATACTCAAAATGAGGAAATTTGTGTAAAAAATTAACACACTTTTCTTGTTGGGAGAAAACAACAAATAATCAAAAACTGTAAAACTAGAAGGTTAGAAGAGCAGTTTTGTTTTCTTAACTAATTGTAAATGAAAGATAACCATCTTACATAAAACATATTAAAACCCAATAAAACAATTGTGAATAACCTTTTTTTTCTCTCAAAATCAGCTTTTTTACAAGATGAGATGAGATATTCTTATATTAGGGTCATTTTCCCTGCACTGCACATACATCCTACTTCACAATATTACTTTTAATTTTAAGACTTACCAGTTACATTGTTCAAAACTTCTTTCAAAACACTGAAGCTGTGCAATAAAGGATCACGTTCTTCATCCTAAACATATGAATACATTGTTATATATTTAAAGCTGGATCCTCAGAAGAGAGAATGAAGATTTTAATCTCTTCAATGGCACACTATACAAAGGTATGACTATGAAACCATTTTTTCTGAATATTAGCAATTTACTGTTCTTATTTTTGAAGAAAAGGTTTTTTGTAGGAGAGGACAGTATATGATACAACTTAAAACTTCAGATATTTCTACACCACAGCACAATACACTAGAATAGAGCATGGGAAACAGACAGGTCACCTAGAGATCCTAATCCAGGGAAACAAAGTCAAGTATTAGCCATCACTAGACTTGTTGGGATGAAAACATGGACAACAACAATGTATTCAAAACAAACACATCCAAAAGAAAGGATATTATACCATTCTTTAAAAATAAACACATGTGCACAGAAATTTAAATTAAATTTAAATTTAATTAAATTAAATTAAATTTAGGAATTGGAGCATGAAAATCTTGTCAAAAGCGTTTAGCTAAGAATAAAAAGAGAAACAAAAATAATACATTCAGGTGAGGGTTTCTTTTTCACAGACTATATAAGCAACAAAAATATAAATGATGTCTTCCAGCATCACATTAGTCCTTCGGAGGCATATAACTGGGATAATGACAGATTTCAATTATCCTGATATCTGCTGAGCACTTAATTTGGTCAAGAATCTAAGGTCCAACAAAATCTGATGGATCAAGTGATAAGAGTTTCTGTTGGTCCAAATGTAATATCAGATCATGCTCCAGTGACTGCTAAATTGAAATCTGAAAACTCGATTAATTCTAACGTTTGAATTAATAAAATAAATTTCCTGTGTGGAACATTAAAACACTTTTTTTAAATGAGAGAAATCTATGTTTATCCCCTGTTCGGAACTCTTTTAAGGCATACATTTGTGAATGCATGATAACTTTTGCTTCAGAAATCTAGAGATATTATTCTAGAGCAGGGGTGTCAAACTCAAGGCCCGTGGGCCGGATCCGACCCCCAATGAGGTCGGATCTGGCCTGCACAGCCACCTTGAAAACTATAAAGGACCAGCCTGCATCACTTCAGCCTGACCCATGCCATCCCAGCGGGCAGACACATGCACAGGAGGCGGGCGCACATGCACACAGGCCCAGTTTGCTGCCGCTGCCATGTGCAGGGTAACAAGTCTGTGGAACTACGGTAAAAATGACCAGTTCAGACGGGTCATTCCATGTCAAGTGGTCTGGTGATCCCAGGTCGACCATCATGAATTTTGATGAAATTTGGTGTAAACATGCACACACATCCTCATGAACATTGGTAAAGTGTTATGTTTGCCAATGCAATACTTGCGGAGATAGTCATTTGTATGACCCCATACCACAGTACTTCGACAGTATGACTCTGAGATTTCAGCAACTTTGAGACATAATATCTCTGGCAATATTTTGTTGAGAGAAACAAAATGTGGCCATCTTGTAGAACGTGTGCTCTATTAGAGCCGAGCAATATGGCCACTGTGGGTCGCTGAGGTCCGCTGGAGATGGGGCGGCTTCGGCGAAGTGTGGGTATCCGGGGGGTTTGTTTGTCCTGCCCCCGGCATGGACTGTGTAGGAATTACCTGGGGAGACGTGGGCGCTCCCGACAAGCCCTCAGAGGTCTTCGGAAGGTCCTCGGAGGTCCTTTGTGGTGAGCGGCAGCCTGACGAGTGGCAGCGGCAGCCCGATGAGCTATGAGGCCTTTTGGCTTCTCCGGGCCATTTTGGGCAGTGGTTTCACCAAGGAGCGGCTGTACAGGCTGGCGGCATCGCGGAGGATCCTCATAAGAGCCCCTAGTGCAGTGATGGCTAACCTTTTTGCTGTTGTGTGCCAAAAGTGGGGGGAGTGTGGGGGGTTGCGGGTGCAGGTGCCCACATCCACAATCCAAGAGCCTTGGATAGTACAGTGGTCTAAAGCCCTGTTATTAACATCAGCTGCCTGCAATTATTGCAGGTTCGAATCTCACCAAGGCTCAAGGTTGACTCAGCCTTCCATCCTTTCTAAGGTAGGTAAATTGAGGACCCAGTTTGTGGGGGCAATAAGCTGACTTTGTATAAATATACAAAAGTATGAAGGCTATTGCTTAGCGCATTGTAAGTCGCCCTGAGTCTCCGGAGAAGGGCGGCATATAAATCAAATTAAAAATAATAATAATAAATGGGCCCCGCCCTCCCGCGCATGCACATGTGACCCCCCCTTCCCCCTGCTTTTGGCACGTGATGGTCCGGTGGACCCAGTAGGCCCATTTTTCCATCTCCCCAGGCTCCAGAGGCTTTCTAGAAGCCTGGAGAGGGCAAAAACAGCCTTCCCCATCCCCCCAGAGGCCTTCCGGAGGCCAGAAACAGCCAGTTTCCTGACTTCCGGTGGGACCGGAAGGCCTGAAAATTAGTTGGCCACTGCACGCATGCACGCTGGAGCTGAGCTAGGCAACACTCGTGTGCCCACCAATATGGCTCCGTGTGCCACCTGTGGCACCCGTGCCATAGGTTCGCCATCACGGCTCTAGTGTATGGAGTGGAGCCCGATGGTCGGGGAGGATCTATGGAGCCGGCGGTAACGGTCGACTGTGGCGGTGATCAGCTGGGCATGCCAGCGTGGATGGCGAAGGAGAGGAGGCCGCTGGCAATGCAGTAATGGGGCAAGATGATGCCCCCCCCTTAGAATGGGCTCAATGGGAGAAAAGGAGAGACAGAGACAACGCTAGGAAGGCCAGGAGAAGCCACACGGTGGGGTCTTTGCGCTTGGGTCATCAATGCGGCTGCTGAACGGCGAACTCTCCCCCCCTGCCTGGGGGGGGATGGGTCAGCATTTTTTTAGATTTCTGGACCTTCTGCAGCTGGCTGACTTTGTTCAACCTTTTACAGCCGGCTTGACCTATTTCATCTTTTATCAAGGTGCTGGAGGCCTGCTTTACCGGACAAGCGGACTGGAGTGGGGTATGGGGACATGGGCATTGGGGCTAGGCCTGGCTTTCTGATTGAGGCCGCCCTGCTACCCCTGAACCTCCACACTACAGCCTCTTGGACTGGGAATGTCATCGGAGGCCCTGGACTTCCTGCTTTATAGTCCCGATAATTTCTAGTCCTGAAATACCTTCTCCTTGACATACACTACTACTCCTCTTTATTTTCCCTCTGCCAAAGATGTATATACATTTCCTAATTTTTTACATTGCAAGTACTTTTTGTCCTGCTTTCTTATATGTGTTTCTTGTATGCATATTATATCTAATTTTTGTCTGATTAATTTCTTGAATATCTGATGTCTTTTAACTGTTGAATTAAGTCCATTAACATTTAATGAAATAATTTTTACATTCGAGTCCATAGCCTAATCTGGATGTATTTCCTATTACTTCTTGTCTTTCTTCTTCGCTTCATTCATTGCTCTCATTGTTACTTCTTCTTTCTATCTGGTCCGGTCATGCTGCGGTGAGAGGGCAGTATTGACTGGCAGTTCCTACCTCAAGAGATCACCCAGTGGACATAGGAACCTGGCTGTGGTGAGAGGACAGCGAAGATTATCAGCTTTAGTCACCCCCGACCACTGTGAGAGGGTGTTCCGGGGATGTAGGTTCCTGCTGTTGGGATGGATCCCAACACTTGCCATGGGCATACCCATCTCTATGACCGGGCATGGTTTTAAAATATGCGAGCGTGAATTTGGTTGCTCTCAGGAATTCCCCCCATTCCTGGGCGTGGCCTATAGACCAGGCAAAGATCTACCTTCATGACGGGTCCTGGGGTCCCAAGAGGTGGCATATGGGCCTTAGGAGCCTGAAGAAAGGGGTTTTGTATAGTTTTTTAGCTAGGTTTTTTAGGGGGTTGGGGAGGGGGGAGGGTTATGACGTCTGGCAGGTGTCGGGGGGGCACCTCCAAACCAATGGCAGTCCAGGCCATGGATGGGTGGCGGCGGGATTGGAGCGGGGCTGGGGTTGCCTGTAACCAAGGGGGAGAGGGTGGGAGCATTGATCCCGGTAGTGATGGGGAATGGTGGCAGATGGATGAACCGAGGGCCGTATCGATATCTGGGAGCTCGCCCCTGCTATCTTCGAGCGGTGACATGCTCCGACCCTCTTGGTTCCATCCGACCTACTGGGGGTTTGAGAGAGGGAGGCGCTGGGCTCAGGTTGGTCTATTTTAATACCAGGTCTGTGGTTAACAAAGCTCCCCTCATTCAGGATTTGATTGAGGAGGAAAACACAGACCTGGCTTGTATCACGGAAACCTGGTTGGGCTTGGAGGGAGGTGTCCCTTTGATAGAACTTTGCCCACCAGGTTTCCGGGTGCTGCACCAATGTAGGGCCCAGGGTAGGGGAGGAGGGGTGGCGGTTGTTATTAGAGAGACCCTTAGTCTGCGAGACATCATTGCTCCTAGGATAGACAGGTGTGAGACCCTCCTCATGAAGTGGGGCCCGCAGGGTCAGTTGGGCTTGTTGATTGCATACCTGTCTCCCAGCTGCGTATCAACAGCCCTGCCCGGGCTGCTCGACGCCCTATCGGGGCTGGTGGTGGAGTTTCCCAGACTTATTGTGCTGGGGGACTTTAATCTGCCTTCCCTGGGTGGGGCGTCAGGGGTGGCTCGGGAGTTCATAGCCTCCATGGTGGCCATGGACCTGACTCAAATTGTTCAGGGCCCAACACATGAGGGGGGCCACACGCCTGATCTTGTTTTTGTTTCGGAGCAGTGGCGGGTGGAGTTCGGTGGGGGACTGACTGCTATTGATTCCCTGTCATGGACCGACCACCATCTTCTCCGGCTAGGCTTCAAGTATGCTACCCCTTCTCTCTGGGAATTGGAACTGACCATCTGGTTCCGCCCCAGGTACCTGATGGACCCGGAGAGATTCCAGACAGAGCTTGGGATGATGCTTCTATCTCTCTCCCACGCCCCGGTCACGACCCTGGTGGATGCCTGGGATGAGGCCGCTGCCGGGGCTCTGGACCGGGTCATGCCTTTGCGGCCTCTAACTCATCGCAGTTCCTGGTTGGCCCCGTGGTTTATCAAGGAGCTCCGGGGGATGAAGCGACGTAGGAGCGGCCTAGAGAGTAGTTGGAGGGCCAGTCGTTCCAAATCTGACTGGTCACAATTGAGATCATTTACACAGGCCTATTTGGTGGAATTGGCGATGGTGAAACGTCGCTATTTCTCCAATGTCATCGTGTCCGCAGAGAATTGCCCGGCCACCCCGTTTCGGGTGTCCCGCTCCCTCTTGAAACAGAGGGCAGGGGAAAACCCGATGCAAGGGCGAGCTGAGAAGTTTGGCCAGTACCTGCAGGACAAGATCGCTCAGATTCGGGATGGCTTGGACTCTGACTGGACAGGGTCAGACAGTGAGGAAGCGGCGGGTCTTGTACTTTGGGAAGAGTTTGATCCTGTTATCCCAGAGGAGATGGATAGGATCATGGGGAAGTGGAGCCACATGTTCTGGACTCGTGCCCCTCCTGGCTGGTTTATTCAGCTCGGGAGGTGACACGTGGCTGGATCCAGGCAGTGATAGCTGCTTCTTTAGAGGAAGGAAGCTTTCCTGCCGCCTTGAAGGAGGCGTGGTGAGGCTCCTCCTCAAGAAGCCTGCCCTGGATCCAGCTGTTTTGAGCAACTTTCGTCCGGTCTCCAACCTTCGCTTTCTTGAGAAGGTTGTTGAGATTGTGGTGGCATGTCAGCTCCCGGTGGCCCTGGATGAAGCGGACTACCTCAATCCGTATCAATTGGGTTTCAGGCCCGGATACAGCATGAAGACGGCAATGGTCGCACTGGTGGATGATCTCTGGAGGGCTCGGGACAGAGGTCATTCCTCTGTTCTGGTCCTATTAGATCTTTCAACGGCTTTCGATACCATCGACCATGGTATCCTGCTGCGGCGCCTCAAGGGATTGGGAGTGGGAGGCACCGTTTTACAGTGGTTCTCCTTTTACCTCTCGGGTCGGATGCAAGCTGTGCTGGCAGAAGGGCAGAGATCGACCATGAGGCCCCTCAAGTGTGGGGTGCCTCAGGGGTCAGTTCTCTCACCCCTTCTGTTCAACATTTATATGAAACCGCTGGGGGAGATTATCTGTGGTTTCGGAGTAGGGTATCATCAGTATGCTGATGATACCCAGCTTTTTATATCCACCCCAAACCAGCCCAGTGATGCCCTCGACGTGATGTCCCGGTGCCTGGAAGCGGTACGGATCTGGATGGGGAGGAACAGGCTTCGGCTCAACCCTGCCAAGACTGAGTGGCTGTGGATACCGGCATCTCTGTTCAAAGGTGAGATTCCAACGCTGACTATAGGGGGTGAAATTTTGCCCCCTGTAGACAGGGCGCACAACTTCGGTGTCCTCCTGGGTTCATGGTTGAGTTTAGAAGATCATATAACAACCGTGACCAAGGGGGCATATGCCCAGATTCGTCTGGTCCGCCAGTTGCACCCCTATTTGGACTGAGATGCCCTACGCACAGTTACTCATGCGCTAGTTACATCCCACGTTGACTACTGTAATGCTCTCTACATGGAGCTGCCCTTGAGGACTACTCGGAGGCTTCAACTGGTACAGAATGCGGCTGCGCGGGGTGTGATGGAAGAGTCCCGATACTCCCATGTTACACCCCTCCTGCGCGACTTGCATTGGTTGCCGGTTGCCCTCCGGGTGAGATTCAAGGTGCTGGTGATGACCTATAAATCCCTACATGGCTTAGGCCCAGGATATTTGGCGGACCATCTGCTACCAGTAACAGCTGCCCATTGCCTGGTGCGTTCTCACAGGGAAGGGCCTGCTCCATGTGCTGTCAGCTAAACAGTGTTGGCTGGCGACTCCTAGGGGTAGAGCTTTCTCTGTGGGTGCTGATTCCCATCCTCTGGAATCAGCTCCCTCTGGAGCTCCGGTTGGCTCCTGACCTTCGCACCTTCTGCTGGGAATTAAAAACATGGTTGTTCACATTGCCCAGCCTGGACTGAGGGGGTTTTTAGACTCTGGGGGTTTTAATATAAATTATATACATATATTATGTATTTTATAATTTTAACTGGTTGTTTTATTGTTGTGAGCCACCCTGAGTCTTCGGAGATAGGGCGGCATATAAATTTTATTATAATAATAATAATAATATAATAATAATTAAACAAAGTAATAAAAACATTCTCATGAGCGATCTCCATCTAGATAATTGGGAGCAAAGTTGGCCAAAAATGACTGCGGCGTGAAAAAAGGGTAAAGTTTGGCTTCTTATATCTCTGGAAGGAAAGGCATGAGAAGCGTGAAACTTTGTGCGTAATAACTTAGCAGCACAAGGTTGTAGAATATAAAATTTCATTCTCCTACTGCTTTCCAATAGTTCACAAATTGAGTGTAAAGTTGGTTTTTGTAAAAATGCCAAAAATAGGATATTTTCAGCCCACTTTTACAAAAAAAGACCTTCTAGAAACTGTTAAATCATTCTCATTAGAAAGAGCATTTCAACCCCCCTAAAAAAGTAGAGTTGGTGTTTCATCGCTGACGTATAAAGCCGTAAAAACAGGGACAAAGTGGAGGACGTTGTATGGCAATGTCACATTCATTCTATTATTGTTTCATCTTGTTTGTTTTATATAGACATCACTACTGCTATTATATTGCATTGGTCCATGGTGACATTGTCATTACCAGTTCAGGCACTTGACCCAGCAACCGCATCGCCATAGGGGACACACCTGATAGCCATGCAGTATCAGCCACGGGTGGGTTTCTTGGTTCAGGATCCCAAGCCTGTAGTTTGGTTTCTTCCTTGAGGTTACAAAGCCTTATATCTCCGCAAGTATTACATCAGCAAACGTAACACTTTACCAATGTTCATTGGAGACATATGTGCATGTTCACACCAAATTTCATCAAAATCCATGATGGTCGACCTGGGCTCTTTCCTCAAATCAGACCACTTGACATGGAATGATTCAGACCTTCCAACACTGCAAGACCTTTTTTTTTTCATGAGAAGTTGGAAGGTCTAAACTATTTTTTTTTACCAATTCAGGGGTGTCAAACTCGATTTCACTGAGGGCCAGATCAGCATTGTGGTTGTCCTCCTGGGGCCGGAGGGGAGGAGCAGGGGCATGTCTGGGGTGGTCGTGACTGACTGGATGTGGCCCGGAGGTGTGGACAGCTTGACATCACTTGCATGAGTGGTGCCTCTGGGGGTGGGGCAGGGTTGGAAAGGGAATCCAGGGGTCTTTGGTAGGTGAGGTGCAGAGTGGGAGGCTCATCCCGCGGTTTAAGTTGAGGCGAGGCGAGGCGAGGCGAGGCAGGGAGCAGGGCAGCTACAGCCAGTCTGCCTTCAGCTGCTTTCAGCACCGCTCAGTTTCCTACCCCACCCCCAACAGCCTGGTTTGGTCTGGTGGGGGGGGGATTGGTGGGGGAGATTGCCTTCCGCCTTCAGCACCGCACCATGAACGGGGATTGAACATTCCCCAAGCCCCACTGCTGTCAAAGTAAATCCCGGGCACTGCGCTGCAATGGACAGACAAAAAGCACAGCTGAGTGAGAAGCGCCCCACCGGCCAGGCACTGAAGCGCCACCACTGTGCCAGAGAGAGAGAGAGCAGAAGAGAGCAATCCAATCCAACCTCTGTGTGCGTGTGTGTGTGTGTGTAAGTGTGAGAGAGAGGGGGGAGGGAGGCAGGGAAGGAGAGGGGGGGGAGAGAGAGAGAGGGAGAGAGAGAGAGAGATCCAATCCAACCTCGGAGAGTTATACCAGGGCTCGTGATGGTGTGCTTCAGTGCCTGGCCAGAAGGGCGCTTCTCACTGACTGGTCTTTTTTCTCCCCACTCCTCGTTCTTCTTCAAACAAAGGCTGTGCTTTTCATCTGTCCATTGCAGTGCAGCAAGAGATTTACTTTCACAGCGGCACGGCTTGGGGGATGGTCAATCCCTATTGGTAGCATGGTGAAGGTGGAAGACAATCCCCCCACCAGACCAAAGTGGCACCAAAAGCAGCTCTCTTGCTCTCTCTCTCACACACACACACATAGAGGTTTGATCAGATTGTTCTCTTGCTCTCTTACCCACCTCATGGCAGCGGCACCAGCCATGCTCTCCATGGTGGCCTGCACTGCTTCGTCCTCCACCCCCACCTTGCTTCGTTCACCTGAAGTGGTGAAGAATTACTTCACCACTTCTTCTCCTTGCTTGTATCTGTAACGGAGCAGGAGGATGAGCGATGCACTGGTACAGCAGCTACAAAGCAAGGCGGTGGAGGGATGGAAGACGAAGCAAGGCAGAGGGTGCAGAGCTGTCCCACACACCGGCTTACCTGAGGGCCTCGGAGCCAGGCCATCAACGTTATGACAATTGACTGGCCTCTCAGCAGCAGCTCCAGAAACCATGTCCAGGACCCTGCATAGCCGTCAGCCTGCTTTCTCCTTGCTCGCCACCGCAACGGAGCAAGGGACATACATGGGGCTGAACGGGGCTGCTGGAGCAGACGAGGCAGTTGTCAGGATGTTGATGACCTGGCATGGGCCAGGCCAAAGTGATGCAGTTTCCAGGATGGCTGCGGGGTTGGCTCTGACCTCATCACGGGCCACATCCGGCCTGTGGGCCTCGAGTTTGACACTCTTGTACTACAATAATATTCTGGAAGTGGTTAATGGACTAAGACAAGACCCCACCTCTTCCAGTTTGCCTCTTGCTCCCTTCTTCCCATCTTGTCAATTTTAACTCAATTTTATTGTTAATATTTCTTGTTTAATGCTTTAATGCTTTTAATGCTTTAAACTTGTGGGTTTTTACAATTATAACTCATCTAGATTCCCTCTGGGTGAAATGAACAACACACAAGTTTAGTACATAAATAAGAAATAAATAAGAATAAGAATAAACTAGGGCAATTACACAAATGGAATAATGCTTGAAATGAACTAAGAAAAAATACAGAGAATCTAGTGATAAAGCTGGAAGCTTACTACCCTACCAGCTCAAGTAACATCTAAAACACTATTTCAAAAATCTAATCTAACATCTGTCAGTTATAGACAGTAATATTAAACATATAGATCAGCAGTCCCCAATCTTGGCGGCTTGGAGGCCCAGGCGAGAGGGAGGGAGGGAGAACTGAGCCATGCAAGCGGCAGGCTGGTGCACGCATACACACAGCTTGACTTGCATGAGCACACAGCTCAACTTGTGTGTGTGCACCAGCCCACCACTTGTGCAAACTGAGCTGCATGTGCGTGCAGCCTACCATTTATCCGAGTTGAGCTGCACACGCACATGTGCGCCAGCCGCTCACACAGCCATTACAAATAAGCCAGGTCCAGTAGAGGGCTCTGGCCCAGGGGTTAGGGACTTCTGATACAGATAATACCTAAATTATATACATCTGATTCCTTTGTAATCTTTAAACAAATTGTAAAATTTTGAGCTATAGAAATGGAATAAATTTCTCAAGCATATATAAATCATCTGGCCCAACCACTCTCCTTATACAAAATTAAAGATAACATTCAATATTCATATCCATTATATGTCCATTATATTCATGTCCATGATATGGCTATATTAACTTCTTGCCCTTTACAGTTCAGAAGGGAAGGTATAACAATGCTCCTTTTGCAGAGCAAACCTGCCTTTACTATAAGGGAAAACCTATGATTCCAGTCCACATGTACTTTCTGTAATAACTAACTTCAAATGCTCATACCACTACGTACTTGTAGTTAGTGCTTGTTGTTAGTCTGAAGATAATTATATTTCAACCTGGAACCTTAATATTTCTTAGAAGAATTGCAGTTTTTACACTGCCATTATTTTACACAACAAAATATTGTCTTAATTTTATTACTAAGTAGAAAAAGTTATAATATGCTATAATCTGACATACCTGGCTATTTTGGACAACAACTTTTACAGCATTACATCAGGTTACTGAGATTGTGTAAAGTCATACTGTTTCAGTTGAATAGCTATATAAAACCTACAGTGCATTCAGACCCCCTTCACTTTTGCCAATTTTGTTATGCTGCAGTCTGATTCTACAGTTGTTGAAATCATTTTTTTCTCATTAATCTACATTGTACCCCATAATGACAAAGTGAAAACAGAATTTTAGAAATGTCTATAAATTTATTAAAAAGAAAAAACTGAAATATCACATTGGCATAAGTATTCAGACCCTTTGCAACAACACATGAAATTTAGCTCAGGAGCCTCCAATTTCTCTTGATCATTGCTGACATGTTTCTACACCTTGATTGGAGTCCATCTGTAGTAAATTAAATTGATTGGACATGATTTGGAAAGCCACATACCTCTCTATAGAAGGCATCACAGCTGACAATGCATGCTGCAGCAGACCAAAAGCCATGAGGTCAAAGAAAGTTTTCCACTCATCTCCTTCTCTGATTCTAATGTGGTAGTAAGCCTCTCATAAATCCAACTTTGTGAAAATCCTCCTTCACCAAATGGATTAGCATATCCTTCATGAGGGGAAGAGAGTACATATTTTCCAGGCAAACAGCATTCAGAGATCTATAATCCACACAGAGACCATCTTTTTTTCTCTAAACAGAACTTGGGCGGCTTCCCGGGATTTGGCCAGTTGGATAAAACCCCTAGTTAGGTTTTTGTCAATGAATGCATGGAGCTCGTCTAATTCCCTGGGAGTCATCGAATAGAGCTTCGGTTTCAGTAACTTGGCTCCCAGAACAATTTCAATGGCACAGTCTGTTGGCAGAGGGGGGGAAGCTCATCCGACTTCTTTTCACTGAAAACTTCCCTCAAGACCCAGTATTCCTTCTGATGGCCAGCAGGGGTCTCTCTTGCATTGAAACTCCTGTTTCCTGGCGTAAAACTCCCTTATTTAAGCATTCTCAGCTACATTCGGGTTTGCCATCTGGTGGGAATTTTTATAGTTCCTTTCTCCAGTCCACCTGTGGGTTCCATCGTTTCAACCAGGCGAATCCTAGGACAAGGGGCCTCTCCATCCCTGAGGCCACTATAAAGCTTAAAGTCTCTGAGTGGACACGCATCTGCATTTCTAAGGGTTCGGTGACAAACATGGCAGGGATGCCTCCCACAACCGAGCCATTCAGCTGGCAAAACGCAATTGGGCATTTGAGTCTCCTTGGGCGAATCCTCAGTTTCTCCACCAGAGCCAGACTCACCAGGCATCTGGTGCACCCTGAGTCTAGAAGGGCTCTTAAGGAGGCTTTCTGTCCTGTTCCTGGGAGCTGTAATTCTATGGGCATAGTTACGAGTGCAATAGGGCCACTTACCAAGGGGTCGTCATCCATTAGCCTCTGGTCTTCCTCCAGTGGGGTCAGAGTTCTCTCCTCTCGTTTGGGGGAGGGAGTGAACTCCACGATCTCCAAGCCTTTTAGGGCCGTCTCCTTCACCCAGGGTTGTGGTCTTGTCGCTTTGCCTCCCAGAGCTGCTGCTTCTTTTTTGATGGGGCGCTTTGCTCAGCACTCTGCTGCCCTATGGCCTTCTTTTCCACAGTTGAAGCAGGCGGAGGAGCATGGTGGTTGGGTTTGGCTGTAGCAATTTCTTTCTTTCTCTCGGGGGGGGGGGTGACTTCTTCCACACTTTGCCACTACAGTGCTTGTTTTGGTTTTGGTTGATCTCTCTTCAGCCAGCACACAGCAGTCATGGAGACGAACAGGAGCCCTCCTCCCATCCATGAATTGTGCATGTCGTTGTTCTGGCCATCTTTGAAGCAACTCCCGAGGATGTCCTCTGGCCAGTCGAGGTGGCAGCCAGCTCTCAAAATTCCTCGGTGTTCTCAGCTGCTGGTCTGCACCCCTGCCTCACAGTTCTGATGCAATCTCTGGCTTTCTGGTCAGCTAGGTCTTCAAATCATTGTCTCAGGGCAGTCATGAATCAGTTGAAATTCCTCAGCTCAGTGACTTTGGCATTGTGCAGGGTTACCATCCACCTGGCTGCAGCCTCCTCTAATACCAGAGTAATGACTCTGATCTTAGCCAGTGGGGATTTCATTCCCATATTCCTGCATATAGGTGAGGACCTTGGTCAGGAAAAATGCCAGCTGCTGAGGATCTCCATCAAATTTCACCCCAGGTGGGGGGCTTTCGTCTGCAAGGAGCCACGCCATCTCCCAGCCTTGGGTCATTCCCTGCCCCTGTGTCTCTGTGGGGTCCCTGCCATCCTTACTGTTCCTGCCAGGGTGGCCATCACTGCTTCCATGGTGTCTAGGGATGAGGTCTTTCCATCTCCCGCCTCTGGCTCGGTCCGTCGCGCTCCCCCCCCCCAATGTGAGCCAGGGCCTCTCATGCTTTCGAATTTTGAAATGCATCCCTCATGAATCGCATGGCTGGCATGGCATGGTTGGAATTGTCCCCTTCCTCCTCATCCCCCAGCATTCCCATCTCCTCTTTCCATCTTTTCCAACATCTGCCTCGGGTGAGGGTGATTCCTTTTGTCCCCCCTTCCCAGTCGTCCTTCTTTCCAGCACCTATGGCCCATCTAGGCTTTGCGGAGTCTCCTAGGCTGGCAGATTCTTCCACTCATCCAGCGGAGTTCATGCCTGGCTGAAGTTTATCTGAAGCTTCGCCCCAGCATTCAGTTTCTTCTTGATCACTACCTTGTGCCAACATCGTTTGCATGGTTCCCATGGTAGGGCAGGCACCTTGACCAGTTTTCAGACTCTACCTAATGTAAGGACCTGCCTCAGCTACCTTCTCAAAAAAGTAAAACTCTTGAAGCAGTTTATATTTCAAAAAGAACTTTTACTGAGAGATAGTCATTGCAGAGAAGTCAGGCAGAGGTCTGAATTTGCACACAAAACATTAGGCTAACTATCCCCTTCAACCTCCACCCCACCCCAATGTCCCATGTCCATCCAAAGCCAATGAAATGCCACAAAGGTGTTTTGAAAAACTCCAAGACATGATGGTGAAAAGAGGTTGTCTTTGGGGTGCTGTAACCTTGAATACCAGGCTGGAATCGGCTGAGAAAGAGCCAGTGCAGATGGGCTGATGTTCCTCCCCAAGCTCCCAAGCAGTTACAGCAAAAGCAAAAGCATCAAAACATTCCCCCACCAAGCCCCCTTCCCCGCTTCAGATGGCAGCATTCCAACAGGGACCTGACACTGCCTGGAGAGCTCAGAGACATGATTATTGCAAGGCACAGATCTGGGAAAGGTACAATAAAATTTCTGCTGTACTGAAAGTTCCTAAAAGCACAATGGCCTCCATAATTCCCAAACGGAAGAAGTTTGGCGCAACCAGGACTCTTTCCAGAAATGGTCGCTCTGTCACACTGAGCAATCGAGGGAGGAGGGTCTTAGTAAGAGAGGTAACCAAGACCCCAATGATTACGCTGACTGAGCACCAGTGATCCTGTGTGGAGATGGGGCAGAGTTTCAGAAGGACAACCATCACAGTAGCCCTCCATCAATCTGGGCTTTATGGCACAGTGGCTAGATAGAAGCCTCTCCTCAGTACAAAACACATGAAAGCCATCTTAGAGTTTGTTCCTCACAGTTGGAGAGTCCTTCAGGTGCTCTTTTGCCAACTCCAAGTGGGCTTTTAAGACCATTGGGGTCTTGGTTACCTCTCTTACTATGGCTCTTCTCCTTCGATAACTAGGTTTGATGGAGCCACCAGCTCTTGGAAGAGTCCTGGTTGCACCAAACTTCTTCCATTTGAGGATTATGGAGACCACTGTGCTCTTAGGAACTTTCAGTGCAGCAGAAATTTTACTGTAGCTTTCCCAGATCTGTGCCTTGCAATAATCCTGTCTGTGAGTTCTGCAGGCAGTTTCTTTGACCTCATGGCTTTTGGTCAGCTACAGTATGCATTGTCAGCTGTGAGGATGGTGTGTACCTTTCGAAGTCATGTCCAATCGATTTAATTTACCACAAGTCAACTCCATTCAAGGTGTAGAAATATGTCAGCAATGATCAAGAGAAATGAGAAGCACCAGAACTAAATTTCATGTGTTGTTGTCAAGGGTCTGAATACTTATGCCAATGTGATATTTCAGTTTTTTCTTTTCAATAAATTTATAGATATTTCTAAAATTCTGTTTTCACTTTGTCATTATGGGGTACAATGTATATTAATGAGAAAAAAATGAATTTCAACAACTGTAGAATCAGACTGCAGCATAACAAAATTGACAAAAGTGAAGGGGATCTGAATATTTTCTGAATGCACTGTATAAATAAATGAATTCTATATTTAGGATATACTGAAAGAAAGATAGATAAAATAGCTATAGATTACTATCAAAAATTGGGATTTACAATTAGCTTGGATTGTAAAAAATACTTGGGACACTATTTTGCCTAAAATACACTGAATGAAATATGTCTGAATGTATAGATGGGACTGCACTGGGTATAAATTGTTGATTAAAACTGCCTTTGAGTCACAAGATTAATGTAGTCAAGTTAATTTGTAGACTGATGCATTTCAAGAGGAATTCCAATGCTAATTCCTATTAGGAACGTTACACAGATTGATAAAATCGAAGAAAAGACCCCTTGATTTCCAAAAGCAATAAGATTGCTTTATGAGAATGGTGGGTTTAATTTACCAGATCTTCAAGTTCATCACTGAATTTATATTCTAATATTCTGTAGAATTAAAAAAAAAATTGATTATCATTCCCTTTGGGCTTGTTTAGAGAATCAATTTGTGATTCCTCTGAAATCATTTCAAGATCCAGAAGGGTCCGACATAAAAGATTAAAATTGCCAATATTAACATAGGATCATTATTGTAATTTCTCTTAAATATTTAACATTGAAAAATAAGTTCTATTAGACAAATTTGGATTTAATTAATACAATTCTTCCATTTCTAGTAACTTACCAAACGTACATGAGTACTCCATCTTGCACTGCGTTTTATCGCTCCTATTACTGTATTGATTTCACCTTGTACAGTGTAAATATTCTTATCTACAATCCTGGTAGTCCTAAAACAGAGACATCAAGTTACTATTCCACCAAAAAAGGCATATTCCCCACATCTGATCAAATAATTAGAAAAGAAATGCCCCAAAATAATTTTTTTTAAAGAGACAGAAGACATTTTTAGGGAACGTAGCAATGATCTGAATTGCACCAGAGCAGTCTACTTTATATACTTTAGTTGATAATTTATTTGTTTCTGAACACTGAGTTTACAAACTCATAAAAACTATAAAAAGAGTTCCTTTCATACCTCAACACTGGTGTATAGGAGTACAAAAATGGGCTGCATGAAGTCCAAAAAAGGTTAGCTATGCCCTATTATACTTCCTCATCCTCTCAGCTGTATCTCCCCTTCAATGCACTGCTAGATTTCTCACTAAATAGTCAGTTCAGAAATACTGCTATACTGTTTTTTTCCTATCTGATCTCAAATAGTATATATCACCCTGCTTTCCCTAATGCATTTCATGCTACTTCTTGTCTTTATTTTTCATTCATGCCCCAATTTTTACCCTGCCTTTTGCTATACTACTGCTTCTCTTTCTCCTCCAATCCCACTTTCCACAAACATCCCTGTATCCTTCTTAACACATTTTGTCAGCACTTCTATTTATGTCTAACTTTTTTTCAAATCGATGCTTTTTTCCTTAATTTTATTAAGGATTATATTATACAAGTAAAACATACACATCTACAGTACAAAATAGATAAAAATCAGAAAATGGAAAAAAGAAAAAGATAAAAAAGTAAAAATAAAAAAAACTTCCCCCTTCATCCCGAGCAAGTATAATCAACATTAAAAACTTATCATTATCTTTTAAAATACAACTGAACATCTCTTTATTCTAGATCTTTAAAAAATATTTCAGAGCTTTTTTTGATGTTAAAGGTAGTTCTCAACTTATAATGGCAACTAGGACCAGAATTTTCATTGCTAACCAATAGTCATAAAGCATGACAACATCACTTACTGACGGCAATCCCTGTAGTCCTGATAACCATTGTTAACTGAATCCCATAGTCATTAGGAAGGCAACTTTCTGCCATCTTCTCACAACAAAAGTCAATTGGGAAGCCACTAGGAAGTTGCATGTCCCAGGCTTACAGGCAAGAAAGTGGCAGCTGTCACGTTGGGAGGAGGATTGGAAAGGGCACTCAAGAGGCACTGTGCAGGGGGTATGTGAGAGGCGCCATGCAGGGCAGAGATAGTCTGGATGGCAGGGCAGGAGAGGTGCACAGGACTCAGCATGGGTCACGGAGGGTTGAAAGAGTGACCAAGATGTGCCAGACAAATTTGAAAGGATGCACAACAAGAGATGCTATGCAGGTCAGGGAGGGTGTCCGGGGGCACAATGCAGGTCAGGTGCATAGGACTGTGTGGGTGGCCAGCACAAGTGCAGAGTGGCTGTTTTATTACATTATAAACCACTCAGAATCATCATCTTCTGTCCCTAGAACACGCAAGACTGCTAACAGACTAAATACATATATTTAATACATATATTTATATAGAACTAAAAGCCAATTAAAAATACATGACCAGTAGATATGTCACAAATAATGCATTAGATGCAGCTGCAAATATTTAATTTGCTAGTATCATCTCTTGAAAACCAGCATCAGCCAAGTATCAAGAAATACTCTGAAACTGTAGACACACTCTTTCATGAGACCATAAACAAAAGAGTGACTCTGAATATACAAGAACATAAGCTATCTGGTAGAAAACGTTGCTTAAATACACTCAGAACTGCACTCCCATTGAGCTAATCCACTTGAAGTACCTAGGATTTGATCTTGTGGATTTAATTTCAGATGAGTCTGAGTCTGTAACATCTAAGTCCCTGGGGCCAAGGACAATGAAGGGCGCTGACCTCCTCCAACTCCTGCACTGGGAACCTGGAGAAGAAGCAAGGCAGTTTGCTGTTTGCCGGTCTATGATCGGCTGACCGAATCAAACCGCAATCTTCTTGAACAATTCTGGCAGCAGGCGCTACTCCAAATGGTCTATGGTGGCCCTGCTCAGCCAATCTGCCTGTACATTGTTCGAGCCCGAAATGTGCTTCGTTTTGATGGAAATTAAGTGCTTCTCCGCCCAGCAACAGAGGAGCCTCGCTTCCTCCATCAGTGGATTGTGTGCCCCCTTGTCGGTTTATGTGAGCCTTGGCGGCTACATTGTCGGTCAACAGGAGCACGTGATGACCTGCAATCTGAATTTCCTGAGAGCCAAACGTGTTGCCCTCAGTTCTAGCCAATTTATGCTCCGACGTGACTCTGTCCTTGACCAAGTCCCCTGTGCCACTACGTTTTGGCAATGGGCACCCCAGCCCTCTAGACTGGCATCTATTGTGACCAGCAGACGATCTTTGGTCCCTGAAATAACAACTTTTTTCCATGCAACTGGACACCCACCAGCGGAAGGATGACAACACATTCGCTGGTACCTGAATTCTGACCAGAGAACTGCCCTGTCCTTTTCAACCTCTGAAAAGGAACCACTGCAGAGGTTGCACATGGAGCCTTACCCAAGGTACTACATTTATGCAAGAAATCATCTTGCCTAATAGAGTTGAGAGTAAGTCTAGTGACGTTGCTCTGTTGGATCGAATCTGTGCTATCAGATACCTGATGCTCTGCAATCTCTCTGGGGACAAGAAAACTTGACCATCTAGGGTATCGATTATCACCCCCAGATGTAAAAGACGATTCATCGGCATGAGATGGCTCTTCTCCACATTGATGGAGAAGCTATGGGACTGCAGGCAGCTTACTGTAGTTTGTAAGTGCCCCTCCGCTCGTGCATAAGATGTTAATTGGACCAGGATGTTGTCCAGGTAAGCCTGAATCCAGACCAGCCTGGCCCTGAGTGAAGCCCGCAGGGCTGCCAAGATCTTTGTGAACACTTGGGTCGCTGATGCTAGACCGAACGGGAGGGCACAATATTGGAGATGTTTGCCGTTGTAGTAAAACCTTAGGTACTGTCTGTGTTGTAGTGAAATCGGGATGTGCAAGTACACCTCCATGAGGTCAATGGAAGTCAAGAAGTCTCCCTTTTGTACATTCTCCAAGATCAATTATAGAGAATGCATCTTGAATCAACGATACCTCAGAAATTTGTCCAGGCTCTTTAAATTCAGAATCGGTCACAACCACCCCCTCCCCCAGGCCTTCTGTATTACAAATAACATGGAATAAAACCGCTTCCTTGTTGTTCTATGGGAACGGGCTCCACCTCCCAAATTTCTAGCAAATACTGGATGGCGGTGTCCATAATGTTTCTCTTGGCCATGTCCTGTGAAAGGGGGCAGCGGACAAAAACCCTTGGGGGAGGGGTATACAAGAAATTCTAAGGAGAGACCAGTTGTTATGGTCTCCCGGACCCACGTCTATGATTGTCTGCTCCCACTGGTCCGTGTACAGACCCAGTCAGCCACCAATGGGAGCCCTGTCCCTGAAGTCAGCAGGATCGATGAAAGGGACAATTGCCCCCTCTGCGAAAAGGCACTTATTTTTTTTTTTTATTGAAAAAGTTTTCAAAATTTTACATACATTTTCTCCCCCCTCCCAACCACCCCCCGACTTCCCAGAGCAAATACAAAATATAAAATACAGCTTAAATCCCCTAAATTCAACTCCATCTCTCACTTATCATAATCATTAAACAAATGGATAAAAGGAAAGCAAGTCTTCTTTCTTCTCATTCCATCTAATTTAACAGAATTAGTATCCATTTATAATTACAGCAGTTAATAAAGCAGTTAAATATTACCTAATCAATCCTATCATTACTCAATTTAACTAATAGATACTTAACAGATTATTAGATCTATACAGTTTAACAAGATATTTTATAACTTCTTTCATTGAAAACAAAAAAAACCCTCATTCAAAAACCCCAAATTTAAAATAAAATACTATATAAACTCTTCCGTCCTCCACTTTTAAACCATCAAGGTCCAATTATAGTTAAAACACTTAAAAAAAATTTTTCTAACTAAAAAATAATAATCAAACCTCTTATTAATTTATCAATACATATTAACAAATCAACTAAAAACATCATTTAATAGCTATATCAATCATTTAAATTCTTCATATTAGATTAAACCAGTTGCTAATCTTCTTCACATCTTCCAACAGCATATAGAATGTCTTCATTTACGTCTACCCACCCAAATAAAAATTGCTTCTTTATATAAACCCCCCCGAGTGACTTTGCAATTGTATTTCAAATAGTATCCATCAAATCCAGCCAGTAATTAGATTGATAAATTCATCAGACGTATTAGGGAAACCACCAGATCAACTGCAATTGCCCTAGGCCCATAGTCCTTTTGCCTTATATTTATTACCTTCAAACAGAAAACTCCAATTTACTATATTCAATAAAACTTCTGCAATTGCAATTAAGTCCAAATTTATTACAGTCCTTAATAAAATATTCCAAATCATTCAGGTCAAGGCTTATTTCACAACCCAAAACACCAGCATTGCAGTGATCTGTTTATTCTTCTCAAAATATTCCAATACCTCCTCATCGTCGCTCATCACTTAGTTAACTGGCATTAAGCTGTTGGATGTTTTCTTCCAAAAGTTCAAAATCTTTAAACACTTAAACAATACTTTTTAAGGACCATCATCTCATCAAGCAGGGTTATTTTCCTTGTCTCCAGTCTTTCTTCTTCTCCTTTTTATGAACTCTTTTCTTAACTTTGATCCCTCTGCCTTTTTTAACTCCAGTATAATCTTGCATTTTTTGGGATTGCATATTATAAAATTTTTGCAGAAATATAACTTCTTCTGAAAACAGCTCTTTAAATGTAGGTTGGACTTTGTAAGAAAAAATTCGTGCAAAGCATCCATCTTTCTCTCCCAAAAAACTACTATAGGCTGTTGTTGTTCTTTTCCTTCTCCCAGCTCTTCAATCAATCCCCCACTGCTAGATTGCAACTTAGTATTTCCATGTGTTTCATTGTTTCCAGCTTGAGAAGCTTGAAATATAGTATCAATTTTTTCCAATAAAGCAGAGGTAATTGAGCGCCAAGCTTCCTCAAAATCAGACCATATCTGAGGGTTAATTAACCCTTCTTTGCTTTCTTTGCTTTCAAAAAGACCAGCCATCTTGCCCCCCTTCTTCCTTCCCTTCCAAAAGGACAGGGGGGGGGGGAGTATCAAAAAGAAAAAAAAGACCCTTTGCAATTTGTAATTTATATTACTGCTTCAATTATTATAATTACTTCCTTTCTTGTTTCATCCACTTTTCAAAAAAGAGTTTTACATTTCAAACAGGGGCTTGTCAATAATTGCTTTTAACTTTCACTTCTTCACGCCCCGTTGAAACTCAAACGCCATCTTGCTTTCACTTTCAGCTTAAGGAAAATCTTTTAAAGAAGGTAAATCTTTGGAGTTAAAAAAAAAGAAAACACTTGCTGTTTTATTCATGCTGCTTATGCTCCGCCAGCTTGATTCAAAAAGTTGGTTGCTGGGATGGGCACGACATCTAGCTCTGCAAAGCAGAGACATCCAGGGTCCGGAGTACTGACAGGCTTAGCGGGGAGCTCTCATCTTCGAGCGCCAGATTATGAGTAAAATCTGGCACTCTCCGGGAGCTCTACCCCACCCGTCTACTCACTTTCCCCCCTCTTACCAGGAGGAAAGTTTCCAAACCGCAAGACAGCTGATAGTCGCTGTTCTTGCGGTTCTACGGAGCCCTGGGTTGGCGCTTCAAAAAGAAGCGTCCGGTGATGTCACGATCCCACCGGAAGTCCCAAAAAGGCCACTTATTCATGGGGCGTGCCCTGTATCGGTCTGTGAACCCTTGATCTGTCTAGTGGTACTGTGTTGTTTGGTATCCTTGCCCCTGAGCAAACCCTCTCTGGGCACAATTGAAACTCGATCCCCCGTAGGGACGAAAATAAGACCACCTGAAAGGGATCGCGGCTCGGTTCTCAAACCGCCTAGACAGGACTAGCAATACTTTTCTTTTGTCCCTAGCCTCTATCAATAGAGGGTCCAAGGACGCCCCAAATAACATAGATCCTTTAAATGAGGCCGACACCAGCCTCCACTCTCGCTTGGAGTCCGCGTGCCAATTTCTGATCCACATGAGGCATCTGGCAGTGACTGTGGAGGCAATGGAACACATCCCAAACCTGGCGGAAGTCAGTGTGGCATCTGCAGTGAATTCTGCTGCCGCCACTACTTTGTTGAACTCTTTATGAATTCTGACATCACTGGCCGGCACTCTCTCTTGCATCTGCTTTAACCAGAGGAGGGATGCCCTGGTAAAGAAAGAAGCCGCCATGGCCGCCTTTATTCCCCAGGCCGCAGCCTGGTAAGTCCTTCAGAATGCAAGCTCAAGTTTTCGATCATCCGGCTTCAACACCTCCTCCGCCTCTGCTAGTGCTGCGGAAGGGGATACTAAGGCCATTACTGGCTCATCAACCTCTGGCACCTGCAGGAGGTTGTTGAGATCAGGGGTCGCATTGTAAAACTTCTTCTCATATGAAGTCATGTTAGGATACGTTCCCAGGGAAGCCCACTGTCTCTGGATATCAAAAAATAATGGAGGCGCCAGAATGGCTTCCGTTTCCGTGGCCAACTCTGAAAAGAACAAGTCAGCTGGATCCTGCTCTGCCATAGACCCTTCTGGCCTAGCGGTAGCAGTGCCTAACTTTGTTGAGGCCTTCGCTTTAAATAGTAAGGCCTTGAACAAGTGAGGGCGGAACAACCCTTTAAAAATGGGTTGGTCCGGTAACAAGCCCTCCTTGTCCAACAGCTCGTGGCCTAGCTGCCCTTCATCTAAAGACTGAGAGTCGTCGGTCTCAGAAGGTGAGGCCGAAGAGGAATTGCTCTGCTGAGACAGCAGTTCCCTCTGGCTTAAAATGTGCTGGAAGGTACCCTGAACGGGTGCCTCAGCCCTCATTGATGACCATCTATGCTGGTGTCTGCCAGCTTCAAAGCCGCGCAACACCGCCTCCAAGATCCATTTCTGGACCATATCCAGCATATATGCATCCCCACCCCCGGATTGGTGTTCCACTGTCTCTGCCGGGATAATAGAGACAGCAGGTGAAACTCTGGTGCCTTTGTACATCTCAGCCCCCAAGGGCAGCAGAGATAATGATCGTGAGGCTCTAAAACTAGTGGAAGGACCTGGCTCCACAACAAATCCAGATCCAATGCCAGTTCTGCCACCTGCTGTACAGGTCCTCCTCTGTTCTCTGATTCGTGGGAACAGAGGTGCTTGCGTTTCTTGGTCACTTTAACACCCCACCCTATCTGCTTCTCTAAGGCCTTCTGGAGTCGTTTTTCAGCTTTCTCCTGAGCCTTAGATAGTTTTCTGATAGATATGGCCTTGGCCCTTATCTTAGCCACAGCCTCCATGCTGCCACTCTTTGCTCTCTGATGCCAGTGTCTGGAGCCTCACCCCTTTGCCCCGTGGGAGTGGGATTTCCCCCCCCCCCAGCTCCATAGGGCCATTAAATGACGTCTCAGACACCAATTCAATGTGAGTCTACAATTCTTTAGGCCCAACTGGTAGTAAAGCCGCCAACTGAACTTTGCAGTCCAAAGAAGGGCTGTCCAGCAATAATACTGCAATTGTGTAGCTCATAGTAATTCACAACAGGGCTCAATGAGGAAAGCAGCCACAGGCCTCTTCGTACTGTCACAAGGATCAGACCATCGGGCACTCACCAATCCTTGGTTCTGTTGTGACAGAGCCACACCCCGCAAGCCGCTGCAGCAGCAAACCGGCCCTAAGCGGGTGAAATTGACAATTGCCTGCCTGAACCAGCCAGTCTCTTGTCTACTATATATCCTGGCTGGGGAATTTCAGGCTCCTGAGCAGGCTCGGGCTGCTGTCCTTCACGCTCCTAAATTTTCACCCCCGCCTCACAAGAGGTAAACCTCTGAGATCTTGGATGCTAATTGGAGACAACTTCGTAGAACAGGGTCAGTCACTCTGTCTCCCTAATTTGGAGCAATGCCCAAGGGCTAGGAACCAGGCCCTTCTACCAGCCGCTATTGAAAATTATGGCTGTGAAACGTTAAGATGATCTGACAAAATGGCCGCTACCGCTGCCCCCAACGGCTCTGGCAGTTGTTTCATGTCAAAAAACTGTTAGCACTTAAGCCGCAGATAAACTGGGCCTTTTGTGCACCCTGGTGCCTGTAAAACCCTTAAAAAGGGCCCAGGCGGCCACCTGACTGCAATCACCCCCGCACCTCTACTTAGCTTCTCTGCGGCTATCAGGGGGTGCTGGGTCAATCCGCCATTGTCCCAGGGCTCTGGGTCAATCCGCCATCCAGTTAATAAAGCAAAGAATCATAATTAAAAGTAATCCCATTTAAATTATAGCCCTCGGTTTTTAAAATCAGCATGTTATTATAGTATCACACCAACATCAGTACAAGTACTCTATAAAATTTGAGTATTTTTAAGATTTGTATTTATTAAGAAACTTCTTGAGTAAATTAACTGGGCTACCAAACAAGTGAAGCTGTCAAACCACCTGGTCTACCCCAATATGGGAGGGAGCATCCTGCTTCCCTTTCGCCTTTCAGCTCCAATCCAGGAGCCCTCAAGCAGTCGCATTCATGACAAACCATTTTATACCAAATTTATTTTTTGCTGATAAAGAAATAAAGGGAGACTAGTATAGATCTATTTCAAGCTAATTAGCTCTCATCAGCTAGCTATATCCTTACTCAGATTCGAAGTATGGATTGATTGGGCAGACTAGGTTTATATCAACAAATTGCTGAATTTACTAGTACCATAGTTTTCTGCAGATTGGAAAATACAAAGAAAAATGCATGTGTCAAGTCTCCAGTAAGCTGAATATATCCATTTTACCTTTTAGAATACAACTCCTAAACTAAACATAAATCAGTAAACTTTTATTAGCATCTGTTCAAGTTAGCAATATGTCAGCATTACTAACTCTTACTGAATCCCATATAGTGGCTCAAATTATATAAAACAACCCATCTACTCATCAGAGAGCAACAAATCTTTTTGTGTAACAGGCCCAACCATACTATGATGCCTAATTAATAACAAAATAATGCAGGTGACTTTCAATATACAGTAGTGGCCAAAATTGTGGAAACCTTTTGGGGAAAGTGTATTTCTGAGGTGTGATGGCTAATAACACTTTTTTTTGGGAGTAGTACCATAAAATTATATATCAATGGAAAGATAATTTAATCAAGAATGTAATGCAACAAAGTTTATTCTATGAAAAGTTATAGCTAAATAACCAGAAAAAGGAAGCACAACTTGCTTAGGTTGATATCAGGTAGCTTTCCTTCATCTGATTGTAGCCAATGAGCATGAGTAGAGAGCCAATCAGGTGTCATCTTGTTTTGGCAATGAGCCAATCAGATCACAGTAGGGTTCAGTTATTGACATCATGTATTGGAGCTAAGAGGTTGGTCGCTATCAAGTTGGTTGGGGTTTTTTGTGTTCTTTCATTTAGTGAGCTTGTAAAACATAATAAAATTAAAGTAATGGTGCAAAGAGTTGTCTGGTCACCCAGAAAGTGATGTAAAATAGTATTATTAAGTGAACAAGGCTACAATTATAAAGAAATCAGAGAAAAATTGGTGGAAACTTAACCAAAGGTAGCATTTTTGAAGAGGTACAAATGCAAGTTTTTGAAGAGGTACAAGGAGACTCAGTCACTACAAAACCACACTGGTAAAGGCAGGAAAAGATGCACAACAGCAGGTGATGATAGAAGAATAAAGAGACTGTGCCTACATTTAATATATTTTTAATTATCTTAACTTTTGTATTAGTATGTATTTTTAATTTTGGCTGTTCACCGCCCTGAGTCCCTCTGGGGAGAAGGGCAGTATATAAATTAAATAAATAAATAAATAAATAACAGAAGAAAATCATCTGGGTGTATAAAAAATGAAATGGCGCCATGCAATGTGGAGTGCAAGGACTGTTCAGCGCAGACTGCAAGAATTTAGCCTAAAATCTAGAATTCCACAAAAAAGCCACTTTTATCTCTCAAACAAAAGTTGAAAAGACTAAACTGGGCTAAAACCCATGTTACCTGGACAAAGGAACAATGGGACAGTGTTATTTGGGGTGATGAGACTAAGATCTCCCTATTTGGTAGTGATGGCATAAAAATACACTTTTCCCAAAAGGTTTCCACAATTTTGACCACTACTGTATGTACCTAAACAAGAATCTGCAATCTCCTATTTGCTAACTTCATACAACCTAAAACAAGCTAAAAAAATTAATAAGAAAACAAAAATTACAATATATTCTACTCTCCACAAAAAGTAATGAAGACAAGCTGTATTCAAGTATTTAAACAGACGACACAATTAGTATCTTGAGCAATATATAGATCTACACACACACACACACACACAGTTCTAAGTATTCCAATTCACACTATAATCAACCTTTTTCATATCCAACAATTGTTTGAAATAAATCAAGATAGTATATAACTAGATTTGAATGAATAATGGATAAGGCTCATGGTTAGACTCCAAATCTAATTGAATTGAAAAATGCATTAATTTAACACATTGTGATAAGTCACAACATGGTTCAAAACTAGCCAATACATTTAATTCAGTATGTATTTTTTAAAGCTATTTCCCTGTCTGTAATTTATACTGCATTCTAGCATTTTTTTTCAGCAGTCATCCATCACTGAGGCAATATAAACCTTTCTTTGCTACTGTTCTAGCAACTCAATAATGGCTAGAACTTAGGTAATTCTATCAGACATTGGCAGTGGATAGGGAGACATTGTCAACGGAAGGAGGAAACTCCACAAAGTTCTGCTTCTGACTCCGGTCCCTAAATCGAAACCCATACCAAACTATAGAACAGGAAACAGTTGTCAAAAACAACATCATTCCTTCAGACCTCCGGGTAAACCAGACAGCTGATAATCACCTTGCTCCCAATTTGTTTGAACAGAAGTACAGTACTGTACCTCTTTTCCATTTCTCCCCCAGTCTCCCTCCAGATTTTCGCAATTCCCAAGAAATCACTCAGCAAAAAGTAAAGATTTCACATTCAACAACGGGGGCGGGAGGGGAGAGAGACAGCGAGGCGGGGAAGGATCACGTTTCAGCTCCACGCCACCCAACCTGAAACCCAGGCCTTGTCCAGCGAAACCGCCGGTTTTCGATTTTTAAAAAAAGGTAGGCCAGCTACCGTTGGGCTGCATTGCCGAGGAATTAGTTCACACAATGCAGTAAGTGATACACTCCGAAGTCCGCCGTACTTCGGACCATTCGTGATTCGCGGAAGACTCAGTAACCTCGGAGATCTCCAGCTGCCCGACATTCCTGCCCTGTCCCCAGTACTAGAAGTCGGTAGGAAAGCAATTATTCAGGCGGCAGTGCAATTATTCAGGTTGCTCGGCTTTTGGACTCACCGCCGCTTGCTCGCTGATAGCAACGCGGCCGCCGGTAAAACAGGCCTAAACCCAACTGGAGCCTCTCTGCGACTGATCGCTCGATCCCTCCCTCCTTTCCTCGCTCACCCTTCCATCCATCCGGCGTCGTTCAAAATGGGGCCGGCTTTGGCGGGCGTCGAGAGGCGTCTTGGCATTTCGGGAGCCAGGTCAGCCACAGGCCCGCGTAGCCGAAGAAAAGCGACCTCGGAGCGACAAACACCGGCTCCGCTCTTTTCTCTGACGTGGAAACCGACCACAACCGAACATGCTGCTACCGGGGGGTGGGGAATCCAAGTAGCCAATCGAGAATCATCCTGAGATGACAGAAGATGTATTCTCCAATCGAATCAACGAATTACACTGAGGGACAGGCTGAAGTTTTGGTATTCTAAGGAAGACTCTGTAGAAAAACCAATCAAATACGAGATGAGTTAATTGACACTTCATTTACCAATACCTGATACCAAATCCTTGCTTAAGAAAATATCATGACAGTTGAGGTGCGGGGTTGTGGCGATATGTAATCTAGGTAGCAGTTGTCAACTGTGTGTCGGATTCAATCGCATTCTTAACTTTAAATTTTCAGCCTCCACCGTAAAACAACAGACGTGTATATAAGAGGCACTTTTGTAAGGGCAAATAGGTTTAAAAGTTAGCGCAGAGATTTAATCAAGGGTTGGAATTTGGTCTAGTGATTAAGCCAATTGGGTGACCTTGGGCCAGTCTCAGCTCAACCCATCTCGCAAGTTTGTGGCTGTGGGGAAAATAGGAGGAGGAAGATGGGTTGGATATGTTCGTTGCCTTCAATTATTTGTAAAAATAATAAAGATGGGATAATAAATAAATAGTTATTGATGCCTTGCTGGCCAATCCTGGAAGCACTGATTCATGGAGACAGCAACCTTACCTGGTCTGATACTCCTCCACCGCTTAGCCTTAAGAGAAATGTTTTCCTGGTTGCAATTCAATACCTTAACAGCTACATTACAATGGGCTTTCTGTTCTCAATCGCTGCAATCCCTGACTTTTGAGGATAAGGATGATAAACCTAAGGAAGGTAGAGGTACTCTTTTCAGTACAGCCATGGACAGCATTTCGTTGAAGTGGGAAAATACTACTTTAAATCTAAGGGAAACTTAATTCTATCTCATTCATAGGCAGATAACAAGATGAAGGCAATATTATGGGCACACACAGCAAAGAACAAGGCCTAGACCATTGGATGTGCTCCATCTGGGTCCACCTGCATCCATGTGAGATGGAAGCTTAAGGGGTTTTACACAGTAGAGGATGGCTCAGCAGTCAGTATTACTTTAGTATCCTTGGCTGGAAAACATCTTGCACCCTTTTCACTGCAGACAATGCTATGATAGTTCTTCAGAACATGGATCTATTAATCTTCACCTAGTCCTCTTATGTTGTCAAAGCCAAGTGCAAGAAGTAGGCATCAATAGTCAGGAACGGACTGAGAGATGTCTCTCAGTGCCAAAGTAGCATGTATTAGGTATCTTATGTGTTTTAGATACCAAGTTCTTTGTCAAGTTCATTAAAATTATAAAATAGAAAGTTATTAGAATTTTTGACTAAGGATCTACTTCCCCTTGTCCTTTGACATTTTGAGGGCCATCACTTCATTTGCTTGACCACCTGAATGATGGTCAAGTTCTGCTAGATCTTATTCTAACAGGATTTGTAATCATCTTTCTGAAGTTGAAGAAATATTCAAAGAAATACACTGAAACATACACACAGAAAATCAAGAATCATTGTATGTGAGTACATACAAAGCAAGACATCTGGCACAGAGGAGCATAGATAGTTTTTAAACCTTTATGGAAGGCTAACAGAGTTGGGGCCATTCTAATCTCCAAAGGGAGGATGTTCCACAGATCAGGGACTGTTGCAGAAAAAGCTGGTCTTCTACTCCCCATCAGCTGGCATTCTTTGGCTGATGGGATCTGCAGCATGCCCATCCTATTTGATTAATTGGACAAGCAGAAACACTGGAGAAAAGGCGATCCCTCAGGTATAGGGCTTTATAGATTATCACCAGCACCTTGTATTATACCCAGAAACACACTGGTAACTAGTACAGCTCATGCAGGAGTAGTGTTACATGTGCCATATATCTGGCCCCAGTTACTAGCCAAACGGCTGCATCCTGTACCAGTTGAAATTTCTGAATGATCTTCAAGGGCAGCCCCATGTACAATGTGTTATAGTACCAACTTAGTGGTTTGTAAGCATGTTAAAGGAAAATAAATATATACTCCTTAAATTATGTGTAGTAAACAATACACAACCAGTGCAGAGGTTTCACAGGATCCTGGACTTTGTATCAGTTATCAGTCTACCGGCTATATTTTGCATCAATTGCAGCTTGGGATGTTTTTAATGGAACTCTCACTTGGGATTTGTTACAATAATCCAAATGGGATGCAGTCAAGACATTAATAACTGCTACCAAATCCAACTGGCTCAAAGTCACTAATGGCAATTGTACAAAAGTTTTCTTTCCCACAGTTGCCATCTGTGATTCCAGTAACAACCGAGAATCAATGTTCCAATCCCATAACAGCCTGATCAGGAAAAGAACAACTTCAATCATAACAAGGTAAATCTTAATCCAAGAGTCTAACTTATTTTAGATCAGCAGCATGTTCTACTTACCTTCCTCATATAACCAATGCTGTATCAAATTTAAACAACATAGTGGTTGCTTCCTTGGAGTTAGTATAGCAGCGGGCAAGTGCATGTGTGTGTGCACATGTGAAACCATCCCCTCCCCCCCTCCCAAAGCCAAAAAGTTTGGGGAACTCAGATAGAATTATTAATTTCAGAGACATTAACTATGCCATGTTTTCTGAAGAGGAGAGATATTCCTTTCCTCCAAATACTGCAAGGTAGTTTGGGACAAATACATTAGCCTTGCTCTTTATTTTATTAAAATCTGATTTGTAAACAACCAAGGTTTGTACCTTATGCTCAACTTTAATTTACATTAAGAAGTCTAGTTTATACTGTAATGACTTTCCTTACTCCTGCATCTAAGTCTTCTTTATTGACTAATAAGAGTTTATACACTTACAAGCCACTATTCCACTAATTCTGGACAACTTAGAAGTATATATGTATAAAAATTGGTAAATAATATAATTCACCACAGCTTGAACCACCGCTGTTCAAATTAACTGGGATAATCCTTCATTCCCTGCATAAAAGGCAAATGCATTCATTGGATAGCTCAAATAGATTATCAACAACATGCTTATTAACATCTTATCAACATCCTATTCAAGGAAATATCACCCCAAAATTGACTGGTATCTAATCAGATGCATTGGTTTTGAGAATGGGCCAACCTAATGGACCAACCCTACATTTCTGCAGTGTATGACAGAGTGCAAATTGTTATTCACAAAGGGTCACAAATCACATTTTCCTATGTTCTTTTGTATCATTGTTGACTAGAGACCACCATTTGTGATATACAAAATATTTTACACTCTGTATATCTTTGAAATACAAATAAATTATTTAGTGAATGCTGAATTTTCAATTTGTATACACTAAAAAGGCAAAAATGAAACTGGAAAAGTTTTGTATCAAATTGAGGACAGATGAAAAGAATTATATATTTAAGGGGGGTTAAAATTAGTTTTGGAGCTCAAAAAGGAGTTAACTTTAGTCCACCTTAGTCTAACAATATATAGAATTATGGTTAAGGTAAGTAAAGCTATTCCAAACTTTTACTATAAATTATGGTTAAAGGGACTTGGAGAATGCTTAAATCTTTGAAGTGGTCATCAGCTGTCCAGGAAATAGCTTTTCAGTGACAGGGAAGTATTATTAGAAAAGGCATTTTACCCTGTCCTATTTTTCCTCTTATTTCCTCGAAAAGAAAGTCAAAGCTATGGTGGCTGGGATAGCTTCAATGAGAGTAGCTGCGGAAACTACCGAGATGGAGCACAAACTCTCTCGCTCCCCCCTATTGATCGAGGAATGAGGAAAGGACATAGCCTTTTTTTCTTGTGATCGTGTGCGCATCTTCCTCAAAGCCGCTCACTGGTTCTGACCCCCGAGTGCTCAGAAAGTTCGTCTCCTTTGAAGGAACGGCCCGATCCTCTTTCCACTTAAGGAGCTTCTCCCACCGGCGACCCCCTCCGCGATCTTTCCTCCGTGGAGGCTTCCCCTCCTCTCGACGGGGAAGCGCCTCGGGAAACAGCTGTCGGGCAAAGGCGTGGTCTGGAGCCACACCTAGGAAAGAGGCGGGGGGCTCCACGGCCGGCACGCAGCGAGCGATGGGGCGGGGTAGGAGAGCATTGCCGAGGGCGGCTGGTTGGGGGCGACGATGGCCCCATCCATAAAGCCGATGTTCCCCGCGCAAGGGAGCCACTCGGCCGGCGGCTCCTTTTCCGTGCTGCGGCGCAGCAGACCTCGCGCCGAAGGTGTCGGGGTGAGGTGAAGCCTTACATTGCCCCAAGTCCAGAGGCGCGGCGAGACTGGGCGACGGCTCTTCAGTGCCGCGGGAGCTGCAGAGCTGTAAGTGCTGCTCCCTCTCCAAGCAGGCCGTGCTTCGGAGAGTCCTTTCCCACTCGGCCGCGCCGCCCCAATCTCCAGGCAATTTGCCTGGGATTACCTCCGGCTGGGCGACAAAGGAAGTGGCCCACAGTCGGATTATGTTTAAACTACCCTGCCGTCCAGGGCGGGCAGACGGCTCGCTCTGCTGCCTTTCCTTGCGTGGGGTTTCGTTGGCCAGGCCAGAGCAAAACCGCAGGAGGCAGTGCGCGGGACGGTCCGAGTCGACAGTGGCCGGATTGATTTCGGGTGGCGCGCCGGGTCCCGTTTTTGTTTTCACCTGGCTCGTGGATAACACCAGAGCCGACAAGCGCTTCTCCGGCTCTTCAGAAATAGCTGGGCTTTCCTTCTCTGAAGGACAGCCTTCGTTTTGATGAAAGGGGAGGGAGACAGGCGACGGCAGGTGGGAAAGGGAAAGTGCGCGAGCTCATGGACGAAACCGAATTGGACCGCATTTCGGATGAAGAGACTAAAGGCGCTCACGTAGAAAAAGCGGACTCCATACTGACTTTTGGGCTAATAAAAACTATAAATTATGAGACCAAATTGAGGTTACTTTAAAATAACTCTTTCATTATTACAAAATTAATTAACAAAAGACCGCGCCGAACATATAGTATTTAATTTTCACTCAATTCTATTAACATTTTGTAAATATCCTATCAGAATACATTTCTAATTTGCTTAATCCGATAGACAGGATCCTGCCTGTCAAATGAAAACTGAGTCGGCTAATCAATGTTGTATTAATATTGCATCATGTATCGCATCGCTTAGCACGTTTGTTATTTTAAATTTAAAAAATTATATTAAAATATTGTTTTAAAAATAATCGGAATACAAAGATAGCATACAAGAAATGTAATTAAGACAAGATTCAAAGAACTTCATTGAATTTAAATTAGCTTTCCGTTCTATGGGATTCGCTGTTTTTCCTCTCTTTAACCGATTGATGGATGGGCGCGGGGCAGCAGCCCTTTCGTTTTCTACTCAGGCTGAAATCCGCGGACGTTGCTGAACTCGGACCAGAAGTAATGCTGGGCGAATTGTTTAATCCCCTCGGTTGGGGAAGAAGTGCCAACCCGAATCACTCTTCAATGAGGAGGCGACAGGGGAAATGAATGGGTCTGGAAGGATTTCTCGGGGTCACGAACTTGTTTTTTCTTGTAACTATCAAATATACTTAACCAAATATTAGATGCTCGCCTGTTTTCGCTGCGATCCAGGAGCCCGAAGGAGCTTTCCTAGTGGTGGCCCCTCAAAGAGCGGCCCCGCTGCAGAAGAGAGGGACGGCGTCGGACTGGCTCTGCCAACGTGCTGAATTTCAGCCCGGAAAGAGCAGGGCCAGAAGCGGAGCGGCTTTTGCAAGCTGGCGCCCCGAAGAGACAAAAGGGGGGGGGGGTGGAGGGACGGGATATGCCTTTCCTCCGGCCTTTGTTTGGAGAGTCCACGCGTGTGGCTGCTGGTGAGGAAAAAGCGGCGGTCGCTACTTTCGTAGACTTTCCCAGGAAAGCGCATCTGTAAAGGACTACCCTGCCTTCTGCTTCTGCCAGAAAGTTGCTTCGAGACAATCCCCGCAGTGCGCCCAAAGAGGGTGCTTTCATTTGAGGCGATATGTCTGTGTATACTTTCCAGCGGCCGCATAAGGCAGGGCATGCAGCCCACTGGTGGGTGCTTTGCAAGGTCCTGGGAAACCCAGCGCGCCATCTAGAAAAGACCGAGTCGGTTGATTGTCTCCTTCTCCCCCCCCCCCTCCTCCGACGAAGGAGAACCGTCCCTGGAGCTTCCACCAAGTCCTTCTGCTTCCCCAGAGGAGTGGCCAATGAGGGGAATTCACAGCTGGCACCAGTGATATGAAGGAGTTATATTCTGAAATGGAGAAGGAGCAGCCCAGTTCTGGACATTAGGGGAGTGGCCCAGAATGACCACCTCCTCTTCTGAAATGGGGACAAGTTCAAGACATGAAATAATGGGTTTAAATTACAAAGAAGCAGATCTTGGTAGGACCTGTTCAATGGTAGAACAGATGCCTCAGGAGATGGTGGGCTTCCCTTTGCTGGAGGAAAATGACCACCTCTCGGGAATATTGTAATGGATTCATGCTCTTGTAGGAGGTTGCACTAATAATGTCAAAGTAATCTTCAGTCCTCTGATTGTACATAAAACAGAACATAGACCAAAGAATTACAAATACCATGTTTTATCCTTGATAGATTAAAATAAAAGGAATTGGAATTGTGCCTCTTGATTAAAAAGAGCAAATTAGAAATTAGTTTGGCTGGGTGATAAAATGGATTGCTTTTGAGAGTAGAAAGAAACGAGCTCTTAAAGGGCCTTAGCTGTTAAAAGGTTGAATTAAAGCTCTGTATAACTAGCATGTGCACAAATGATGTTGCCACAAAATTTGCTGACCTGTTGCCATTCTCTATCCTTGGGGCAAGGTTCAAGTCATCACTGAATGATGATGTTTTGATTTGTGAGTGTGGCATTTTTGTAGGCAAAATAGTTTGTTTTCTGGCTTTGAAGTAGCCCTTTACAGCATATCATTACCCAGAGAGAAAATATCCACCAGTCACTGCAGTAGGAGTGGGAGGGGTTTCATTTCAGGACTGTTGAGTCTTTCCTCCTTTGTATTTTAGACATAAATATACCACAGCAGCATCTTTTTTTCCTGCTATGTATTCATGATATTGCTTTCATATGTTCCCCAACCTCCAAGCTGGTCTTAGCCATACCTTCCTGAAGTACAGATTTGCCCCTTATTCTAATTAAGGTTTTATCATAAATACAATCTGACATGTTTCATTTACTACTCTGTTGGTGACATGATTAAGTGACTTCTAGATGGTAGAATCAGCCAGCAGAGCCTACTGGCCATTTTATAGTCAAGCATCTCTTTTACAATCACTGGTCCTTGGCTTCCATGGTGATTCCACCTCTGGAGCAGGGTTCTCTTGGGCTCCCTATATTTACTGAGTCTTTGAGTTAATGCCTGATTCCCACAGGTATAGTAACAGACAAGATACCTAAGAAAGCACAATCAGGCACTGGCAAAAACCTTTTAAAATCACTTTGTAGTAATAAAGAAGGCAAGATGTTTTCTGCCCTTATTGGCAACCAGTAGCCCTTTTCAAAATGACTTGGGTCCACTTGGGCAAAGAGGGTCCAGAAGAACACATGAAGGACCACTGGGAGACTATTTGATACTTTCTTGATTTCTCAATGACCTTTGATACCATTTATTTTTATAGATTAACTTAGGGTTGCGGTGGTTCTCTTTTTTCCAGGATTGGAAGAGGGGGAGAGTTTCATTTCTAATCACCTGCTTTGCAGGGTTCCTCAGGATTCTGTTCTCCATTAATTTTTAACATCTACGTGAGGCCACTGAATGAAGTCATGGGGGTAAGAACCATTGATATACTGATAGCATCAGCCATATATCTCTACCTTAGTTGATTAAGTGATGCCATCAGAATTCTTTCCCAGTGTCTGGAATCTGAGGATATTCAAATGGAAAAGCAAGTTTTGCCTTAACCCTAGCTAAACCAATTTTTTTTAATCTTCTCTTTTATTTCTGAATGAGGTAGGACTAACAGACAGATCAGATGTGCAGTTTGGATTCTCAGCTCCTGTTCAAAGAGCAGGTGGTAGCTATGGTTAGGAGAGCCTTTGTACAAATCCACCTTGTACACAAATAGCACCCATTTCTGGATCAGGAGATCCTTTTTATAGTCATTCAAAGTTTGGTCACCTCTCATTTGGATTGTTGCATGGCACTCTGTATGGGGCTATCCTTGAAGACCTACAAGTATTTATTGGCATAGTGTGATGATACATGGTGCATGGTATGACTCCTGGTAGACTTCCAAATATAATTCAACATCTGGTTACCACCTTCATGGCAAAAGGCCAAGTCATTTGTGGACCACTTATCTTTGATTATTTCTGCCCATTATACAAGATTCAGCAGGGTGGGAATACTCCAGGTCTTGTCTATGAAATAGTGTCATTGTTGGAACTTAGGAAATTTAACTTGTCACAGTACTTGCTCAATATTACAATATACTCTTTGACACTCAGATGACCCCCAAGGACTTTCATAAGGCCTGGAATGGCTGTCTCTTCCCCTAGGCATTGTGTCAGAGTGGTAGATGGTCCAAATTTTTCACATTTAGTGAAATAATTGTCATTGGCCTTGGATTTAGCTCTGTTCTCATTGTTATTTTTTATTTTCGTTGACTTTTTTGTTATTTGTCTCAACACAATAGTAAGTCAGAATTACATATTTTGATTTTGGTGACTATAAACGATGGATGGATGGATGGATGGATGGATGAAGCTTATCAGATGAAAATTAGAACTTTTTTGAATGTATTAATGCAAAACATTTGCAGAAGAGCAGGATGACTTTGAACAAGTTGCTAAAATTGTTGGTCTATTAAAATTTATTCTTCCATCAGCCTATATTAAAGAGAGCTATTTGTGAATGTTCTCCAACCAGCTTGTGATATTTGGTGACTAGAGAGGCAAACTAACTGGGGCAGTTCACTCATCCTTATCCTTAATATGCCCTGTATAAAATAACTAAGAAGAACAATATTTGCCAGCATTTTGTCCATAGCAGGATGATTCCCAGCAGAGGCAGAACATTTTATGCTAATATAGATTTCTGCCCGCTCAAGTACTGTTGGATAGTATTTTAATTAATTCTTAGGAAGAACCCACTGTTTGTCTACCTCTTCTCCCACCCATTATTTTGAGTATTTCTAGGTTAAAATGAAATAAACATTTAGGAGGACACCAGAGCATAAATAACTTGAGAGGAGGGAGTCGGGTCCTACTAGGATTATACAACTACCTGTGCTTTTTAGATTAGGAAGGTGAGATTGACTAATTAGTAGACGTTCACCTCTTACTTCACATGAAAAGTGTGGAACGTTACTGAATGGACAAATACAGGAAAATGTGAATAAACAACAAAACTTCAGGTCCTCTGGACACAGCAATGAGGAAGGGCTGCTTCTTCTGAAGGTTTCACATTCACATTCATATTCACATTTCATAATATTGTCAAAGCAAAATATTACAGAAACATTCCATCTTCTCCAAATGAAACATGTCTATTTTCTTCTACCTTTTAGGAAGCTTGTAGTGTCAAAAAAACAAGTGGGGGATAATAGAAATGAAAGGAACTTGGGAAATAAAGTGTTAATACTGTGAGAGAAGAATTAAATTTTTCCAGAAGTTCATATTTTTTGTATAAGTTAAAATCACCCAGTCTCAGTTCTATGGGAGTGTAGCACTTTTTGAATATTTGTGTGCCTGTTCTGTCGGTACATAGTTTAACAGATTATTCTTGTAAAGAGAAAAATAAAATGAATAAATAATTGACAGTGCATATTTTGTCTTCCTTGAAGCAGCCTTACTAAGATTAGATAGAGATCCAATCATGTTGTGAATTTTAGCAAAATCCAGATTGTTCAAAAGTTAAATTGCTGTGATTTTCTGGCTTTCAAATACAGACCATATGTGTGTTTAGACAGAGTTTTAGTCTTGCCCTCCTCCCGGCGGTCAAGTTCTATTATTTCACTTGCCACACCCATTATTTAATGAAGCATAGATTAATTTAAAATACTGTACTCTAATGGTTTTATGTTGAAAGTCAGTTTTATAATAAAATTATTACCTTCTTTATTTATAAATCAAAGTGATGAACATACCTAGTAGTTCTTCCACCTTCTATTTTCCCCACAATAAGCCTGTGAGTGCATTGGGCTCTTCATTGGGCTAGTTAGACCATCACCTGAATCACCACACCAAACTGGTTCTCATTTTGTATTTAAAATACCATTTCAACTGTACGCTCCCCTGAAATATTATTTTTTATATTCTTTAAGCTGGTTAATTTTCTCTAAGAGTTCTTGAAGAATATTGAATTTGCAGTGGTACTCCATGCTGTGAATTGGAATTTTAAATTCTGTGTGTATGGCAGGAACTATGGTAGCTTCCGTTTTCCAGGCAGATTTTACATTATTATTTAATCTACATTTTTGTGGTAGTATATGAAAAAATTAAGTTTTGCCATTATTGTCAGGTGATATAACAATTGTTTTATCAAACTGAACTCTGCTTTGAGAAGATTTTACTTCTTTTCTATAAACCCTTTTAGGCGCCTGAAGATAGAGTTTAGTACATTTTTGGTTTTGCATAACAAATACCATCCTGTTAACTACTACTTAATTCCTCCACAGTGAAGACTGCTTTGTAAAAATATAGCTGAACACATTTTTTTTGTTTAAGTCTGAGTGCTGTCCAATATTTTTTTGATATGACATCCAGTGTGCCAGTAACGACTGGGACCACTATGGCAGGTTTATACAATAATTTTTCAATTTCAATTTTCAGATCTTGATACTTTGTGATCTTCTCCAGTTCTTTGCCTTCTATTCTATTATCCCCTGCTATTGTCACATCAGTTATCCACACTTTCATTTTTCCAACCAGTTATATCTTGTGTGTTATGACACTAGATCTTATCCATCTGTATTTGGGAATCCCACAATATTTTAATAATTTTCAAGTAGTTTTTCAACTATATACGCCCACTAATTTTTTACTATTGGTACATTATAAGGTTCCAGTAATGTTCCAGTGAATCATTTTGGTGACTGTGTTATGTTGTTTATAATCAGCTTTATGATCTTTGTGCACAAGCTGAGTATATTGTCTACTTCTGCTTCTTTGCACAATGTGTATTTTGAATCATTTGATGATTTTTCAGTTTCAGCTTTCATTGCATTAGTTCGAATACCTGGCTCTTGTGCAACCAAAAACCAATACTTCAGTTTCTTTTTTAATGTTCCAGTTGTAAACTATTGTCAGATTTTACATTTATTCACTTTCCCTTCAATCTTTTAGTCTTGTAGTCTAACTCGCTGATTTATTTCAGAAAGTGTCAAGGAAAAAAACCCTCTCTGTAAAGAACCTGGAATTTGATTAAGTGTACCAGTTTTTCAAAGTTTAAATAAAGCTGGAAGCAATTCCTTTGAATATATTCTTTATTATTTTGTTTGCTTGTTTTAGTAATCTTTGGTAATCTTTTTTCACCTCCCCTTAGTTTGTCCAAGTTTTTTTTAATTCACAGAAAAAATGCCAAACTAGAAAACTTCATTTCCATAATGTATATGAGAGCAGGAGTGCATGCATGTGCACATATGTCTATATGAATGAGGTGGTTAAAGTACTGAACTAGTTCCTCTTTTTCCCTCCCGTAGCTGGGTCACTTTGGGTCAGTCACATTCTCTCCGTCCTAACTTGGGAAATTGAAAAAAAATCTCCTTACCAACCCAGACTAAGTTGGACAAATGTGGTAGATGATAGTCCACAATGTTCAAAGGAGGGATTTTTATAGTGCGGTGCATTGAATTGGGCTGGATGTGAATATGTATGTACGGATGGGTATTATTTGATTTGTATTAAATTAAGTACTGTACTTCATATTTTGAAAAGGGCTCGTATTTATAATAAACTTTGCACGGTTTACAAAATTGAAATAAACAGAATAAATTTGCACTGGCATGACTTTACAATGCTGAAAAAACAAAATATTTATAACTATTTAATAGAAAATATATCTGATCTAGAAATGGCATTTGGAGACAGACATGTGGGTGCTCAATCATCACATATTAAAATCTTGGATTTCTGCTGACATATTTTAATTTTGCACTAAACATGGAAATATTGTTTCTTGCTTGTGAACCAGAAAATCAAAAAAGTTATTAATTGGAGGATATATTAGACATCAATGTACTTGGCAGGTAAGTTTAAATTCCATGTGACCAAACAGAAGCAATTATTGTGAATAATTGTGAATTATCCCTTTCTTATAACAAATGTCCTTTCCCTTCACTGCCAACTACATCTGTTCATTTCAGAGGACTGGAAGAAACAAACTGGGGAATACCTTGTTTAATAGTACATTTGGCCGAGATATTGGCAACTCAAATTGGAAGTCAGTTCAGATAAATCAAATGGAACAGCAGCTGACAAAGAGGGACAATGTGATACAGGTAGATCACAGCTTGTCCTACTGACAGTCCTTAACTACTTCTAAGTAACAGTTGCTGTTCATCTTGTTGATAATGGTCTCCCTTGTGCCCTGTTTCTACTTCCATTATGATCAGAAGTGTAGAAAACCAGTTCTGATATTTTATACTGCTCCAGTTCTATGTAAAAAAATGAATGAACTTTGTTTAAACTTGTACCAGTTTTCCAGTTTTGGTATGTTTTCAATCAAAACTCATTTCAATTTGCTGTTCATCTTTGTAATGTTCAGTAACCATGTTATGAATAAACAAATTCATGTAGATTTTCCTAGAACTGTGAACAATCGCTAGCAAATATCCATGTTAAACTGTACTGGGTCAAAACAAAACTAAAATATCACATCCAGAATCACATAGAATCAACATAGTATTCTGAATTATTTCTTTTCTCCCCCACATTCCTCTGGTCTGGAATGTGCAAGGAAAAGCAAGTCAGTGGTTTGGTTCCCAAGAATAAATATAAATCATCACATGGCTTAGGACCCGGGTACTTACAGGACTGCTTACTACCACCAATAGCCTCCCACTGACCGGTACGTTCCCATAGAAAGGGGCTCCTCCGGGTGCCGTCGGCCAAACAATGTTGGCGGGCGGCCCCCAGGGGGAGAGCCTTCTCTGTGGGGGCACCCACTATCTGGAACGAGCTCCCCCCAGAGTTACGGAGGATCCCGGATCTTCGTGCCTTCCGCCGTGAGTTAAAAACTTTCCTGTTCCACCAGGTGGGCCTGGCCTAATTCTTCCCTTTTCCCCTTCTTTTGTAAAATAATTTAGAAATTTTAAATTGTAAATATTTTAATATTTGGGGTTTTAATATTTTAAATTTGGGATTTTAAATATTGGGGCCAATGTTTAATTCGGTTTTATTTGGCTTTTAAATTTTGTATATATGTTTTTTACTTATGGCTGTTCACCGCCCTGAGTCCCCTCGGGGAGAAGGGCGGTATACAAATCTAATAAATAATAAAAATAATAATAATAATAATAATAATAATTGGTATGGTAACAGCACAAAGTATTTTGTACTTAAGATAATTTTTTTAAAATTATGATAGTAATCCATAATGATGAAATACCTTCAGATATTTCAAGTCAGGAATTAAGGAACAACCATGAGGTACTGTATGATTCTGACTGATTTTATAAATGTAAGGAAAACAGGAAAAAGAAATACTTGTTTGCCAAGCTTTCAAAGATTGCTTCTAAAAGTTGAAGGAGTGATGCACTAAATATAGAAATACAGGTAGTTCTCAATTTACAGCAGTTCACTTAGTAATCATTTAAAGTTTCAATGGCACTGAAAAAATTAATTTATGACCATTTTTCACACTTGGAACCATTGCAGCATCGCCATGGTCATGTGATCAAAATTCAGACACTTGACAACTGACAACTGACATATTTATAACAGTTGCAATGTCCCAGGGTCATCTGATCAGGTTTTGCAACCTTTTGATAAGCAAAGACAATAACCAGATTGACTTTACAATTAATTGTGTTATTAACTTAACAACTGCAGTGATTAACTCAACACCTTGGATAGTACAGTGGTCTAAAGCCCTGTTATTAACATCAGCTGCCTGCAATTATTGCAGGTTCGAATCTCACCAAGGCTCAAGGTTGACTCAGCCTTCCATCCTTTCTAAGGTAGGTAAATTGAGGACCCAGTTTGTGGGGGCAATAAGCTGATTTTGTAAATATACAAAAGTATGAAGGCTATTGCTTAGCGCATTGTAAGCCGCCCTGAGTCTCCGGAGAAGGGCGGCATATAAATCAAATTAAAAAAAAAACACCTGTGGCAAGAAAGGTCATAAAATGGGGCAAAACTCACTTAACCAATGTCTCAGCAACAGAAATTTTGGACTCAATTGTGGTTGTATGTCAAGGACTACCTTTATTATTTCTTGGGGTAGGGAGTACGTTATTTTTGTAGAACATTTATCATCTGTACTAAGTGCATTGGATATAAAGAATTAGCCTCAAATTTAACTGGAGCAGATTCATATATGAAATAACAAGTGCCTTCCACAATTTATTTATTGGATTACTTTTAATCACGTTTTTATTGTTTTATAAGTAAATTAGGTGGTTAATTTACCTGATACTTCTTTTTTCTTTATTTTCCCCACAACAACAACCCTGTGAAGGGGCGTTGCTCTGACAGGGAGTGATTAGCCCAAGATCACCCAACTGGCTTTCATGCCTTAGGTGACATTAGAACTCATGGTTTCCTGGGTTTTAGACCAAATTAAAATCAAAGCAGAACTTCAAAAGGCTGAATTCAATAATTGTCCATAATAATCCACAAAAGAGTGGGAATGAAAAGAAGCTATTATTACAAATAATCATACTGTAAAATTTCTGAGGCATGACTTATACATTACAATCTTCCTAGACAAATATATGCAACCAGTGAGAAACTACATCAAAATCTAATCTATTAAATACAGAAGTCAGATAACAGAACATTACACCATACTCTGATTTTCCACTTTTTTAAATATACAAGTTATTTCTGAGGAGAAAATCTGTCTGAACTTTCAATATTTCTTCACAAATATGACCTAAAACGTGATCTGTTTTACACACGTCCTAAAATTAGAGAAAGATAATTAAACAAATGAGTCAAAAACATTGTACTCATTAGTCAATTATTGATAGAGGAAAATAATCTAAAGCTACATGTTTGTGTATGGCAAAAGTAAAAGTTTGCTGGATAAGCCTTTGGTGAAGTTTTACTGTAAGGTAAAGGTACCTCTCGCACATACGTGCTAGTCATTCCTGACTCTGGGGGGGGGTGCTCATCTCTGTTATAATGGGCAGAAATAATTTTAATACACTTCATAAACATGCAGGTTAAAAATGAAGAGAAAAATAATTGCAAGATACCGGTACTGGCCAGATTCACAACTAGAGTATTTCTGCCAATTGAATGATATGATTGCTCTAATCTTTTGAGAGTACAGAAATAAGTTACTGTAAAAGTGGAGGATACAAGAGCCTTGGTGGAGCAGCAGACTAAAGTGCTGTTAAAGTAGCACTTAGCTGCCAGCTGCCTGCAATTACTGCAAGTTCAAATCTCACCAGGCTCAAGGTTGACTCAGCCGTCCATCCTTTCAAAGGTAGGTAAAATGAGGACCCGGATTGTGGGGGGAATAAGCTGACTTTGTATAAAAAAGAAGAACACCGCTTAGGAAGGACCAAAAGCCCTACTAAGCAGGTATATACAAAAGTATGAAGGCTATTGCTTAATGCATTGTAAGCCGCCCTAAATCTCCGGAGAAGGGCGGCATATAAATCGAACCAACCAACCAACCAACCAACCAATCAATCAATCAATCAATCTGCACTGCCCCTTATTTTAAAAATGGCTAAAAACTTTACATGAAATGTTAGCCTGCAAATCTATATACAGTATATTCTTCCAGGTTTGAGCCTCACTGTGAAAATCCTTTCTGGAATAAATTGACATTTGGTTAATTTGATCATGCTGTTGGTCTGAGCTGTAAACACTTGAACGTAAGTCTCAATGAAACTAATTTACCTCCATGTAAGCATATCTCTCCGCTCACCCTTCCCCATATATTTCTTCAGTTCCTCTCCTGCACCTGTGCCAGGCAGATGGAGTTCAACTTGCTCACTGACCCAGAAGCTCAGAGCTCCTCTCTTTCCCTCTCAGAATCTGGGACACCTCAACATGCACACAGGCACAAGGGGCAAGCAAATGGTAAGTAGGAGAACAGATATCTTCTTTCTTATTTTAAAGAGGTTTTCCTTAAATAAGAGAAACAGTGTGTTTGTGTTTTTTCATCAGTATTTGCTACTGAAAAAATCTAAAAATTAACGTTTAATAGACTATATAAATTCAGCTCTCAAAAATAATTGAAACCTCAATATTTCTTTATGTACTTGGAGCTGGAAATGGGACCAAACTGAGGGTTTGAAGATGCCATGAGAGACATCCTGTGTCAGTGTCCATTGTCCTCACCTAAAATGGCCCATCTTCAATAGGCATAATGGCAACTACCTGGAAGATTCCCATATTCAATGTGTGAAATTTCCTATTTGCCTTCATTCCAAGGGGAAAAATAACAATCCAATCATCCACTGCAACTTATCAGGTTGTTTCTCTTAATTGCTTTTTGAAATGCCAGGAGGATGGGTGCTGATCTCAACTCAGGTGGAGATTCGTTGTTTTGGGAGAAGGGCAACAACAGAAAATGGTCTCCCTTTCAGCTTTCCCGTCAGACTTTTACACCATGCTGATTGAGGAGAGAGCATTGTGATCTTACTCATACTACGATTTTTCAAACTGACAGAACCATACTAACAACATAAATTCAAAAGTCTCGTGAAAAAGATAATGAAATACATGTAATTTAAATTGGCTATTTTGATAAGATGAACACTTTGAAATTTTATCATCAAATAAAAAGTACTTTGCTGAAGTCAGATGAAACCTTTTAAGTGTTTATTATATGACAAAATACAAGTGCCACATGTTACTAAAAACACTGAAAATAGCATGAGAGTGGGGCTGAGGTGCCCTGTCATAGGGCATGTTCCCCTATTTTTGATATACAAAGTATCTATGCAAAATAGTGTGGATGTGCACAGACAGAAAGCATCTTCTCTCTTATAATTAAATACAATAACAAACCAATTATTAATTGCCCTTTTATAACAATTATCACCTCACCGTATGTGATTACAGACTTACAGTCTGTAAGAGGAATGGCCTCTTGAAAATAGATTTTTCAAGAATGAAGAATTCCAAGAATTTCAAGAATCTTCATTTGTGCAATTTAAATAAGTAAGGCTATATAGTCTTGTGTAGAGAAAGTGAATCAGTATCAGCATACAGGAGTACATTCATAAGCAATAAACATTTGGGTTGCAATTCTATAGATATTTGTTAGTGATTCCCAGTGAACCAGTGGAGTTTTTTTCTAAGTAAGTTGCAGTTCCTTCAATTTCCTTCATCAGAAGAGGTCCCCTAAAGGTCCCTTTTTTTGCTCTATGTGAGACTAGTCAAAATGAAATTAAAAGTATTAATTATTTTGTTGTCTAGAAGACACACAAACTTGTGGTATACCAGGCTTCTTTTCAAGGAGAAGTTGTAGTGGTTAAGTCTTGAACTGGGACTGCGGAGTCCCAGGTTCAAGCTTATTTTTAACTCTTCACTGGTGAGTTTGCGATAGTCACTCTCATTTTGGCCTACCTAACAGGGTTGCTGAGAAAATTAGATAAGAGACTCTTATATGCATCACTTTGGGGGAAAACTAGGGCAAAACTAATACAGTAAAGAGTCTTGTTGATGCAAATGAACCCATTAATGGCTATTCTTACTTAAGCAGTTAATGACCCCTTAAAGTCTTGGTTATTTCATGGAACTCCCAAATACCTATTAATATAACACATAAATGTATACAAAAGCTTAAATAATCTGGCAGCTTCTTTTACCCCAACTGTTCTTTTTTCTCAATATTGTTTCCATCTGAGCCACCAGATATTGATCAACTATTCAACTATTATCCTTGACCTTTTCTCCAGAAAACATTGTAGCTGTAAAAGGCTTACCTCCCCAATGGAAGAAGAGGCAACTTTTTCTCCAACATATTGAATGATAAACCTCTGTTTATTTTCCCTCTGCAGTTTTTATTTATTTTATTTATTTATTTTATTAGGCTTATATGCTGCCCTATCTCCAATGGATTCAGGGCGGCTCACAACAATAAAAACCACAATAATCCATTATGCAAAGTTAAAATGCCTAATTAGATCAGATACTATTAAAAAACCGTAAAAAAACCCATCAGTCCAGGCCGGGGACCCAAATAACCAAGTTTTTAATTCGCGGCGAAAGGTGCGAAGGTCAAGGGCCAGCTAACGCCCCAAGGGGAGTTGGTTTCAGAGGGTGGGCGCGCCCACAGAGAAGGCTCTACCCCTGGGGGCCGCCAGCTGACACTGTCTCGCCGACGGCACCCTGAACAGGCCCTCCCTATGGGCGCAAACTGGGCGATGGGATGTTGTTGCTGTCTTTTTTCTTTTTCCTCTAGTGTCTAGCCTACTTTGAAATCTTTCCAGGATTCACATCATCTTTTCGCCACCATGCAATTGTAATTGTCTGTAGTAATTCAGGGTATAGCTGGTCAACAGGCATATTACTTCATCTCTGTTCCAGGCAGCCTATTTTATCTCTGCTTCAAACATGGCAGGTTCGATATAGTGACTCCCACTACCATGTTTCCCCAAAAATAAGACCTATCCAAAAAATAAGACCTAGATTGATTTTTCTGTTTGTGCCTTACCCAAAAATAAGCCCTAGTTAAGATCCTGCCCACCATGTCCAACCATCTGGTTGTAAGAGGTGGGGTGAGACACATGCGTAAGAATCAAGCTCTGTGGGAATGGTGGGGGGGTGGAGCTGCCCCATGCGCCCTGCACCTACTTACCTTAGGACCGCCGCAACCTCTCACGCTCCAGCACCTGTTGCACCTCTGCATGACTTCTGTGGCTGCTTGCAGCCACTTGTGGCAGGATGCCACATGGTACATCACACTGGTGCCTCCGCTCACAGCTGGATGCCACATGGTGCCTTGAGCTGGTGCCACTGCTTGCGGCAGGATGCCATGTGGTGTGTCACACCAATGCCACTGCTTGCAGCAGAAGGCTGTGTGGCTCGTTGCGCCGGTGCTGCCTCTCGTGCAACAGTGCCATACAGCCTCTTGCGAGTCATGGCACCGGCATGACGCACCATGTGGCATCCTGCTGCAAGCGCCCGCAGAAGAAGTCAGGCAGGTATCGGGGCATGGGAGGCCTGGCTGCAGTGGTCCTAAGGTAAGAGGGTAAGACCTGGTGCTTATTTTGGGATCCAAAAGAAAATAAGATTGGTCTTTTTTGGTGGGGGAACATGGTATCTTTTCATCTAAGCATTCAATATGAATAAATTTGTTTTTACATGGGGAATACAGTATTATGCAGTATTAAGAAGACAATGTGTAATTCCTAAAAACTCTTCTTTCTAATCTACATAAAACCATGGAGGGAGGTCATCCATCAGTTTGGCATTTGATATAATCAATAGATGGATGATACCCATTTATACATGAATAATCACTTGGGCAGCCAAGTGATGCTGTCAGTGTTCTACATCTGAGGGCTGTTCAGGTCTGGATGTGGAGGATAGACTTAGATTCAATCCTCCTAAGACTGAGTGGCAGTGGATTTTTGGCCACCCCAGATATGGAGACTTCCCAACTTTAGCCTTGATAGGATTTCATTCCCCCAGTCATGTCTGGCATGCAATTTGGCATTTGTCTTGGCTTCATAGCTCCTGCTTAAAGAGCATCAGCTGTGGAGAAGAGGGCTTTGTCTAGTGTGTCAATTGCACCTATTCATGGATGGGGAGGACCTCCAGAGAGTTACTTATGCCTTAGTCACTTTACAATCGGATTATTCCAATATCCTCTCCTAGGGCTACCCTTGAAGACCACAGGGCAGCTACACCTGGTCCAAAATTCTGGTTACCACTTACAAAGCCCTTCATGGAATAGGGCCTGATTATTTGAGGGACTGCCTATTTCCAATAGTTTCTGCCCATATGGAAAGTTCAGATAGAGTTGATTCAGGACCTTTAAATAATGTTATCTATCCCAGGAAGTTTATTTACTCATTCACAGCAAATTATATTCCCTGGAAATCTAGGAAGCTCCCACCCTAATGAAGTTCTGGAAAACTTTTTAAAATGTGGCTATTTGCCCATTTGTTGAGGTGGAATGGCTAAGAAGCCCCACCAAAGCAGAGATAGGTTTCAGCAGGTTCTGACCAGTTCTGGAGAACCAGTAATGGAAATTTTGAGTAGTTCTGAGAACTGGTAAATACCACCTCTGGCTGATCCCACCCCCATCTATTCTCTGCCTCCCGAGTCCCAGCTGATTGGGAGGAAATGGGGATTTTGCAGTAACCTTCCCCTGGAGTGGGGTGGGAATGGAGATTTTACAGTATCCTTCCCCTGCCATTCCCACTAAGCCATGCCCACCAAGCCATGCCACACCCACTAACCCATGCCCACAGAACCGGTAGTAAAAAAATTTGAAACGATTCTCTCCCCCACCCCCCATATATGCAATATCATATGGAGGCTTCAGAAATTTCCTTTATTGTTTTTCTGTTTTTAAATTGTAAATCATGCAGAGTCATTCTGGAGTTAAGTGACATCCCAATCCAATCCAATAAACAAATAAGAAATTTTCTGTTTCTTTTTTTGAATTTTCTTTATACATTTTTTCCTTAAATATACATAGGTGCTTAATGAACAGTGTATTGTCTGAGTCATTTTAGGTTTACAAAATAATAATAATTCTGATAATAGTGATAATAGTAAAAATAATCATAGTAATAATGTTCACTTATTTATAATAATAATTTTTCATCCTTTACTTATACATAATGATGATTTTTATTTTCTAATTTCTGCCTCTTTTATCTAACCACTGATAAAAACATATCCCAAGTTGAAAAATATTCTGTTTCTTCCTTTTGTTTTTAATGCCAATCTATCCGTCTCTGCACAGTCTAATATTTTTTAAATTATATTTTCATTTGTAGGGCTATCGTCATTTTTCCAATATTGCGCAAATACAATTCTTGCTGCTGTCAACACATGAAGTATTAAATATATATACCCTATATTATAACTTCCTGGTATTATGCCTAACAAGAATATTTCTGGCTTCAAGTCTATATGTTGCTTTATCATTTTTTCTAACCATATGTGTATTTTCATTCTCTTTTTTTTGCCTTTGAGCAAGTCCACCACATATAATAATAAGAGCCCAGTGTCTGATTAAATTTCCAACATTTAGTGGACATGTTTTTAAATATCTTTACTAGCCTTGCAAAGTGCTACCTATAAAACATTTTGTACAGGTTTTCCTTATAAGAAGTTGCCATTGTTAATTCGTAAATTCTGTCCCAAGGTTTTTGCCATTTATCTAGTTCTATAGTATAACCAAAGTTTTTCACCTGTACTATCATTGTTTCTTTCACTTGTTCATCTTTCATTTTGATGCTTAATAAGTAACTGTATAATTTCTTTATTAGTTTTTAATCTGTCCCTAAAAGCATCTGATCAAGTGTTGTTGGCTCTTTATAAAAACCACATATCTTTGCATCTTTCTCATATCTAGACTGTATTTGCAGGTGTGGCCACCATGCTAAATCCACCACTTGATTTTGCAATTCCTGCCTAATTTTAAGTTCCCCTTCTTCATTTAAAATGTCTTTATATGTTACAATTTTTCCCGGATTAACATTGTTTGGATGTATCAGTGCTTCCATCGTAGAAAGCCAGACTGGTATTTTCATATAATTTTTTGCTCTAACTTTTTCCCATACTAAAAGTAGAGTGTTTCTCACATAGTGTCTTTGAAAGTATCAGTGTACTGTATTTTTCCCGTACCACAAAAAAGCATGCCACCTCAATTGAAGATCATGTCCCTCCAACAGTAGTAATCTTCTATGTCTCAAATTTATCCACTCTTTCACGCAAGGAAATATAGAAGCCTGGTAGTAAAAAGCTCCCAATCCAGCAACCCAAAGCCTCCATTGTTTTTCAATTCTTGCAACATTTTCAATCAAATAAGAAATATTTTCATGGTACACATGTGATCTGTTATTGGGCTTCACACTTGGGCTTAGAAATGAATCACATTTAATCTTTATTCTAAGTGTCAGAGAGACTTGGCAGAAGACTCCCAACAGAACTCAGCTAATTTATAATCTTTATTGCAACAGAATGAAAACTTAACCCACTCAGAAATGTCTGCAGGGTAAGAGTGTATGAGTGTTTGTCAAGAGCATCAAAATGGTGGATGTGACTGGGTGGTTGAAATCCTGTCCATTTTTTATGTGCATGGCATATATCATATGCTCATTTAAAGAGGCGATATACATTGCTCCAGTTGTGTCTGACATGTGGATTTCACTGGTAATAAAATAATGCAGAACCTTTATATATCTATAACTCAACATTTAGAGTTTTTTCTTGTTGTCTTTCTAAATTAAAAAATACTTGAGGTTGTGTTTGATGCTTTGGGAGGCTGGAATATGTTTACATCAAGGGTGAAATCTACTTACCTTTCTTACCGGTTTGGAAGCACGCGCATGCGTCACATGTGTGCGCACACCTTCTGCGCATGTGCAAAACCTGCACATGTGCAGAAGGTAAAAAAACATTACTTCCTGGTTAAAACCAGGAAGTAATGACACCCGGGTGGCGATTGCTACCGGATTGCCGAAACACAGGGAAAAATCGCTACCGGATCGGGCAATCCGGTCCAATACGGGAGCATTCACCCCTGGTTTACATAATTATCCTCTATCTAGCCTAAAACACATTGGATTTTCCCTTACCAGTTTTACCTCTGTACAGAATGTCAGGTTATCATTTTGTATTATGGTTGGTGTGTATAACCAGCAAGATGTTTAGATTGGATTGGCATTTTTGTCCACATATTAAGTCCTTCCTAACCACCTGGAATAGGCAGATGTTCTTATTTAATTATATTAAAGGTATGGCCGCAGGAATTAAGCTATTCCAAATAAAGCTACATTGTTGTTGTTGTTGTTGTTGTTGTTAATCTTCAATTTGATTCACAATCTGGGACTGATAAAAACTTAATAGCTCAAGTCCTAACCAAGGACCTAAGAGCTGTTAAGGTCCATTGGCATCCTTCAGTCTCATGAGACTATGGTATCGTGCTCTGGAAAGAGGTCTTAAAACAGCATCTAGTGTGACCAAAAAGGCCAATTCGAGAGTGGCAATCCCTTCCACACTGAGGGCAGATACATTCTGTCCCCTGCCCAGCCCCCAGATTTCGCTGGTTCTGGGACTGCCTCTTTGCCTCAGCCTGCCGAACAAGTGTCTCTTTGAATTGGAGAAGGCCATGCTGCGTCTTTAACCTCCAAGCTGAACGATCGGAGGTCAAGGTTTCCCAGTTGTTAATGTCCATTCCCAGGGCCTTTAGGTCCCCCTTTCAGATATCCTTATATCGCAGCTGTGGTCTCCCTCTGAGGTGCTTTCCCTGTACTAATTCTCCATACAGGAGATCTTTCAGAATCCGACCATCAGCCATTCTCATAACATGCCCCAGCCGGCGTAGACGTCGCTGTTTCAATAGTGTATACATTCTAGAAATTCCAGCACATTCCAAGGCTGCACTATTTGGAATTTTGTCTGCCAGGTGATGCTAAGAATTCGTCGGAGACAGCACATATGAAAGGTGTTCAACATTCTCTCCTGCCGTGCATAGAGGGTCCAAGACTCACTCCAGTACAAAAATGTGCTCAGGACGCAGGGTCTATAGACCTGGATCTTTGTATGTTCCATCAGCTTCTTATTAAGCCATCCTCTCTTTGTAAGTCTGGAAAATGTGGTGACCACTTTACCAATATGTTTATTCAGCTCAGTATCTAAAAAGAGAGTGTCAGAGATAGTTGAGCCGAGGTCATGGATGACCTCCAGTTCTTGTGCAGAGATTGTAATACAGGGAGGTGAATCCACGTCCTGACCCATGACTTGTGTTTTTTTTAGGCTGATTGTTAGTCCAAAGTCTTGGCAGGCCTTGCTAAAACTGTCCATAAGTTGTTGAAGGTCTTCAGCAGAGTGAGCAGTGATGGCAGCATCATCAGCGGAGAGGAAATCCCATAAGCATTTCAGCTGGACTTTAGACTTTGCTCTCAATCTAGAGAGATTAAAGAGTTTTCCATCTGATCTGGTCCAGAGGTAAATACCCTCTGTTGCAGTTCCAAAAGCATGTTTCAGCATGATAGCAAAAAAGATTCCGAATAAAGTTGGCGTGAGGACACAGCCCTGCTTTACTCCACTTCGAATATCAAAGGAATCTGAAGTTAAGCCATCAAAAATTACAGTGCCCTTCATTTCCTCATGAAAGGACCTAATGATGTTGAGGAGCTGAGATGGACATCCAATCTTGAGGAGAATTTTATAAAGGCTATCCCTGCTAACTAAGTCAAAAGCCTTCGTAAGATCTATGAAGGCTATGAAAAATGGCTGTCTTTGTTCCCTGAATTTCTCCTGCAACTGTCTAAGGGAAAATACCATGTCAGTAGTGGACTTGTTGGCTCGAAATCCATACTGTGATTCTGGAAAAACTCTCTCTGCAAGCACCTGGAGCCTCTTCAGTACGACACGGACAAACAGCTTCCCTACAATACTAAGAAGAGAGATGCCATGGTAGTTGCTACAATCACCCCTGTCACCTTTGTTCTTGCACAGTGTGACGATTTTTGCATCCTTCATGTCCTGTGGTACTCCACCTTCCCTCCAACAAAGACAGAAGATTTCATGCAGTTCAGTGGAGATGTTCTCTTTGCAGCACTTCAGAACTTTGGCAGGGATGTTATCTTTCCCGGGTGCCTTGCCAGAGGCAAGGGAGTCCAGGGCCGCATTTAGTTCTTCCAAAGTTGGTTCACTGTCAAGCTCCTCCAAGACAGGCAAGCACTCAATGTTATTTAATGCTTCTTCAGTTACCACATTTTCTCTGGAATATAACTCAGAGTAGTGCTGCACCCAGCGTGCCATCTGCTGTGCTTGGTCCTGGATAACCTCACCTGTAGCAGATTTCAGAGGGGCAGATTTCTTCTGTGTTGGACCTAAGGCCTGCTTGATGCCATCATACATCCCCTTGATGTCAGCTGCTATCTGGATCCGAGAGCAAAGCTGCAGCCAATAATCGTTAGCACATCTCCTGGCGGTCTGTTGGACTTTGCTACGAGCAGCTCGCAGAACCTGTAGGTTGTGTTCACTGGAACAGGTTTTATATGCAATTAGAGCTCTCCTGTTTTCCTCGATTGCTGACGTCAACTCCTCCAAATGGGCTTCAAACCAATCTGCTGTCTTTCTGATCTCCTTACCAAATACTGACAGGTGGAGTTATAAACAGCATTCTTGAAATATTCCCATCGTTCAGATGCATTTACTTCAGCCGGGCCTGGGAGAGTTTCCATGAGTGCTTTTTTTTAAAAAAAAATTGATTTATATGCTGCCCTTCTCCGGAGATTCAGGGCGGCTTACAGTGCGTTAAGCAATAGCCTTCATACTTTTTTGTATATTTTATACAAAGTCAGCTTATTGCCCCCACAATCTGGGTCCTCATTTTATCTACCTTAGAAAGGATGGAAGGCTGAGTCAACCTTGACCCTGGTGGGATGGGGCGTTGGTCCTACCTGATACGCACCTTCTCTTTGGGTGGAGACAGCAGCCAGGATGGGGTGTGCTCATCTGTTAGGTTGATAGACTGAGCCTGTCAAAGTTGCTAAGTCCCGCCCTTGTTACTGGGCAGACCCAGCTTTTGGCGAAGACTAGAGGACAGGCTCGGCGTGTGGGACACCAAGGAAGAAAAAGAGGTAATAGAAAAAACATAGAGGCCAGACTGGTGAAGGGAGGGGTCTGGCTGCTGTCTTCACCCAACGAGAAGGTGCGTATCAGGTAGGACCAATGCCCCTTCTCCATTGTGGGTGGAGACAGCAGCCAGGATGGGACATACCAAAGATACACGTCCCTACAACTGGGCGGGACCAGGCTGGTCTGAAACACCCTCCCCTGAAAGCACCCACTGTAACACCCGACGACCAAACGCGGCATCTGCTGAAGCAAATTTGTCCAGTTTATAGTGTTGAATGAACGGAGATGGCGAAGTCCAGGTAGCCGCTCGGCAGATTTCAAGTAATGAGGCCTGTGTGGCCCAGGCCACTGATGTCGCCACGCGGCGAGTAGAGTGCGCAGTCAGTCGAGGGGGCCTTGGAAGAGATCACAGTTCGTAGGCCTTGGCTATCGTTTGTCGGATCCAGCGTCTGATGACCGTCGATGACACTTTATTACCTAAAGAAACAGGCAGGAAGGAAACAAAAAGGGACTCCATCCTGCGTAAAACCGCAGTCTGTTTAATGTAGATATGCAGAGCCCGGCAGACATCGAGAGAGTGCCACCGCCGTTCGAGCCGGTGAACCGGACGTGGGCAAAACTTAGGTAACACGAGCTCCTGCATGCGGTGGAAGGTGGTGTTGACCTTAGGCACGAACGTAGGGTCCAGACGAAGGACCACACAGTCCGCATGGAAGACACAGAGGTCATCATGGATGGAGAGTGCAGCCAGCTCCGAGATGCGGCAAGCCGAGGTAATAGCTACCAGGAAGGCAACTTTGCACGTTAAAAGCCGAAGACTGGTTGTCCGCAATGGTTTGTAAGGGGGAGCCGTGAGGGCATTGAGAACGATGGATAGATCCCAAGTAGGATATCTATGTAACACTGGAGGACGTAAGTTAGTGGCGCCTCGTAGAAACCGGTGAATCACAGGGTGTTGAGCCAGTGAAGATAGCGACTCAAAGGTAAGTATCGAGGAGATCGCCGCCACCTGTCTCCGTAAGGTGTTAGGGGAAAGACCTTTGGAAAAACCTTCCTGCAAAAACACCAGTATATTGACGATCGAGGCTTGGAGTGGAAGAACCCCGTTCCGATGACACCATGCGCAAAAGGCTCGCCAGGTGGCCGAATAAATGCGGTCCGTAGAAGGTTTCCGTGAAGCCTGAATGGTTTGGATTACATCTGAAGGTACGTTGGCCTCCCTTAGTACACACCGCTCAACCGCCAAGCGGTCAGACGGAGCCACTGCAAGTCCGGGTGCGACACCGACCCTTGAGTTAGTGTGTCCGCCAGTTGAGGTAACTGCCAGGGCGGGGCTGTTGACAGCGCCACTAAGTCCGCTAACCAAGCTCTGCGTGGCCAATGCGGTGCCACTAGAATGATTTCTGCCTGCTCCATCAACAACTTGCGAATTCCACAGGAGAGTAGGGAAACCGGAGGGAACGCATAAAGGAGGCCCAGAGGCCACTGGGGAGCGTAGGGCGTCAATGGCCTCTGCCTGAGGTGACGGGAATCGTGAGATGAAGTGCGGAAGCTGAGCATTCTCCCAAGTGGCAAAGAGGTCGATCACCGGAGCCCCGAAATGTGCCACGATCTGACGGAAGATGCGCAGGTGGAGGCGCTACTCCGCGTGATCCAGGCGTTGATGGCTCAGCCAGTCCGCTTGTATGTTGTCTATGCCAGAGATGTGTTCCGCGCGTAACGAGGCGAGGTGAACTTCCAACCAGAGCCCCAACCGCAACGCCTCCGACATCAGGGAGAGAGACCTCGTGCCCCCTTGGCGATTGACATGGGCTTTCGCCATGATATTGTCCGTGAGGACCAGGACGTGGGAGTTGGCAACGAGTCGATGGAAGGCTCGGAGGGCCAGGTAGATCGCCCGCAGTTCCAGCCAGTTGATGGGGCGATAGGCATCGGTGCAGTTCCAGGTTCCCTGAGCCACTTGGCCCAGGCAATGGGCCCCCCAGCCCTGAAGACTGGCATCCGTTGTCACCACCACTCTCTGCGGGTCAAAAAAGAGAGAACCTCGGGAGAGTGCAGAGGACCGCCACCACCCAAGCGACCTGATCACCTTCCTGGGAACAGGAACCTTCGCGGGGGAAGTACCTCTACCCGCCCTCTGCAACGGTAAGAGGAACCATTGCAGTTCCCGGGAGTGCAGTTGGGCCCATGGAACTATCGAAATGGTGGAAATCATTTTTCCCAGGAGCTGAGACAAAACAAGGGAAGACACGACTCTAGCCCATCCAATTCTAGAAACTAGGGACCTCAAACTAAGCTGGCGTTCGCTTGAAAGATAAACATGCCCTTCTACTGAATCGATCAGAGCCCCCAGATGTAGCAACCGAGTGGTAGGACAAGATGGCTCTTCTCCAGGTTAATGGAGAAGCCATGGGCAGCCAGAGTCTGCTGAGTGAGTTGCAAGTCAGAAGCCGCCTGCTGTTGGGTAGAAGATAAAATTAGAATGTTGTCTAAATAACATTGTAGACGAATGGATTTAGCCCTAAGAGAAGCCGCCAAAGCAGCCAGTACCTTGGTAAAGGTACGCGGGGCAGACGAAAGGCCAAAGGGCAAGGCACGATACTGGTAATGGAGCCCCCCGTAGCAGAACCGAAGGAACCTCCTGTGAGAGGGAAGGATGGGGATATGGAGATAGGCCTCGGTGAGGTCTATGGAAGAGAGGAGATCGCCCCTCTGAACACCGTCAAGGATAGATTTGAGAGACTGCATCTTAAATTTGTGATATGCAACATACCGGTTGAGACGCTTAAGGTCCAGAATCGGTCTCCACCCCCCCGACGACTTTGGGACAAGAAACACATGGGAATAAAATCCCATGCCCTGTTCTATCACAGGTACAGGCTGAATAGCCCTGATTGATAGGAGATGCTGAACCGCCGAGTCCATAAGGGACCGTTTCTCGGAGTTAGAAGAAGGCGGACAGCGAACAAAGAACGAAGGAGGAGTGGAGAGAAATTCAATGGCCAAACCCGATCTTAAAGTGGCCAAGACCCATCTATCCGAAGTGGTACCCTCCCAAATGGGGGCGAAAAGGGCCAATCTGCCCCCTATGGGAGGACCCGAAGAGTTGTTAACGACGGCGTCTGGAGAAACGACTTCCTCCCCCTCGAAAGGGCCATCTGGAGGCAAAAGACCTACCTCTGGAGGCCCTATCCTGAAAGCTGCGGTGCCTAGGTTGAAAGCTACCCTGAGCTCTTTGAGAGGAAGCTGGAAATTGAGACCCCTCGTAAGGACGAGACTGAGGCCGGGCAGAATACGGATGGTATCTAGTCTCCCCTCTCTGGAAGACGGTGGGGAGTACTTTCTTCTTGTCCTTGGTCTCTATAAGGAAGGCGTCCAACGGTTCACCAAAGAGCTTAGAACCAGAAAAGGGTACTGAAGCCAGCCTCCACTTATGCCTGGCATCGGCCTGCCAGTGGCGGAGCCAGACCAAGCGCAGGGCAGTAACAGCAGATGCCAGAGCCTTGGAAGCAAAACGAGCCACGTTCAAAGTAGAGTCCGCCGAAAGTTGTGTTGTGGCGATAATCTTATTCAGGTCTTAGTGAACACGCACGTCCTCAGTGGAGAGAGACTCCTGCAAATGGCGGAGCCAGAGTAGGGTAGTACGGTTAAAAAAGGATGCCGTGACCGCCGAACGTATGGCCCAGGCAGCGCCCTGGTGAGTTCACTGTAAAACTTGCTCCGCCCGACGTTCATCTGGATGGAGCCCTTCATCCAGAGATCCTGAAACCGGGTTATGCGACAGGAGGGCCACCACCGGAGCATCCATGACCGGAACCTGGAGCATTGAAGCCAGCTCTGCAGACACGTTAAAATTACGTCAGTCCAACAACGACAGGGACAGCGTTGAAGCTGGAGAAGACCATTGGCGGCGGATGATGTCGAAGAAGAGGGGGGGGAGTCAGAATAATGTCTACCAGTCTGGAGGGTTCCGCAAACAAGGGGTCCAGAGACCCTTTAGCCACCGAAGCGGGAGCAGGTGGGTCAGAAGGAGAGTCAAGCTGAGCAGTAGTAATGGCCTTGTGAAGCAAGGATTTAAACAAGGCCTGTGGAAAGAGGCCAGAAAAAGCAGGTTGATCCGGTTGGAGGCCCTCATCCTCAGACAAGCCCATGTCCCAAGGATCGTCGCCAGCCCTAGAAGGGGAACGGCTGTTGATGGAAGAGATCGGGGAGGCCGAAGCCACGATGGAAAGGGCATCCTCTTGTGCGGTGGCAGACTGATGATCAGGGATGTCAGACCTGACTGAGGCAGGTGCAGTGACGGCCAGGCGTTGTGAGGCCAATGATTGACGTACTGCCACCGTTATCATTTGCTGGATCTGAGTCGGAGAAAGAACGACCTGCTGAGGGGAGGGATCCAACTCCCTCAGCGGAGGAGCAGTATCCGTCTCGAGGGGAGCAGCCAACAAGGCTGGAGCCGAAGGAGGTACCGCCGACAAGCCCAGGTCTGTAGCCGCCTCTGAGTCCCACAAGGCATTAGGCTGGATTAGTATAGGGCAATCCTGGAGGGATACCTGGTCTGGCAGAGCTCCAGAGTTAGGTGAAGAGGCCCTTCGGGAGGAGACAGTGTTAGCCTCCTGCCCTGAAGCTTGCAGACAGCTCGCCTTAGCACAAAGTTTAGTGAGTACTCTATCGCGACGGGCTTCGGTCCTAGAAGGCGCGGAGGATTTGTGATGAGGCCGAGAGGATCCAGAAGATACCGTCTTGGAGGAAGACTCGAAGCCCTGACCCCTTCTGGAAGGAGATCCCTCATCATCAGTGTGATGGGGGCTCCTGGAGCGCCCCGCTTTCTGGCCATACTTTGATTTCTGAGCGGCCTTAGGCATCTTGCAAGGTCGATTATGCAGGAGCCAACGATGGCTTAAGCCCAGGAAAGCAGTGCTCTTATACAGCGCAGGCCCAAGCCTGGAGGCCTAGAACGGTGGTTACAGTCAGTCGGGCAAGAACAATGTACCACCAAGGGCCGAGTTTAAAGGCACAGGCCACAGCCTGGAGGCCGAATGACAGAGGCGACGGGCCGGGCGGGCAGAAATATCAGGGGCACCAAGCAGGAAGGAAGCCCACTGGAGCGACCCGAACACAGCTAAGAGCCTTTAATAGGGGAGCGCAGGAAGCTCCACAACAATTAGCCACCTCGTCAGTTGAATGAGGCTCCTAAGAAGGAAAGGTCCTGGTAAGCGCCGGTCACAGGGGAGCGCACGAAGCTCCACATCAATTATATGCCTCTGCAGAGCGTTTGGCTGTCACGCCGCTAGCGAAAAAACTCCAATCGGGAGCGCAAAGCTCCACTACGCTCCTAAGAGTGAAATGTGGGCAGCAAGCAACGCGCTAGGGAGGGGAGTGCGAAGCTCCACTGAGGGCTCTTTAACAAGGCGAACGTCCCGAAGGCGCCAATAGAGCCGACGGCGCTGCAACAATCTTCACGCCGAAAAGGTAGTTGGCGGCGCGCCAAAACGCAATCAAGCGCCCGGTCAGTAGTCAGCCCCTGCAGGGAGCACAAAGCTCCACAAGCCGGCTCAGAGGATAGCTGAAGGCTCCCCACACAGAGATAAGCTTCGGGAGATATCGACGATGGTAATGAGCCGATAGATGTAGCAAAACGGCAAGCTATAACAAAATGGCGGCTCGTATACTTGAAAGGGAGCGTGAAGCTCCACAGATTGCCTGAGGAAGGAGACGAAGTCTGATGCGATGGCCCAAGCGCCCCAGGGAATCTAAAAACCCCGCGCTTCTAACAAACAACGTCCCTAAAGAGGGATAGGCAGGAGGGAGGAAAAATTGCTTTCCCCCAGAAATGGATCAACCCGCCCCTGGGGAAAACAAACTCACAATTACAATCGCAGTCCAAAACATAGTCCAAAATAGTCCAAAGTCGAAAACCAGCAATAACAATACGAATTAGAAGACACGGAAAGTTAAGAAATAGGAGAAATTGCCAGAGGATCAGTCCCACATGCCTGTTTAGGCTGACAGACTGAGCCAAAACCTGGGTCTGCCCAGTAACAAGGGCAGGACTTAGCAACTTTGACAGGCTCAGTCTATCAACCTAACAGATGAGCACACCCCATCCTGGCTGCTGTCTCCACCCACAATGGAGAATTGAACTTGCAGTAATTGCAGGCAGCTGATGTTAATAACAGTGCTTTAGTCTGCTGCGCCACCAAATTCCTCCACTTTGCCCTGATTGCAGGTCTTGTTGATGTCAATTCGTGGTCTTCCTTCCTTCTTCGAGTGATGCAATCTCTTTGTTTGCAGTTTTATTCTGCTGCACACCAAGGAGTGGTCAGTATCGCAATCAGCACCCTGATAGCTGCATGTGATTGTAATATTGGGGAGGTTGGAGCGCCTGGTAAGAATCAAGTTGAGCTGGTGCCAATGCTTTGATCTTGGATGTCTCCAAGAGACTCTGTGTTGAGGCTTTCTTTTAAAGTATGTATTGCTAACGCAAAGACCATAGTAGTAGAAAACTCCAGGAGTCATTGGCCATTTTTGTTCATCTTTCCAACGTCGAACTGACCTAAACAAGTAGGCCAAGAAATATAATCAGCTCCAACTCTGGCATTAAGATCGCCAAGGATAAACAGTGGTTCTTTCTCAGGAATTTTCTTGATAGTAGCAGCCAGATCGTCGTAGAATTTGTCTTTAGATTCTACTGAAGGTGATAATGTCGGAGCATATGCGCTAATAAGAGTAACCAGCTCTGCTGATGAGTGGAGCTGCAAGGACAGAATTCTTTCACTTCCTGCAGCAGGTGGAGTAATGGATCCTAGTAGGGTGTTTCTGACTGTGAAGCCAACCCCATATTCCCTAGACTCGTTTGATGGTTTTCCCTGCCAGAAGAACGAGAAGTTTTTCTCCTTAATAGATCCTGAGTCTAACAGTCTTGTCTCTTGAAGGGCAATGATGTCCATCTGCAGTCTGCTCAACTCCATGTCAATGGCAGCTGTCTTACATCTATCTCTTGTAAATTGTCAGAAAGACCGGGGGTCATTGTCCGAACATTCCAGGTGCCCAACTTTAGGGCTAAAGTTTTCTTATGTTTGTTGCATGGTGCAAAGTTATTGATCTGCTTGTCGGCTTTGACCCTAAACCCCACGCACCCTGTGAGGTTAACAGACCATGGCGGGGCAGCACCTTACTGGCTGGGGGCTGCCCAGCTTAAGGCGGGTGGTAGCTGCCCAATGAGGTACAATGACCTCTCCCATCAATGAAAGTGGCTCCTGGTGTCACGCTCTATGCCAATCAAGCAAAGACTTATAACCGGTAACTGCCACTTCCCGTGTTGTTTCAATGCTGTATGCAAAGCTGGAGTGTCCTCTCCAGAGCATGAGGCCTGGGTAGATTAATATGGAGGATAGACTGTTACCCAAGCAGCAGATTCCCTCTCTCCATGTCACTGAAATAGTCCAATGGAACGGCAATGGAACGATTAGTTCCAGCTGCGTCGCAGGAGTTACCGGAACGTGATTGTACATAGTCACGAATTGCTTCCAGGACTCCGGCTCCAGATTTTGCCTCGAGGTTGACTCCTGAAGCCTTTTCCAGTAGTAGATATAGCCACAAGGCAGTGGAGGTTTGTAATCAGAGTTTCCCTTCTCCTAGAAGATGGTTCTGCCGTTTTATCTACCGTTGGGGCATAAAGCCCTCTTCTGCCTTCAAAACAGTTGACCATCTTCTCCTGTAACCCTAGATAGGGGCCCTTACGAGGTGCTACCAGCCGGACCAGCTGGACCAAGTTTTTTTTTTTAGAGAGGTATTACTCCTCTAGCACTCCTCCTCATTCCAGGACTCCTGCTCCAGGTTTTGCCTCAAGGTTGACTCCTGAAGACTTTCCCATAGATGGGTATAGCCACAAGGCAGTGGAGGTTTGAGATCGGAGTTTTCCTTCTCCTACATAAGTTGCCTTCCAAGGCTAGCGGACATCATCTAACCGGTTTTTCCCACGCACACAGCTGACAAGACTTCCCACTTACACTCAATCAAACAGCCACTCTCCCCTCCCCCTAGAAACAAGCAGATTCATTCATGAGGTGAACTGGAGCACCTTACTCCCTGTAGTTACATGATTCACTCACTCAAACAAACACTCCCCTTTCCCCTAAAAACAAGCAGATTTACCCCCATGAGGAGAGCTGGAGGACTTTCCTCCCTGCAGTCACATGATTCACTCACTCAAACAGACACTCCCCTTCCCCAGAAAAAGTGTCTGTTTGAGAGAGTGAAACTTTTTCCCCATAAAAAGTTTCTGTTTGAGAGAGTGAATAATGTGACTGCAGGGAGGAAAGTTCTCCAGCTCTCCTCATGGGGGTAAATCTGCTTGTTAAGGTAGTGTCTGAATATATAGGCAGTTCCGAGTAGGGTGTTTTTTTGCAGTCAGGATATTCAGGTCTAATAAGTTCAATTTATTATTATTGTTGAGATCAATTATATAATCAATTTGTGTCTTTCAATACAATTATAAGAAGAGACCTGTCCAAAATAGCAGTGGTACTAATTCACAACTTTGAGTTCTTAAATGTAAAGATAGAATAATAAACAAATACCTTGCAATACTAGCAAAGAGGTTTTATATCTATCAAATAAAAGAAATGTTTGCATCTGGATGAAGCAGTATTTATATAATTCTTTTTTTTTCCAGCTTGAAACTGGTTGCGTTTTTAAATTTTCATTTTCAGGCTGTGCTCTCAGCCACCTTGTATCTGGAGACCATAAAGTTGGCAGCTCTAAATAGCCCAAGTGAACAACAAAACAATATTTAGAGTGAAAAATAAAACTACTATTATGCAGATGTTCCATGTTTTAAAGGTCTCACTAATTTTCAAGTTCTGGGTTGGTTAAAAATATACAATATTATAATTTACAATATGTTGAATTTTCAATATCTTTATATAAAGATATTTCAATTATTATTTTCTTTTTTAAGTTCTCACACAACAGACATTATTATCTTAAATCGAAACAAACAACCAGGTTATATATAAATTATATAAACAAAAAAAGGATTATACAAAATACGATAAAAGAAGAGAAAGAAAGAAAAATGTCAATTAAAAAAACATTAAACAATAGATTCCCCTCCTTTCTTCATTTCCTAGTTCTGGCTCTTAAAACCATGGTCTGGCCTCCCCCCCCTCCCGGGCCGCAACAGCTCCGTCTGCCCCCGCTCCTTGATCATCTAATACTTCCCCCTCTTCGGCTCCTGTATCTTCTCCACCTAGGAAGGATTTATGTTGGTCAAAAAAAGCCTTAGCTTCCGTTACATTATTAATTTTCTTCTTACTGTCCTCCCAAAAAATCATCAAGCCCTCCGGAATCAACCACCTAAAACCTACTCCCTTGAGGTACAGCTTATTTGATAAAAAATAATATTTTCTTCTTGATTCTCGTACCTGTCTGGGAATCTGCTTCAGGATGGTGATCTCCTTGCCCCTGTACACCAGCGCCCCCAGTCTTTGTTTTCTCAATATCTCATCTCTCAGTTCCCTTCTCACAAATTTAATATGAATCTCTCTTGGTAAATTATGTAAAATTGCAAATTGTGAGTTTACTCTGTACACCAAGTCCACATCCCTTCCAATAGACTCCAAATCTCTTTCTAAAAATTCACCCAACATTTTAACCATCACTTCTCTCAAATTTTCCTGGTCAAGTTGTTCCACGTTTTGGAACCTGAGAAAATAAGACATCTTATCCAATTGTAAGGTTAACATTGCATTTCCTCTCCCATCCTCCACCTTCTGGAGTGCCCGTACCTCCCCCTCCAGACTCCCCATCTTCTTCTTGTTTTGCTCTGCCAGCTGTTGAACATCATTTAAATCTTTTTTCATAAGTGTCATTTCAGATTTAATTTCAGATAATCCTTTTTGCACGTCATCTAACTTGTCCAACTTCTGATCCAATTTTGCCAGTCTTTCCAAAATTTTTTCCATATCAGCTGCTGCTGATTTATGGCCCTTAGCCATCTTAGATCAATAGAAGATGAGAAATCAAAGGCAAACCTCCAGAGAAGAAAGAGGGATTAGCAGTCAGAGTAATTTTTCAAATATCCACCAGTGGGCGCTCACAGGAGCAACGAGTCCGAAGTATAGAGTAGGTCAAACAGGAAGCCAGAGGAGAATGTTGTCTTCAATCATAAATAAAGAAGCAGGAAGTCAGACTACCGCCATTGCCCATCGGGAAGAGAGGCCACCAGACCTCTCCAACAAACTCTGCCACAGCCATCCTCCAAGGAAAAGTCAGCAAGGTAAGGGGTTTCACTCCATCTCCTTCCCCCTAGTTCTCTGCCACGGCACCTTTCCAGCTACAAGGGGGGGGGAACTCCAACCCCCCCCTCACCTCCAGGATGCCTGCTCCACTCTCCAGTCAGTCAGTTCAGTCCGTTGTGCCTTCTTAACTAGCACCGGTCCCCTTAGGCGCTGTGGCGCCTCCGCGGCCTCGAAAAAAAGCCGCCGATCGCCTCCCACCCCCTCTGGAGCCTCGGGCGCGCCAGCATCGGCCTCCCAGCCCCTGGAAGTGAGGCAGGGGACCCCTGGCGAGCCGCCCTCAAACGGCAAACGCCCCAATAATGGGGCGCTTGGCCCAAAGGGCCTCCAGATGGGGGGGGATCGGACTCTGGGGCCAGAGCTAGCCCGATCAGAGTCTGTCGCCAGCGGAACCGGAAGCGGAAACCCTCAATAACAGAATCTTGAAAGTCTGAAGATACAAACTTCCCACTGCCACTTTTAATCATCTGATCCATTAGGGCAGATCCTTCCTAGGCTGCTTTCTCTGACTGTTAAGCCACTGGGGTTCTTGGCTCTTATCTGATTTTTCCTGAGTAGCATGTGTTCCCCTTATCCTTATCCCCAAGGTCATTCATTACACATGTTTCTCTTCTGTGTTTATTTAAAGCAAAAAAATACCCACTTCCTCTCCTGTGAGATATTCAGAAAAATCTGGAATCAAAAAGGATTCAATATATTCATGAATGTGTAATTTACTTCTTCAGATAGATATATTTTTCCTTATTGCATGATTGTTAAAGAAAAGTTATTTTTTCAAATCACAAAACACCAATGGGTCTAGGCTGCCTAATCCTACACAATCCACAGTGTTTATTTTTATTTTATTTTATTTTATTTATTTATTTATTTTGTCAAGTATATATAAGATAACAGGTAAAAGTATAAACATAATTTAAATACATGAAAAGAGTAAGTAAAAAGGAATATTAGGACAGGGACGGTAGGCACGCTGGTACACTTAATGCACACCCCTTACAGACCTCTTAGGAATGGGGTGAGGTCAACAGTAGGTTTAAGGTTAAAGTTTTGGGGGTTTGGGGAAGAAACTACAGAGTCAGGTAGTGCATTCCAGGCATTGACCACTCTGTTACTGAAGTCATATTTTCTACAATCGAGTTTGGAGCAGTTTACCTTGAGTTTGTATCTATTATTCGCTCGTGTATTGTGGTTGAAGCTGAAGTAGTCATTGACAGGTAGATAATTTTATGTACTATGCTTAGGTCAGACTGAAGTCGATGTAGTTCTAAGTTGTCTAAGCCCAAAATTTAGAGTCTGGTGGCATAAGGTATTTTATTGTGGGTAGAGGAATGGAGGACTCTTCTCGTAAAATATCTCTGGACTCTCTCGATTGTATTTATGTCCAATATGCAGTGTGGGTTCCAGACAGAAGAGCTGTATTGAAGAATTGGTCTAGCAAGTGTTTTGTATGTTCTAGTTAGTAGTACAATATTACCAGAGAAGAAGGTATGCAAGACTAGGTTAACAACTCTTAATGCCTTTTTGGCAATGTTGTTACAGTGGGCTCTGGCACTTAGATGTTTAGAAATGAGTTTTACTTCTGTCAAAAGCATATATGATCTCTAAGAAGAATTCAGAGCAAAAAATGAAAGAGAGAATCACTGTTTTGCACTGCCACTACGTGGCATACCTGCAAAATTGTCTCCGGTTCAAACAAATGATTTGTGTATGTATTGAGCAATTGTACACAAAGATATCATCATTTAATAATATAGCTTTCACTGGTAGAAATGTTTAGGCAAGAAAAAATATTGTCTTGAACCACTGTGAAAATCTGTGATGCATTCCTTGGTTTTGCTTCCATAGACACAGAAAAGCCACAGCAGAATGAGACTCCTGAGGATGGCTCCCTGAGAAAGAAGCAACGTAGGCAGAGAACTCATTTTACCAGCCAGCAACTACAGGAGCTGGAAGCCACTTTTCAAAGGAATCGGTATCCAGACATGAGTACCCGAGAGGAGATTGCTGTCTGGACCAACTTGACGGAAGCCAGAGTTCGGGTACAATTATTTTCTTTTTAATTTACTTGAAAATAACCAGAATGTGAAGGAAAAGGCTAAATAAAAGCCAGGTAGCAGAACAAGCCTGTGCATGTGAATGTATCTTTGTGCCTTCCTCCCTTTTGAGAAAGTAGGACAATTAAAGTTTATCTAAAGAATATATTCCTAAGATTTTAACAAAGCATTATATAGCATACTTTTAAAAGGGACATTATCACAATACCTCTTACAGTGAACTCTGTTAGAAAATGTAGCTAGGGAAATCCCTTTCCCCTAAAAGAACCAAAAGAATTTCCTATAAAGTGTGGCTTTTTTAAAATATTTTTTTTGAAGTTTAAAAAGTCAAACATAACTACTGTGTTTCCCTGAAAATAAGACCTGGTCTGTCTTATTTTCTTTTGGGCCCCAAAATAAGCACCAGGTCTTATTTTTGGGGATGTCTTACCCGCTTACTTTAGGACTACCGCAGCCAGGCCTCCCATGCCCCAATATCTCTTGTGCCACTGCCCGACTTCTTCTGCGGCCATTCGCTCACAGCCAGCCACCATGTGGTGCATTGCACTGGTTCCACTGCTTGCAGCAGGATGCTGAGTGGCTCATCACGCCGGTGCCACCATTTGTGGCAGAAGGCCACATGGCACATTGTGCTGTTGCATGTGCAAGCACCGGCACCGGTGCGATGCACCATGAGACATCTGGCAAAAGTCGGACAGTGGCGTGGAAGGCCTGGCTGTGGTGGTTCTAAGGTAAGCAGGTGCGGGGTGCATGGGGCAGCTCCACCCCCGCCCTAGCTTGATTTTTACACATGTGCTTCGCCCCACCTCATACAACCAGATGGTAGGATGGGGTCTTAACTAGGGATTATTTTTGGTTACAGTTTATATTAGGCACACACATACAAATCAAGCTAGGGCTTATTTTTGGGATAGGTCGTACTTTCAGGGAAACACAGTAACATAAACTAAGAAAAATAGAAAATAAAAAAGTGCATAGAGAAAAAAGGGAGGAAAAAATAAAAAAGATGTATAAGGAAAAGACTTCTCCATTCATCAAGACAAATACAATTTCAGTAACTTATCACCTTCCCTAAAATTTCAGTCAATAATCTCTTCATCCCTTAATCTCTTTTCTCTCTCTCCCTTTTTTTTTGTGAGGTAGCAACAATTACTTTAGGGCAGGGGTTCCCAAACTCTTCAGCTCATTGACCCCTCCATGAAGTTTCAGATTGTTCGTCAACCATCAACCATTATATTACAATAAGTTAAAAAATACTATTTTAACTAATACTATTATGAATATTAAGAAATAGATCATCAATTTATAATACGAAATAAAGGATCCATACAAATGGAATTGGAAGAATTGCAAAAGTCTACCCAAGGCAAAGAAATCAAAGCCTTCTCCCCCTGGTTTGCCTAAATTTGGACTATTTAGGCAAACCAGGGGGAGTTGGCAATAGAGGAAGCCAGCGTAGCTGTAGAATTTTTTTCATTGGAAACCAGGAACCCTCTTCTCTGCTTGAGAAATAACAAAGCCATCTAACTAAAGAAGTAGAAGAATTAAAACAAAGAATAACTGAGCATCTAGAACAGCACAAAAACAAAAGAATAAGGTTGCCTGCACTTAAACTTGTTCCAAAGAAACAGCTAGCACAAGCATTAAAAGACAGAATGGGACAACTCACCATGGCCAACTCGCCACAGCCCATTTGCCATGGCCAACTTGCCACAGGACAATTCTCTGTGGCCAACTCACCATGGGACAACTTGCTGCAGGTCAATTCAACGAATACAAAAGTTAAATTAATTTCAACAGAACCATAGCTAGTAATAATAAAACCAAAGGAAGTCAATCCTGAAATACAAGAATTAGATTAATTTTGACGAAAACATGATCACCAATAATAAAAGTAACTGAATGAAATGATTAATACAGCATTGAATTGTCCTGTGGTGAGTTCTATGTGGTAAGGTGTCCTGTAGCAAGTTGGCCATAGTGAGTTGTCCGTGACAAATTGTCTAGACCAGGGGCGTCAAACCTGATTTCATTGAGGGCTGCATCAGGATTTTGTTTGACCTTGGGGGGCCAGGGTGGGCGTGGCCAGGCTGAGTGTGGCCAGCTCAACGTCACTCATGTCGGGGACATCTTTGCTGATCCGAGCGCTCTGCCAGCAAAAACAGAGCCCACAGAGGCACCGCTGGCTGGTCCTTTCCTGTTTTCAGGGCAGCCCCATGGGCCAGATCCTGCACCTGGGCCTTGAGTTTGACACTCCTGGTCTAGACCCCTAAAAGATGCCAATATTGTAATATCAAATATAAGAACTAGCTCACTACAAGAAACAAACCAACTAATGTACAGTATAGCTGCAGTTATAAGTGATGTTCTGTCCCCGTCCCACACACGCACACCAGCAGTCGTCCAAGAGTTAAAAACACACCAACAGACAATAATTTCCTGTGATAACGGAATTGGCAGCAACCTAGTGGCTGCCTGCCAAAAGTCTTTACTTATGAAGGGAGGTTTTTACTCCTCTTTTGTAACATCAAAATAAGTCCACAACAGTTACAGAGTAATCAAGTCCAGTCCAAGAATCAATTCCAGCAGGGCATATAGCAAGAGTCCAGCAATGCAGAATGGCGTGGCAGCTTTCAGCTTTGTTCGTCACAAGGCTTGACTGGCCACCACACCCCCTTTTATACCCTGTGGGGAGTGGTCCAGTGACTCAGCTTAATCCCTGGCACACCTCTTCCTTTGTTGCGCACGCTTATCTCTGCGCCGCTGTCGGGGGTCCAGCCAAGACTTGTCCCCGTCACTGTCCAGCCGTGGCTGCTTGGAAGTGCCTGGCTCCTGGCCTATCTCTTGGCCTTCAGAGGACACCGGAGTCATTGCCAGAGAGGAGGGTCCTGGAGAGGGAGGCCTTGTCAACTCCTCTCCTTCCCTTTCGGAGTCTTCTCCCTTCGATAAGACAGGCTCGGGGGTCAGAGCCACAACAAGTGAATACCTGGTATGCAAAATTAGCAAAGAAGAAAAAAAGCCAAAGTCATCAAAATGGAAGACCAGGTTGGAAAATAAGATTAGCAAGATGAGATCAGATGTCAGTAACCTAGAACAAATGAAACAAAAGAAGCTGAAGAGCAAGAAGACTAAAGAATACCTAATAAGTAAATACCACTTAAAAACAAGGAAGATCAAGGAAGCCCTGGAAATAATAAAGCAGCAAATAACAATTAGAGCCAAGAAGATCAACAGAAACAAAGCTTAAATTGCAAATTATAGGCAGAACCTCCAATTTCAATCCAATAAGAAACCAACCCTCAGAGCAACATTTTCCCAATTGAAACTATGGTTAAATCTGTTTATATATTGTGAGATAAAAGTATTTCGTCATGCCTTCTGACTGCTAATTGGTATACGTTCTGCCAGTCTTCTGCCTGTTTGTCCTACATAGTGGTTGTTGCAGTTCTTACACTGTATATTGTAGATGACTCCTGTTTTGTCTTCTGGGGTTGCTGGGTCTTTTGGTTTGCTTAGGATGTTTTGAACGGCTTTAGTTGGCTTCTGCGCTACGCTGATTCTATGTGGTTGTGGTAATCCATTTGTGGTTTCTGAGATACTCTTGATGTATGGCAGTGTAATTCTTTTTAGGGTTTGTGTTGGTTGTACTATACTGGGTTGAGTGGCCAAGGACTTTTTGATAAAGTTGTGTGAGTATCCATTTTGTTGGAATGTGTTGTATAGATGCTCCATTTCCTTTTTCTGCTGTTCTGGGTTGCTGCAGTGTGTTTGGGCTCATCTAAACAAAGGCCTTACTCAGCTTCTCTTGTGGTAGATTGAGTTGTTGCTTTGGTAGTGGAGAACCTGGTTAGTATGGGTCATTTTTCTGTAGACTTGTGTTTCTAGTTTGCCATTGTGGTCTCTGCTGATCAGGATGTTCAGGAAGGGTAGCAAGTTGTTGTTTTATTTTTCTCTAGTAAACTGAATTCCTTTCAAATGTTATTGATGGTTGTGTGGGTGTTCTTTAATTGGTCCTTTTTTTATTATTGTGAAGGTATCGTCTACATATCTGATCTATATTTTCAGTTGTATTTGTGGAAGTGCTATGGCTTCTAGATGTTGCATGATGACCTCCACTATAAATCCTGAAAGCGGTGATCCCATATGTGTCTCTTTAACTTGTTGGTAAATGTGGAAGTATGCAGTTAAGCAAAGGTTTATGAGATCCATAATCCTGAGTGTTTTGATCTTCGTGTATTCAATTAAGTCATGTATACTGTGAAGCAATAAAGTCATGGATTCTTTGGCTAATTCTGGATTTATAGATGTGAACAGGGCTATGACATCAAATGAGACCATGATTTTGTCCTCATCTATAGTCACATCCCTGATTGTTTGAAGACCCTGTAGTGGAGAGCTAATGGAGTGTTGGCTTCCTCTTGTGAGATGCCCAAGCTTTTTTGTTAATTCTTTTGCAATGTTGTATGTAGGGTCCCTGATAGAGATACGATTGGATGGAGGAATATGCCAGATTTGTGCATTTTGGGGCATCCATAGAAGCATGGGAGGATGGGTCCACTGTTTCTTATCTACCACTGTTCTTTTTCTTTTTTTTTTGTAATTTGGCCTTTCTTAGTTAAGTCACTGAGGGTTCTCTTGATCTGGTTGTCTACTACCCTCGCTTTCTTTTTCACAGTTGTTATACTTCTACAGTATTGGCAGATCTTTGTATTTTGTGATTTTATCCAGTTCCTTCTCATCTACTCTGCTGTTTCCAGGTACTGCCACATCCACTATCCAGGCTTTTTTGTCTTTCTTATCGATAATTATTAAGTCTAGCATGTTATGCAGCAGTGCCTGTCTGTTTGACTTTTAAAGTCCCAGAGCACTTTGGCTTCATTTTCTATTACTTTCTCTATTTTATGAATCCACCAGTTCTTGCTTGTAGGCAAATGATATTTCCTGCAGATCTTCCAATGAAGAGTCTCTTGATCTGGTTGTGTACTACCTTTGCTTTCTTTTGTCACAGTTGTTAATAGTTCTATTTGCAGATCTTTGTATTTTGTCTAGACAACCATCTAGACAACCAGATCAAGAGAGTAAATCACCAGTAATCAGCATTCAGATCAACATAAATTCACTCCAAGGTCAATTTCAGACCAACAATCAAGTAAGCAATACCCCAATCAAGAAACTGCCAAAGAGGGCCTTCCGGTTTGGCGTCATGGCGAGACAGTCGGGGAAATAGCAGGCTCTGATGAGTCCTGCGAAAATCCTGGCTGCTAAACCGCCACCGATGGGTCTTCGGACCGGAACCGTCCTGCAGGGATGGGGGAAAAGGAGGGGCACCTCGGACGACCAAGAGGAACAGGCAAGTTCTTCAGAGGTCAGAGGGAACCCTCTGTGAGTCGGCGGCGGGGGGCGGCAGCCATAGCGGCTGCCATGAAGCTGGGACAACTGGGCAAGAAATGTGCTGGAGGAAAGTGGATAGAAACGGAGCTCTTTGAAGCCGGATGAGTGACAACCAACCCAGGCTAGAACAACACTTAGAGCAACATTAACATCTATAAGACCTCTAGCTATAAAACAGCGTCTGAATAACAAAGGGGCTGAAAGTTTAAAATGTTACCTTAAAGAAACAAAGACCCGATAAACAACTAAGCTTTGAATACAATAAAGGAATTAAATATCGAGATATGGGACAAAGACTGGATATTTTAAAATTTGAATTGGATTTTTTTTTAAAAAAAAAGAAGATTGGATATTTTTAAAATTAAAAGAAGAAATAAATTGGATTGTTACATAATAGCACAAAATGGATACTCACATGGCTAATGGAAAATATGGATTGTAGAGGGACACCATCTGGTTCAAAAAGGAACTTTATAACTTTTTTCTACTATGGGAAATTTTGAGTTCTACAGATAAAAGTCGTGGGATTTTGCAGAGGAGGTTTTTTTCCCCCTGCCTGCAGGCAGCTTGACTTTTGTGAAAAGAAAAGGAATTATAATGGAACTCCTATAGTTGAAACAGTAATAACTTTAAAAATTGGCGCAGGAATAAAAGAAGGAATAAGCACAGGCCTAAGAGAAGATTTGATATATTATATCCGGAATAAAAATAACAAAAAGATATAATATGACTTATTGAGGACAGAATTGAAAATTTTGAAAATGGAAGGAATTATATGTTTGCAGGCGAGGAGATGAAGAAATAAGATAAACACTACTGGAAAAAGAAAAAAGAAGATTGAAACAATGTGATTAAAAAATAAAACAATGTACAGGTGGATTGTAGTAATAAAAAAGAGGTTTTTACAGAAATTAAGAATGTTAAAAAGGAATTTATAAACATATTTAAAGGTATGTTTGAAACAAGAATTATGTGTTAACGTTAAATTGGTATGAAAAAGGATAAAGATAAATATGGTTAATTTAAAATGTTAAAATGAATTTATAAATATATTTAAAGATATATTTTAAGCAAGAACCATGTCTCAATGGTAAATTGTTATGAAAAAAGATAAGGATAAATATGATTAACTGAAAATGAGCAATGTATAGATGGATGGAAACAACAAAGAAAGGATTAAGTAGGGATAGTTAAACTAATTATGATTATGCTGTGTCTAACAGCTAAAAAATAAAAATAGATATGCTGTGTAACAGCCAGAATACAAAAATGACTATGCTGTGTTTAACAGCCAAACAAAATGGATATGCTGTGTAACAGCCAAAACATAAAAGGATATGCTATGTGACGGCCAAAAAACAAAATGAGCAGGCTGTGTCTTATCAGCCAAATAAAAATGGTTATGCTGTGTAACAGCTAAAATAAAAATGGATATGCTGTGTAATGGCCAAAAAACAAAAATGAATATGCTGTGTTTAATAGCCAGAAATAAAATGGTTATGCTGTGTTTAACAGCCAGGAAATAAAAATGATTGGTTTAACAACAAAGATTAAGATAAAGATGTTGGGTTCTATAGCAAAATTAAAATGACATGAGATAGCCAAATAAGGAGTATGTTGAGATTAATAGTTAAAATGAAATGAATAAGTTAGTTTTAATAACATAAATAAAGACTATAAATGTTGAATTCATTGGTAAAAATAAAATGATTATGTTGGAATTAATTACTTTATGAATGTTTATAATAATTGTGATGATTTATTTTGTTAAAATATATCCATCTAAGCAAATGAAAGAGAAAAATGGAATTATAATTGATTAGGATTTAAAATTTAAGTAACGGGCTTTTGGGGATAATGGTATAGTTAAATAGATAAAATTGAAGGAAATAATTGAGCAAAATATTAAGTTGTGTTAATTGGAAATTAAGATTTGTTAGTAATTTGTATTAATTTGTGACCGGATCAAAAGTTTTGTTTTGAAAAAATGTGTTTTATGTTTATGTTTTAAAAAAATAATAAAAAACTTTTATATATAAAAAATAAAAAAGAAACTGCCAAACACACATTACTACTGCTAGACGAGGCAGCTGCTGTGTGTGATGCCACTGTGAGGCGAAGCAGGTGGTGGGGTGTGGGTGCCCTGGCTGTGGGAACCCTGAGGTGCACAGGTGCAGGGTATGGGGCAGCTCCACTCCACCCACCTGCCTCGCCTCACCTTGTGGCTCCTGCCCTGTTGCAGCTGCGATCAAAAAGATGGTGGGATAGAGTGTGTGGGCTCTTAACTGGGGCTTACGTTGGAGGTAGGTCTTATATTAGGCACATGCTAAATTATGCTAGGGTTTATTTTCTGGTTGGGTCTTATTTTGGGGGAAACACGGTACTATTTTTTTTTAATTTGATTTATATGCCGCCCTTCTCCGGAAACTCAGGGCGGCTTACAATGCGTTAAGCAATAGCCTACTAGTAGCAATACTACTATGCTTGATAACAAGATGCATTTCCTTTTGTTTCTGTAGAATCTCATACCATTCAGATTCATTGAATAATCCAAGGATATTATGTTATCCTGAGAGAAATGGAGAAAAACATATTTTTAATCAATGTCTACTGTCTATACCTGTGATGGCAAACCTATGGCATGCGTGCCACAGGTGGCACGCGGAGCCATATCGGTGGGCATGTGAGCATTGCCCTAGCTCAGCTGCAGTGCACATGAGCGCGCAGGCCAACTGATTTTCGGGCCTTCCGGGCACACCGGAAGTTAGCAAACGGGTCGTTTCTGGCCTTCAGAGGGCCTCCAGATGGGTGGGGAAGGCCGTTTTCACTCCTAGAAAGTCTATAGCCTGGGGAGGGTGAAAAACGAACCTACTGGGCCCACCAGGCCATCGTGTGCCAAAAACAGGGGGAGCACCGGGGGGTCGCGCATGCATGTGCGGGGGGTGGGGCGCATTGAATTGTGGGTGTGGGCATGCACATGTGCGACCCCCCCGTGCTCCCCCCGCTCTTGGCATACAACGGCAAAAAGGTTAGCCGTCAGTGGTCTATACAGTCATGATTTGATATATCCCTATCATGACCCTTTTATTTGCTTATTTTTCAGCAATTTCCTCTGCTTTATACACCAAATATTTGTTTCAGATCCAGTCTTGGTATTGTTTGGTTGCTTAATTCTTCTTCCTAACATATTCCTGCAAGTCCAGGATCTGCTTCATTTACCATCCATAACAGCACTAAAATATTCTCTTGCAACTGTAGTGATTAGAATTTTACAAAAGACTGTCGTTTATTTCACAAAGCTATCCTTTACATTTATTTAGTTTATTTATGTTCTTGGTTTTGCTCCTGAACTTTTTATATTCTGCCCATCTCACTCTGTTACTCTGGGTGGCTTACAACGGTGCTCCCCAAACTGTGCGCCAAGGCCCACTACAGGGCCATGGCCTATTTGCAACCGGGCTCCGTGAGCAGCGGGCACTGGCTCTCACCATCCCACATGTGTGAGCAGCCAGCGCACATGTTCACCGCTCACACAAACAAAGCTGTGTGCACCGCATGCCTGCCTCACACACAAAACCATCCCCCGAGGCCACCAACCTGGAAAGGTTGGGGAATGCTGGCTTACAATATAAAAGCATAAATATCAAAATACTATAAACATTAAAATTAAGCTAACAATTAAAGAAAAAGTTAAATGCAAGAGCATGGATAGTATGGAGGTGGACTTTCGCCTGTCACTCAACCATCTCCAGCATAGTGTACCCCAATTGGGGTCCCACCCAACTGGCAGAGTCAGTTTTTAAGGCCCTTCCAAAAGGCCAGAAGAATGGAGATGGAGCTCAGAGGCAAGATGTTCCAGAAGGCAGGAACTACCGGAAAGAAGGCTCTTCTCCTTGACCCTGCTAGCTGTAATTCCTTGGCTAATGGGTGAAGAAGGTCTCTTTTGTTGATGCAATGGCCAATCCCATTGGGGTGAGATGGTTCCTTAATTTCCTTTTTCCACTCATTAAATCTATGATCTGCAAAGGAATCAAAACCTTTTGAATAACTCTGTCAAAATTGCAGAGGCGTCAAATAATAACTTTTCAGTGGTGGCTAAAGTAGAAATCCAAAGAATAATGAAGTTCAATGATGCATAGAAAATTAAATTGATCATTCTCAAAAGGTAAATGTGCATCAAAGTAAGTCTCTTTCAAAGAAAAATGTTTAGTAGGGAGCTTAAAATAATGTGAATGAGTTAAATTCAGGTTAATTGTATTTATTTTGTCACAACTAGGATAGGATAGGATAGGGAATCCAGAAGCGGCACAGCGGTACTGGCTGGGAAAATGTCGGGCTCCGACAAGTTTAGCAAAATCCAGCCAGATGAACTGTCACCAGGGGGTCTTCGGACCGAAGCTGTCCTGTAGGGACAGCAAAGAAAGAGAGGCAGCTCGGTGTCTAAAGAGAGACAGACAAGTCCCTTGGATAGCCCGAGAAACTCTCTCCAAGCCGGTGAAGGGGGACGGCAATCAGAGTGAATCACCATGAAGCTGGAGTCTCTGGAGCAAGCGATGTGCAGGAGGGAAGATTTGGACAGAGTGCTGGTGTTGGGTGAGTGATTAGCTAACCCACAGACAATAAAAAGAAAATTCTAAATATTTTTAACTACTAAACTATTACTAAAATTACCCCAGTGTGGAAATTGTGGCTAAATAGCGGCGGGGGGAGATGGCGGATGGAAAGAGAAAGCGAGAATGATAAGCGCACCAGAGAAGAACCCGAATAAAAAATTAAAAGTGATTGACAAATGGAAATGTAAATCTGGAACTTGGATTTAATTTGGATTGGATTATAAACTGATTGGTGGTATATAAAGGTGAAAGAAGATGTGAAAACTGGCTTTTTTCTCTTTTATGACTCAGTAAACACAGATGTGGATTCCAAATAAAATGGTGATTTGTGAATTAGTCGAGTGGAACTGTGGATTATAGAAAGACATCTGCAGGAGAAGAAAGAGCATGGCATGGAATTGTTTACTTTGAGAAAACCTTTGAAGAAACCTTGAGAATTAAGGAGGAAACGTTTTGCCTACAAGAGGATTGATGATTATAAAAGAGGGACCTTAATGCAATTTAAAACTGCAATAATTCAACCGGGAAAGAATAAAATGGAACAGGAACTTAATGAACTGATAAAGATGATGTGTTTGATAATAAAAGAAATGATTATAAATTTGCATGAGGAGGCAAAGACAGAGCTAGAATGCACTGAAGATGAAAAGGAAATGGCTAATGAGAAACAAGAAAGAGAGATGGATAATGAAGAAGACAAAGACAAAGAGACTGACTATGGAAAATTAAACAATTATAATATTAAGTATGGACAAAAAGAAAAGAAACAAAGAAGGAAAAGAGGGTGGAACAGGAAAAATATAAAAAACTTAAATGATTATACTGAGATTTACAGTGGAAAGATAAGAAAGAGACAAAAGGGATGGAAAATAATAAGAAACAAAGGACAAAATAAAAGATTTTATGATTTTAAAATACAAAATAAACATACTAGGATTAACAATGAAAAGACATAAAAAAGCAAAGAGAAAGGAGAAACAATGGGAAATATAGGGCAGAATAAGAGAGTGCAGATTTTTAAAATACAAAAGAAAAGAAGAAGGGAAAACAAAAGGAAAAGAAGGAAAAGAGGGTGGAGGAGAAGAAAAAATATTAAAAACATAAATGATTACACTGGGATTTTACAGTGGAAATATAAGAAAGAGGGAAAAGGGATGGAAAATAATGGGAAATAAAGGGCAAAGAGTTTACGATTTTAAGATACAAAATATTAATAATGAGAAGACACGGAAAAGGAAAAGAAAAGTAGAAACAAAGGGAAAACTGTAATAAATGTCACATGCTAAATAATAACAATAAATAATTTTTAGAATGGTAAGTTTTGACAATATGAATAAACTAGTTGGGGGAAATGTAATATTTGGAATATCTCAAACTATATAGTTGAAACAATTAAAAAGAGAAAAGACAAATTAAGAATATTTTAAGAACTAATTGGATTGGGTAAAATGAGAAAGGATTAAGATGCACTTTATAAATATATATTTGAATAAGTGGAAATAAATCGTTAAGATGTTTTGAGAAATATATCTAATGATTGAAATTGAATGTAAAACTGAATGAAATTGAAATGATAAAAATGATTTAAATGTTATACTTGCAAGAAGTAAAGCAGAAAAAATATATTGGTAAAAGTAAAAAAGATAAGAGATTAGAAAAGTGTCTGAGTAAAGATTTGAAGGAAAAAAGAGAACAAGATGAAATATACTAGACTAGGTTTGAGGAGAAAGATTGCTGTACAATAAAAAAAAGATGAAGTGGAAAAAGGCAGCTCTGAACAAACAAATATAAATATATTAAGAAAAAGAATGAATTGTTTAAGAATAAAAGAGGATAAATGTGTATAAATAGTAAAGTTAGAATTTAGGGATAAATGAAGAAGATGTTTACGTATGCAAGTATAGAAATACTGAGGTATACATGGGCAGATTATAACCCAATAATAGTAACATGGAAGGGACACAGGAGACAAAAGAGATGGATGATGGATAAGGAAATTATAAAAGATAAAAATTATATAGAAATGATTGAGAAAGAAAGAAAGAAATAATTAATATATTTTTCCAAATTAATATGAAAGAACAAACTACATTTCAAAATGTATGGGATACAACTAAAGCATATATATGAGGCCTAACAATTGCCTATAAAGCAAAGAAAAATAAAGAAAAACAACAAAGAAGGGACAAGCTATTATCACAACTCAAAAAATATGAATCGGATCTACAAAAAGAGCCCCACAGTAAAATGATTAAAGAAGGAATAAATCTTACAAAACATAAAATAAATCTAATTACAACAACAGAAATAGCAAGGAAGATCAAACTGGCAAAACAAAATCAATTTGAACATGCAAATAAAACAGGGCATTGATTGGTTTACAAATTGAAAAAAGAAAAGGAGAAGAGAACAATATATCAGTCACAAGATGAGGAAGGGCAAATGTACCATAGGAACAAAGACAAAAGCAAATAGCAAAGAACTTCTTTCAGAGTCTATACAAACAAGAAGAAATACAAGAAGAAGATATCAAAAGATATTTAAGTAAAATTAATATCCAAGAATTAAAAGAGACCCAGAGAGAATTATTGAATAGTCCAATTACTATGTTCGAATTGACAGAAGCAAGGAAAAAACAGAAAAATAAAACCCCGGGACCAGATGGTATACCATCAGAATTTTATAAAATATGCCAACAGCCAATGGATAAAATTTTACTACAGGTGTTTAATGATGCACTTTTAGAAGCCAAAATTCCCCAATCATGGACTGAACCAACCATCACACTTATACCCAAGGAAGAATCAGACCCCTCACAAATCAAAAACTACAGACCAATATCATTCCTAAAATGTAGATTATAAATTATTCACATTAATTATCACACAGATATTTAAAAAAATTATCAAAGAATACATTCATCTGGATCAGAATGGTTTTATTCCAAGAAGAGAAATCAAAACCAACACGAGATTAATAATTGATGTCCTCGAATACTATGAACAAAAGTCAGACAAACAATTGGCACTAATCTTTCTAGACGTTCAAAAAGCGTTTGACAATCTAAATTGGCAATTTTTTATATTACAATTAGAAGCAATGGGATTCAGCGAAAAATTTCTAAACATGATTAAGGGGATTTATTCCACTCAAACGGCAAAAGTATGGATGAATGGAGAGATGACGGACCAATTTGAAATATCCAAAGGAGTGAGACAGGGATGCCCCCTATCCCCTCTACTGTTTATATTGTCATTAGAAATATTATTAAATGAAGTTAGGAAAGACAAAGAAATAAAAGGATTAAAAATCAAGAATGAGGAATACAAACTACAAGCATTTGCCGACAATATCATATTTATTATAGAACAGCACAAACAGGAACGAAATTGTTGGCAAAAATAGAACAATATGGGAAAGTAGCTGGACTTAAAATCAATAAACAAAAAACAAAAATAATAACGAAGAATCTCACAAATGCACAAGGAAAAGAATTAGAGGACAAATTAGGAATACAAATAGTTAAAAAAGTAAAATATTTAGGAATCTGGCTCACTAACAAAGGATCAACACTTAAGGAAGACAATTACAACAAATTGACAAAACAGATAAAAAAAGACCTAGAAATATGGAGTAAACTGCAATTATCGCTTTTAGGAAAGATCGCATCCATCAAGATGAATATATCACCAAGGATATTATATTTATTTCAAGTAATTCCAATAAACCCAGGAAAAGCCTTTTTCAAGGATTTCAATAAAATGATTGCAGACTATATTTGGCAAGGGAAAAGGGCAAGAATTAAATTAAAACATCTTCAGGACACACGAGAAAAAGGCGGACTAGGACTACCAGACTGGCAATTATATTATAAAGCAACATCACTCATCTGGATAAAAGATTGGATAGAACTTAAAAACATACGGATACTGACAATAGAAGGGTTTGACTTACTGAAAGTGTTATAAAAATGAAAGCCTGAAAAACCTTCCTGCGTCAGACAGATACATTTATTTGCGCAAAGGTTCAGTGCGATTTTGCTTCCAGCAAATCTGAACAAAGAATGATTCTGATTTCTCTGTTTTTATACATTTCTAAGACACAGGATTCAATGAGCTCATTCATTCTCCATATATGGTTACATAGTTCCGTTACATTATAATCATGTTATACTTCCATTATACTTTACTAATTATAAAACCATTCCATACAATATACTTTACTAATTATAAAACCATACATTATACTTTACTAATTATAAAATCATTACATACAATATACTTCACCATACATTATACTTTACTAATTATAAAACCATACATGTTAGTTAATAACTTTACTAACCCATCACTTCATAGTTTACAACTTTCCTTTAAAGGCTGTAATGGTCAAATGCAGAAATTTATGGCTCTATCTTAAGTATAAGTAACTTTGTTTCATATGCATTTCCCTTCCATATGGCTGTATTTCTGTAGTTTTGGTTCTGTGTAGAATCGGTGTGTTTGACACAAGGTCATAGGTCAGGTAACTATGAAGAACTCTATAGTGTAATTGCTTAGCTTCTTCTCATTATCAGAGTCGGTCATCTACCAGAATACTACTCTTAGCTTTCCTGATGGGTGACAGCTAAGCCTCATTAGAAGATATATTACTATCAACGGGGTTCAGCTGCCTTTAATATACTTTCCAACCAGCACGTTTCTCTTTTATAATAATGTGAATAGAGAGGGCATTTTAGAGTTCATGTATCTGACTTTATGTATTTGACTTTGTATGATTTCTACTTTTATTCACATTATTTCTTATTTATTATGATTCCTGCTTTATTCACATCATTTCCCCCCTTTTGAAAGTTTTTCATGCAGAACTTTCACATAACATTCTATGTTCTTTAATACACAAAGCTAACATATAATATCCAACAACATATGACTAATCTAGGCAAGAGATAGGTCTGTTACTCTCCTAATCTTTGGAGGTACTCCCTCCATTCTTTCCCAGGCCCCATTTCGACATAGGTATCGGTTTCAGAAATTTTATCTTCAAGAAAACGCTCTGTCAAAACTAACGTCTTCTCAATCTGTATCTCTTTCACTGCTCTGATTGATAGCTGTTTTAGCACAGGGATTGCACAAGGAATAAAAGCTAGGCCCGCCACAGCACATATCAACAAGAATAACATTTGTTTAATCCACCTGGATCCAGGCACCCAAGAAAACCACATGTCCGTTGTTTGTAACCTTTGACCTATTTTGGATGCCCTATCCTATAATTCCTTCCACACCGGATTTATTCATATAGAAACAACAATCTTCTCCCAGAAATACACACATACCTCCTCTCTCTGCGGTTAGGAGGTCTAAGGCACGTCGATTTTGTAGGACCACTGCCGGCAATGAATCTATCTGGTCTTGGACTTCTACCAGGGTTCCAGCAATTTGGTTCAGGCTTTCTTGGAGCTCTTCTGATAATTGCTAGAACTGTATTACTGAGTGTGTCACCCCACCTATACCTGTTCCAACTGCAGTTCCTATCCCCATGATTACTAATAGTGGGACTAGGACTGGCACTCGTTTCTGAACATGTCCCATGAGAGGAACAGGGATGGTATGTTCTCCACTGACAACACCTATTTTAGGAAAAAGGTGTACTAATGTGCATGTCCCTGTCCAATTTGTTGGCAAACATAAATACGCATCCTTCCCGCAGAAAAAGAAAACTCCTTTTCCCCTACACACACGGGGATGTTCATGGAGAAAGCATGGGTCCAATGGTTCTTTTCATTAGTCCAGACCCCCAAAGTCCCTGCCACAAACATTCCCGCCAGCGGCTGTAATGGGACTTCTAGTGAAGGGTCCTTTTGCTTATCTCTGAGTATTGGGCCTTCAAAAAGATACTGGGAGGTAGTATTCCCAGTGGGAAAGAAGATACATAAACCTGTGTTGGACCTAATGGAGAGCCAGATAGGGAAGCGAGGGGGTTGGAATAGACTGGGGCATTTTTCCTGGGATACATTCCAGGACCCCTTCCATCCTTCCCATCTTGTGAAGGTGACAGTTGGTGGTAGTGAGAAAGTGACCTTATGATGAAATGAATGGTGTGCAGAAGGAAAAAGATCTTTGGTTAGTTTTACATCCCTAAGGTTTGTTCTAGGACCAAAGTACACTTCTGATGGACATTGTTCTTCTGTCAGGGATCCTACTGGCCTACCATGTTTCTGATATCTCTTCACACACAGAGAAGGTGGCCCTATGAGCTCCACACCTGTGGCTATTGGGCCGGCAATAGGGAGGCGGCTTTTTCTCAGCTGTTGGAATGCCTTATAAAAATCTCCTTGTATCGGCGATACTGGTGCTTTGTTTCTACTATCCTTTTCAAGGACTATTGTAGCCTTTGTTCTAGCCCAGAGTTGCGGCTTGACAGGAATGGCATGATAAGATGAAGGGTTGGCAGATAAACACAACCAGCATTTTTGACCTAGGGTAGGGTCATACTGATTAACAAGGTCTTGACCTAATTCCAGTACCCTTGATATGTAGTCTCCTCTTCTCAGTTGTTCCAGGGGTCCGTTCTCTTTTTCTATTCCTCCCTTTACCGGGATTGTCATACTCTTTATCCCTGGTCTTGGAGTTGGTTTAGGATGCAGGGACCCACCCCACCTTATGATGCCACGTTGTTGGCGGGAGTGGACTTGACCCAAAGTGTCCCTATTCAGTGTCACGATGCTGCTAGGTCCCCTGGGATTCTTGACATCTTTAAATCCTTCTATAAGGATAAGGAGAATTTCTGGAACATCCGCACAACTTCGGGAACTACTGTTCAAGATAGCATCACTCACTAGACCCTTAGCTAATAGTACCCACAGCCCTAAATAAATCATAATGACTTTATTCCCACACCCACAAGGCCTTAAGAGTGTAAGACCTGAAGTTTACCAATTCGCCACGTCAAGAAGAGTGGTAGAAGTATACGTATCTTGGGAGAGGTCAATATCAATCGTATCCCTTGGTTTCCCACAAAACCGGTCCTTATATATATAACACAATACCACCAGAAGGGCTAAAATAGTTGTTGCCCAGAGCCCCCACACCCAAACACGCAAACATGAGTGTCTTTAATAATTGCTCACTGGATTCTATCACCGTTAATGGGTTTTACATTACAATTTACAATCTTGGAATGTTGTCTTCCTCTGTTCCAAGCTGCGGCCGTGCGCTGGGAACCAGCTTCCAGGGTGGTTCAGCAAGGCCGACGATCACCACCATGCGTTGAGAGTCCGTTGCCGGTAGGACTCAGCAGGATGTATTTTTCTTGAATTTTAGCACCAATGGCTTGTCAGTTTTTGTCACCTGGTATGTGACCGGATTGCTCTGGTCTGCAGGCTTCAGTCTCGTCCAGTGGACCCAGGATTTTCCTTCTAAGGTTTTAACTGCAAGAGGTGAACATATCACAACAGTATATGGTCCTTTCCATCTAGGTTTTAACAGCTCATCTTTCCAATGTTTTATCCATACTCTATCACCTGGTTTGTAGTTATGACTTGTAGTCGTAATAGGGGGAGGTCTACATTCTTGTATATAATGCCACAGTTGGTTGACATGATTGTTGTGCTGTTGTAACTGCAAAAGTAATTTTCTTGCTTCTCCCCCCCCTTTTTGAACTAAATCTGGCCAGCCTTGAAAGTGGTGCTTGAACAAGGCAGGGGGTCTACCATACAGAAGTTTGAAAGGAGACAGCTGGTATTTGGTTCGTGGGGCTGTTCTAAGAATGTACAAGGCCATGGGGAAAACTTGAAGCCATGGCTAGTGGGTTTCTAAACACAGTTTTGTAATAATTGCTTTCAATTATCGATTAGCACGTTCAATTTTTCCTGACGATTGTGGCTGAAAAGCACAATGATATCTCCATTTTAGGCCTGCCACTTCAGCTAAGTGGCGATTTACACATTGCACAAATTCTGGGCCATTGTCAGAGCTGATGGTAGATGGACATCCAAATCTAGGGATTATTTCCTTTAAAAGAAAGCGTGCTACTTGTATAGCTAACTTATTTCGAGTGGGGAAGGCCTGAATCCATCCAGAGTAAGTGTCAATGACAATGAGTAATGCTTTATAACCATTGCATTTAGGCATATCAGTGAAGTCCACAACTAAGTAGTACATGGGCAAGTAGGAGATGGGCTGCTGTCCTGATGGTAAACGCGGTCCTTGCTTGGCATTTACTTGCGCGCACGTAGGACATTGGGAAGTTGCCTTGGCTACCAGACTCTGCAAGTTAGGTATGTAGAATGTTGCTTGCAACTGTTGGGCCAAAGCAGTCTTGCCAATATGTGAGGTTTGGTGTGCCCCCGATACTAAAGGCCAGGCGAGGGAAACTGGTACTACTAGGCGATTTTCTGGAAGGGTATACCATCCCTTCACAAGAGCGGCTTTCAAATCTCCCTCGGCCTTTTCCTTTTCTACATGAGTATAGGTGGGATAAGATCTTTCAATGTAGGATTCTATTTCTTGGGCCATATAGAGATAATAGTCATTCTTATCTAGGGGTTGATGTGCTGCCAATTTGGCCTCTCTATCAGCAAATCGATTGCCCTGTGCAACGAGTGTGTCCATCTTCTGATGACCAGGACAATGGATGACAGCTAAAGATTTGGGAAATTGTGCCGCAAAAATCAATCTCTTAATTAAAGGGGCATGTTGGATTAATTTGCCTGTAGAGTCAGTGAAGCCCCTTTCCTTGTAAATAGCTGCATGCGCTTGAATAGTCAAAAAGGCATATTTGCTATCGGTGTATACATTAATAGTCTTGTTTGTGGCTAACTCTAATGCTCGGATGAGTCCCCACAATTCAGCTGCTTGGGCACTTGTACCTACTGGAAGAGGGGCACTTTCAATAACTGCGTGTTGGCTAACTACAGCATATCCTGCATAACGAGCTCCCGTTTTCCACAAAGCTGGAGACATCAGTAAACCAAGTAAGCTGGGCATTTGGAAGAGGGGTGTCAGTCAAGTCTGGTCTACAGGAATACTGATGATCTAACACATGTAGGCAGTCATGCAATGGAAGGGATACATCAGGTACGGGCATGAGAGTAGCTGGATTAATAGTGGCACATTGGTGAAGACTTACCTGGGGGTTTTCTAACAGCAGAGCCTGATATTTATGCAACCTCTGGTTACTTATCCACAAGTGTCCTTTGTTTTCTAGGATAGTTTGCAACGCATGGGATGTGTAGACTGCTACTTCTGATGTACAAGTCAGTTTGTTTGTGTCTCTCATGAGTTCTGCCACAGCGGCCAGAATTTTAAGACAATGTGGCCAGCCTTGGGCAGGGCTATCTAACTGTTTGGACAAGTAAGCCACCGGCCGTTGCCATGATCCGTGCTGTTGAGTCAGTACCCCTAATGCCACATTTTGACAAACATCTACATAAAGGCGAAAGGACTTAGAAAGGTCTGGCAACCCCAACGCTGGAGAGGATGTAAGTGCTTTCTTTAAATAATCCAATGAATTTGCTTGTTCCTTGCCCCATTCAAAAGGGTCTGTTTCTGCTCCTCGGGTTGATGTATACAGGGGTTTGGCAATTAAGGCAAAGTTGGGAATCCATAAGCGGCAAAAACCCATGACTCCCAAAATACCTCGTAGTTCTTTTCAATTTTTCGGTGGGGGCAGTTGCAAAATTGCCTGTTTCTGAGGTAAACCTAAATTTCTCTGACCTTGAGACAGAGTGTATCCCAAATATGTAACCTCTTTCTTTACTAATTGAGCCTTCTTCCTTGAAGCTCTGTATCCACAGTCTCTCAGTAATTCAAGGAGGGTTTGGGTATTTTTGAAACAGTTATCCTGAATGGTTCCTGTTACTAATACATCATCTACATATTGGAGGAGACAGTCCCCTTCCTGAATGGGTTGGAAGTGCTGCAAGTCCAAGGCAAGGGCGTGTCCAAAAAGAGTCGGAGAATTCTTAAAACCTTGGGGCAGTCTTGTCCAGGTATACTGAAAATGTCTATGCAATTTAGAGTCTTTCCACTCAAAGGCGAACAAGTCTTGGCTATCAGGGTGCAAGGGTATCGTGAAGAAAGCCTCTTTCAGGTCTATGACTGAAAACCATGCGGCTGAATGTGGGATGGTCCCCAACAAAATGTAGGGGTTCGGGACGATCGCGTGAAGCGTGACCTCCGCATTGTTAACGGATCTTAGATCCTGTGCCGATCTCCACCCCCCATCTGGTTTCCTTATGGGCAAAATGGCGGTATTCCATGGGGATTGAGTTTCTCTAAGTATCCCTGCGGCTAAGTATTTGTCAATTAAAACTTGAATGGCTTCTGCCACTTCTTGAGGGACATAATACTGGAGCACTCTGATGGGCTTGTATCCCAATTTCAATTTGACTTCTACTGGGGAGGCAAATTTAGCTAGCCCCGGGGGATTGTCTTCTGCCCACAGGGTAGGAACATTAAATTCTTCCCATGTACTTTCCGGAACTGAGTCTTGCATTAACATTAATCGCCAAGTTTCCTCCACTGGATGTGACACTGAAAAGTACTGTCCATTATCATGGAAGGAAACGGTGGCTCTCATTTTAAAAAGTAGATCTCTTCCTAACAGCGGAACTGGGCATTCAGGCATATTCAAGAATTGATGTTCTACTAGGCCGTTTCCAACCCTGAATTTAACCGTTTTCAGGAGGCTGTGTGTGGCTGGTGTGCCTGACACTCCTTGAACTCTGACTTTCTCTTTTGATAAGGGGGCCACTTGTTTATTAATTACTGACCGACTGGCTCCGGTATCGATCATCATGTGGACTTGACGTCCTCCCACTCATAAATCCATCATGGGCTCCGGGGGGTGTCCGTGGGGCCCTGGCCTCTTCAGTCATCCCATTCCATCTCGGCTAGGCCGATTACTTCCTCATTCTGATATGGCTGGCTGATTTTTCGTCTGTCAGTACCTCTTCTTCCTCTAAAAACTCCTCTCGGGGTCCCTCTAAAACTTCTTCCTCTAAACATAGGTCGCCCACACCCGTAGGATACTCCTCTTGATTCCGTACTTCTACGGGGGCACTCTCTCTGCCAATGTCCTTCTTCCTTACAGATGGCACATTGGTTGGCTCCTAAGGTAACTCCTCCCAGAGCCAAAGCTAACATTTCCGTCCTCTTTCTCTCTTTAATCACTTGCCTTTTTTCCTCTTCTTTATCTCTATTCAGGTAGACTTTTCTGGCAACTTCTAGCAGTTCACTGGTATTCTCTCCTAAAGCTCTGTCCAATTTCTGTAATTTTTTTCTGATATCCATGGTACTTTGACTGATAAATCGTTCATTCAATAGGTATCTATTTGCTGGATCTTCTATATTTATCCCAGTATGGATTTTATAGGATTCTACTAATCTAGTCAAAAAGGTCTCAGGACTCTCATCTTTTTCTTGGAGTACAGTGGCGGTTTTGGCATAATTAACAGGACCTTTTGCTGCCTCTTGTAAAACGTTTATGCATAAGAGGCGGTAGGCATCCAATAGAGGCAGGTGTTGGGTATTATTGGGATCCCATTTGGGATCAACTTCTACAGAGGCGTCTGCTTTTTGCACTGCATTGGCATTGTCAAGACCTTTTCCTTAGCGATTTTGAATTTTTCTCTGTCTTCCCGGGAGAGCAAGGTGTTTAATAATTGCGGAATGTCTCCCCATGTAGGTTTATGTGTTTGCATTATAGTACTAAATAGTTCTATTATTTCGGTAGGCTTCTTGGTAAACGGGCCATATTGCTGTTTCCAGTTAAGCAGATCTGTAGTCGTGAAAGGCTGATATTGGAACAGGAGACAAATGGTGGGCTGTCCCTGAGCATCAGTTTCATGACTCAAAATTTCCCTCAAGGGGGCCAGAGTCTCTGCCTTCTTCAAACTCGTCTGGCTCCGAGTTCGAGAACTAATGGGTTTAGATTCTTCTTCTGTTTCTTCTTCTCCATCACTCTTAACTTCCCGTTTGGCTTGTAGTTGGTGTTTCCGGGGTGGGATGGTCTTTGGCACCATATCCACTGGCAAGGGTGGATAGGGGTTTCGTCTTGGGGCTGGCAAGGGTGGATAGGGGTTTTGTCTTGGGGGTACAGGATGTGGTGCATATGGGGGAGGGCGACTAGCTTCTTCCTCTTCCTCCTGACTGAAAACTTTATTTTTAAATATCTTTCTGTGTTTATTTTTGTCTTTCATCAAACACACTTTCACACATTCCAGCTGACATTTCTTAAGCCAAGAGGGAGCTGCCTGCTGAGTTATCTGCCACTGATCTATATATGGGAATTGATCCCAATGGCCATCCTGCGTAACGACCCGATATACCTTGGAGATCACTATTGGATCCAAAGATCCTCCTTCTGGCCATCTTATGCCAAAGGTGGGCCATACATTTATACACAACATCTTCAAGGTATCTGGGTTACACAGGGGGGGGCATCATAGTTTTCACTAAAGGCACTTTTAAAATTGGCTAACATGCATTGTAATGGGGTCCTTGGACACTGTTACTTCCACCCATCCTAACAGCACTACCATTGACCCGATGTGCTGGAAACTCAACGGTCACAATGCGGGAACTGCAACGGTTTAACCACCCACACCAATAATTTGAAATCCTTACTGAAGATTTTAGGACGCCGCCTTATCTCCTAGGAGGTTGATCAAACCCCCTTCTTTCCACCTCAAAGTTGGTGGACTACCCTGTTTACATATACTTGCCTGTAGGCGTTTTCTTCCTTCCTGGCCACTTGTGGAGATTTATGTATCTGGTCTGACCTGAGGATCCTTGACAAGTCTACTCCTGGAAGCGGGTGCACGGCATCCTTTCACCGAAAGATTCCGTAGACTTCAAAGGAGTCTTTGTGGCCGGCCTGTGAACTTTCCTTGGGAAGGCATCGGTCCCCGCTGGGACAGCTGTCAGGAAGAACAAGGGTCTTTGTCCTTCAGTCCCTTTGGGGAAATTGCCAGAAAATGTTATAGAAATGAAAGACTGAAAAACCTTTCTGGGTCAGATAGATACATTTATTTGCGCAAAGGTTCAGTGCGATTTTGGTTCCAGCAAATCTGAACAAAGAATGATTCTGATTTCTCTGTTTTTATACATTTCTAAGACACAGGATTCAATGAGCTCATTCATTCTCCATATATGGTTACATAGTTCCGTTACATTATAATCATGTTATACTTCCATTATACTTTACTAATTATAAAACCATTCCATACAATATACTTTACTAATTATAAAACCATACATTATACTTTACTAATTATAAAATCATTACATACAATATACTTCACCATACATTATACTTTACTAATTATAAAACCATACATGTTAGTTAATAACTTTACTAACCCATCACTTCATAGTTTACAACTTTCCTTTAAAAGCTGTAATGGTCAAATGCAGAAATTTATGGCTCTATCTTAAGTATAAGTAACTTTGTTTCATATGCATTTCCCTTCCATATGGCTGTATTTCTGTAGTTTTGGTTCTGTGTAGAATCGGTGTGTTTGACACAAGGTCATAGGTCAGGTAACTATGAAGAACTCTATAATGTACTTGCTTAGCTTCTTCACATTATCAGAGTCGGTCATCTACCAGAATACTACTCTTAGCTTTCCTGATGGGTGACAGCTAAGCCTCATTAGAAGATATATTACTACCAATGGGGTTCAGCTGCCTTTAATATACTTTCCAACCAGCACGTTTCTCTTTTATAATAATGTGAATAGAGAGGACCTTTTAGAGTTCATGTATCTGACTTTATGTATTTGACTTTGTATGATTTCTACTTTTATTCACATTATTTCTTATTTATTATAATTACTGCTTTATTCACATCAAAAGGGTGGCACACATTCTAATGCGAGGAGAGAGACAAACAGCATGAATATTTCCAGGGACACATCATTAGAGAAGCGCTCTTAAAGACTTGGTCAGAGATTAGAAAAAACCATTACGATAAAATTCCAGAATGGTTCTCAACGATGGAAGCACAAATATACCCCAATGCAATGGATATAAATAAAATGAGAACCTACAAAGAATTATTGAACAGTAAAGGAGAGCTAAGATCACGAGAAGAATTGAAAGAACAGGGTACAGACATTGATTGGTGGCCGTATTTACAAATAAAATCTAGATATAAAATGGACTTGACACAATTTGGATTTCAAAAAGAACCGAATGATTTAGACAAAATTCTATTGAGAACAAATGACAAATTAATAACCAAATTTATAACTATTTATTAAATTATAAATTAGAAGAGGAGGTGGTCAAAGAAAACATGATTACATGGGCAAAAATTTTTGGTTATAGTATCGAATTGGATAAATGGGAAAAATTATGGAAAATAAATAGTAAACTAACAATGTCTGTACCCTATAAAGAAAACATCTATAAAATGTTCTACAGGTGGCACCTCCCTCCAGCGCGCCTAGCGAGAATGTTCCCCAACACTTCCCCAGACTGCTGGAAATGTAAAATACAAGAAGGAACATATTACCACATGTGGTGGTCCTGCCACAAAGCAAAACATTTCTGGAAAACAATTAAAAACCAAATAGAAGAAATCATAAGTCAGAGAGTACCACTGAAACCAGAAACCTATTTATTAGGAATATTTACGACCCAATATGAAAAAGAAATACAATACTTAATTACCCATATTTTAACAGCAGCAAGAATCGCTTTTGCTCAGAGTTGGAAATCGGGAGATACTCCACCAGAAGATAAAATAATTTTAAAAGTGATGGGGTGCGCAGAGATGGATAAACTTATGAAAGAAATGCAGGAAAAAGAAGATATTGAATATTATCTAGTATGGCAAAGATGGTACGATTGGCTGGAGAAACGGAAAACAAAATAGAACTAGGAACATGAAAAAAGAAAGGAGAAAGCTAGATAGGAACTAAGTACCAAATAAGAAAACAACAAATCAAAAAGGGAATTTAAGATATCCTTATATATGTAAAGGTGTAGAGATATATAGAGAGGAATATAGTTTACTGATGTGAATATCTAAAATACAAGTCGTAAGACTTGATATATGTTTATTTGTTGTGTATATTGTATTGTCATATTTGTGTTTGCTGTTTTTGTTTTGTCTTTTAATCAAAATAAAATATTTTTTTAAAAAAAGAAATACTGAGGTATATTCAAAAAAAAGAAAGGGGGGAAGACAATATTGACAAAAATTGTAGTTGGGTAAAATGTATTTGAATTTGACTAATTGTATAAAATAAGAAATGACCAACACTGTTAAAAAAAAGATGTGGGTGAAGGTGGGAGAGGAGAAAAGAAAAAAACCAATAAAATTTGTTTTTTTTTAAAGGATAGGATAGGATAGGATTCTTTATTGGCCAAGTGTGATTGGACACACAAGGAATTTGTCTTTGGTGCATACGCTTTCAGTGTACATAAAAAGAAAAGATACATTCATCAAGAATCATAAGGTACAACACTTAATGATAGTCATAGGGTACAAATAAGCAATCAAATCATACTAGGAAATAATCAATATAAATCGTAAGGATACAAGCAACAAGTTACAGACATACAGTCATAAGTGGGAGGAAATGGGTGATAGGAATGATGAGAAGATTAATAGTAATAGTAATGCAGACTTAGTGAATAGTTTGACAGTGTTGAGGGAATTATTTGTTTAGCAGAGTGATGGCATTCGGGGAAAAACTGTTCTTGTGTCTAATTGTTCTGATGTGCAGTGCTCTATAGCATCGTTCTGAGTTTAGGAGTTGAAACAATTTGTGTCCAGGATGCGAGGGATTTGTAAATATTTTCACAGCCCTCTTTTTGACTCATGCAGTATACAGGTCCTCAATGGAAGGCAGGTTGGTAGCAATTGTTTTTTCTGCAGTTCTAATTATCCTCTGAAGTCTGTGTCTGTCTTGTTGGATTGCAGAACCGAACCAGATAGTTATAGAGGTGCAGATGAGACTCAATAATTCCTTTGTAGAACTGTATCATCAGCTCCTTGGGCAGTTTGAGCTTCCTGAGTTGGCTCAGAAAGAACATTCTTTATAGTGCTTTTTTGATGACCTTTTGATGTTAGGTGTCCTAGAACCTAACATCAAGTTATAACCATAACAAGTTAGGACCTAGAAACTTGAAGGACTCTACTGTGCTGTCTAATATTGTAATAGGTGGAGGTATAGGAGGATTTTCTTCTAAAATCCACCACCATTTCTACAGTTTTGAGTGTGTTCAGTTCCAGATTGTTCCGGTCGCACCACGAGGCTAGTTGTTCAACCTCCCGTCTGTATACGGCTTCATTGTTGTTTTGAATGAGACCATTCACTGTTGTATCATCTGCAAATTTCAGTAGTTTAACAGATGGATCATTTGAGATGCAGTCATTGGTATATAGAGAGAAGTGGAGAGAGCACACATCCTTGGGGGGGGGAGGGGCTGTGTTAATTGTACAGGTATCTGATGTGATTCTGCTTAGCTTAACCTGCTGCTTCCTGTCTGTTAGGAAGCTTATGATCCACTAACAAGTGTGTTCAGGTACCGCTAGCTTGTTTAGTTTAGTTAGAAGAAACTACCAAAGGATTTGAGAATATAAGATCTTATTCCATTTGTAGCAAAACTAAAGACAAATTCAAATTTACCAATTGAGAAAGCATTCTAGCAATTGTTACACCAAGATAAAGAATCAGAGCAGAGACTAAAGACAAGGCCATAAACAAAACATAACAGAATTATTACTAAGGGCCAATGTTATTAAATTCTTTACTTATTAGCAGACAAGATATTAAAATAGTTTCCAGACTGTCAATGAAACATAAACTGTCATCTACCTGTCTTACATGTTTGTCTCGCAGTGTAAAATACCTTTAATATATTTAGAAAAGAACAGAATCAGAATAGACAGAACAAAAAGAACTTTTTGACTTGTACAGCACCATACATTTTAAAAAGGAAAAGCACACTACTGGTCACCACAAATATCTGGAGCCATATAAATCACATCTATCCAAATCTATTATAAATAAAAATCTTTCAGAAACTCAAAAATAATTTGGTTTTTTACTGATTATTCCCAACATGGAACTTTTTCTTTTTGCAGCAGGCTTATACTTCAAGCTCTTTATTACCCTAATCAGATGACCCCAACAAACCTTAACCTAATCACTTCTGATTACTAATAGGAACCATGTGTGTTGAGGAAATATAGGTTGTGATCTGAGTAACCCTTGGAGTAGTGATAATTAATAGAGGAGGAACTATTAAATCAGTTTGGAAAGTCAGAACAGGTACAGCAGATCCATATGCTCAGTTTAGGCAGTAATCTGAAAAATAGGAGATGAGTATCTGATTTTTAAGAACAAATGGAGCACAATCATGCAAGGAGCATGCTCTATCTGATTTTTGATTGCTTACTTTCATAAAATATGTATAAATCTGCAATGGAGTCTCCTTTTATGAATAGCACCAATTCTTCTAGACTAGGCCAAAGAATGTTCTTTTTAGGCAAAATATCTATTTATCTTGACATCTACTTTGTTCTTTGCATCTAAGGCCAGAAATATGTAAAGCAAACATATTGCCCTGTATAACATTATAACAAGAACTATGTCTCTTTTTTTTCAGGTATGGTTTAAAAACCGCAGAGCCAAATGGAGGAAGCGGGAAAGAAATCAACAGGCAGAACTTTGTAAGAATAGTTTTGGAGCTCAGTTCAATGGACTGATGCAACCTTATGATGAGATGTATAGTAGTTATTCCTATAATAACTGGGCTACCAAGGGACTTACTGCCAGCACTCTATCAACAAAGAGCTTCCCATTCTTCAACTCCATGTCTGTCAATGCCCTTTCTTCCCAGCCCATGTTTTCAACATCCAGTTCTATAGGATCTATGTCTGTACCCTCCTCAATGGTTCCTTCAACAGTGACTGGTGTGCCAGGCCCAAGCCTTAACAATCTTAACAGCCCTGGTCTTAACTCTGCAGTTCCTTCCAGTACTTGTCCCTATGCATCCACAGCCAATCCTTACATGTATAGGGATACTTGTAACTCAAGCCTGGCTAGCTTGCGATTGAAGGCAAAACAGCACACCAACTTCACCTATCCAGGAGTGCAGACGTCACCCTCCAGCCTGAGCCCATGTCAGTATGCTGTGAATAGATCAGTATGAGAATCTCCACTGCTAATTATGAACTATTAGCAGAACAGTTTCCCCTGCAGATGAATTCCAGAAAAGATGTATTTATAATATCGTTACAAATGTTTTACTATCATTTTTGTAAAGTATATATTTTTACTCACTGAACATTCATTTCAGACAGAGGAATTTTTTGCCAAGCTTTGAATTCTCATCCGGTGATAACAACATACCCAGGGAAATGGTTGACACTGCTCATAATTTATGACTGCAATTTGTGCTTTATACATCTGACTCCTGTTTACATTCTGTACTTGAAATACCAGGTTTGGATTTACTGTATGTATATTTCATAAAAGCTTGTCATGAAATGCCTTGGATAAAACCTTTGGTTTCCTTTTTAAAAAAATAGCATATCATCACAAAAGATTGCCAAAAGTAATTTGATAGCACGGGAAGGAAATTTATGTGCAGACATGCCATGAATTATGTGGAAGATCTAGGACAAAGAAACATATAGATGTGCTGTAGGGGTGGGTTCTACTTACCTTTACTACCGGTTCGCAATGGGACCGCGTGCAAATGCGAGAGAATACATCCGCAGAAGTGTTTTGATGACGTCAGGGTCAGTGGGCAGAGCCTCCCACCGGTTTTACTACCGGTTCTATAGGTTTAGGTTTAGGTTTAGGTTTAGGTTTAGGTTTAGGTTTAGGT
>WNWU01013289.1:480006-553318 GCA_012654045.1 Ptyas mucosa
TAGGTTTAGGTTTAGGTTTAGGTTTAGGTTTAGGTTTAGGTTTAGGTTTAGGTTTAGGTTTAGGTTTAGGTTTAGGTTTAGGTTTAGGTTTAGGTTTAGGTTTATTTGGATTTATATACCGCCCTTCTCCTGAAGGACTCAGGGCGGTGAACAGCCAAAGATAAAACACATACAATATAAAATTTAAAAAACAATTTAAAACATATTAAACAAATATGGCCCATACTAATTAAAACACCCCTTTTTAAAAGCGAATAGAACCAGTGCGAACCGGGGACAACCCACCACTGATGTGCTCCTAGGTATCCCTGGCTACCATGACTGAAATAGTAGCTGTCAATTTGTTATCAAAAGAGCACTGATATTTGGAGAAAATAGACAAGTCATCAAACTTGGAACAAAACTACTTGGTGATACAATCGTTCTACAGGATACTTATTTAAATGTTTAAAACCAATAGGTATGTGGACTATATTTTATTTCCCTGTGCAATTTCATTTTCTACCAAAGGAAATATTATTTAGGAGCCATGGTGGTGCAGTGGTTAGAATGCAGTATTGCAAGTTGACTCTGCCCACTGCCAGGAGTTCGATTTTGAGTGGCTCAAGGTTGATTCAGCCTTCCATCCTTCCGAGGTCAGTAAAGTGAGGACCCAGATTATTGGGGGCAATATACTGACTCTGCTTAGAGAATGCTGTAAAGCAGTATGAAGTGGTACATAAGACAAACTACTATTGCTATTATAAACAAACACATTTTGCAATGACTTAAGTTCCCAAAGACAAAGAAGAAAAATGCCCCAAGCATCTCATGCACATGTGATTATTGCATAAGCAACAAGCACTATTTGTATGCAACAATTCATAACCTAGAAAAATTAGGTCTGCAACTGAATAGAAGTAATTCATTGAATTAGACAAATGAATTCTCTTATCCTTGACCACATCCAGGCAACAACTCCCAATTATTAGTTTCCAGGATGATCCAGACAACCATTTTTTCACTGTTTTTAATTTCATTGAGTTTACAAAAGTAGTACATGTGCCTCTGAATCATACTAATGTTTCTGCAATAATCTGTCACAAGCCAACAAGTATAGAAGGAGCTTTAAGAACATCACTTTATCTCATCCTCAAATTTGTCCACTAGAATTCCTGAACTCTTTAGAGCTCAGAAATGTACAAATCAAAATCCATAGATGCTAACCATGACCAACAAAACTGCAGCCTACTGTAGTAAGAATGTATTGTGGGAAGAAGTGAAGGAAGTCGTGCTCATCTACTGTAGCTTCCTTTTACTTGACCTTATTGTAACTTATTTCGAGTGGCAAACTGAGAAGTGGGTGGGTAACATTGAAGTAATTTTTCATGTTTGGGTCATTGTTTTTTTGCTACTCCAACAACCCATTGAACTACTGAAGATGGATGATCCTAAAAAATTGTTAATTGATACTCATAAATTATAATTTTGAGTGCTAGTAGCAGGGCAGACTACATTTTAAAATTTGCCTCAATAGTTTTCTTGAAAAAGTATACATGCTTTTAAAAATATCTGTTTCTTTTCATATGTTGGATTGTGTATGACTGTGTGTGTATATTTCTGTATCTGCTTGTGTCTGTGTATAAACATACGCACAATGGGGAGAGGTCATTTGACATTTTTTAAAATAAAGGTAAATTTAAATTGCAGTCTGACTACTGGTATCATGTTCTTCAGAGATGGAAATCAATAAAAAGGAAAAACTACAATTAATGCTCATTTTAAAACTCTCAAGCATCTTCCACACACACAAAAAAGTATTTGAGGTAGGACCAGGCTCAAGTGACTGTAGGACGGAGCTGTCTCTTTGCCCAATCTTCCTCAGATTGTTTTGGGGTAAAGTATCAATAAAATAACGAGGGAGATTTTTCCAGGAAAGGAGCAATTCCCCCTTTATAACCTTCTTTTCTCTTATTCAGAGACATTATTTTTATACTTACCCTCTTTTCTGAACCCAGGGATTAGTTAGTGAAACAAATATATTTGCTGATTGTATTATCCAGTCATTCACAATCTTAATATTTATTTATGTAATCACAACTGCCCATTCAGAGCTCTATCCCATCTCAGAGATTTTAATGAAATTATTTGGACTGTATTATTTTTCACACAATTATAGAGTTATTATTGGAGTACTTTGTTATTTTGTATAGGTTAGACTGTTAGACACTTCCTCCCTAATCATTTTGCCTTTTCTGTGCAAAAATGCCTTGGTCTGCTTGAGTGCAATTGGTTCAAATTGGTTTTTTTTTTAAATTTCTGACACTTCATTTTTCAGTAAACCAAGGAAATGGTGCCCAGAAAGAAGTTGCTTAGAGACAACAAAGACTGACGTCAGGGTCACCTCTGAATAGTAATGATTTACCTCAGGGGTCCTCAAACTTTTTAAACAGGGGGCCAATTCCCAGTCCCTCACTGTTGGAGTGGCCAGACTGGCTGGGTGGGTGTGGCCAGGACCAGGTGATCATGTGACTGGGTGGGCATGGCCAGGTTATGTGACTAGGTGGGCGTGGACAGGGGTGGGCTTCAAAAATTTTAGCAAGGGGTTCTCTGCCTGGTTGCTGGGTGGGCGTTTTTGCCCTCCCTGGGCTCCGGAGGCTTTCCTTGAGCCTCCAGGAGGGTGAAAACAGCCTCCCTAGGTTCCGGAGACCCCCTGGAGGCCCATTTCTGGCCTTTCTGAACTTCCAGTAGGCCCATTTCTCACCCTCCCTGAGCCTCCGCACGTGCCCTGCACTTACCTGCATCCAAAATGGGCCATGTGGGAACTCCTGGGAGGGGTGGGTGAGTGGGTGGTCTTACCTTCCAGTTCCAGCCTGCAGGGCTCGTGAAAGTAAGTCCTGGCCTTGGCCGAGGAGTGGGGGCCAGTGGGTGGGTGGGCGGGGCGATGTGGGCATGGCAATCTCATGAGCTGGTGTGGGCCAGATTAATGGCTTTGGCAGGCCATATCCAGCCCGCAGGCTGTAGTTTCAGGACCCCTGATCTACCTGGTCTTGAAGTGACTGTCAGAGAGCTGGAAAACTCCTGAAGTACTTTCTAGAAAGCAGTAGGATCCATCAGTTATTTAAGGCAGACGATGTAAACTGGTCCCACAACCCCCAAAGGTCGCTTTCCAGATAATGGGTATTGTCCCCAACTTGTACAGCAAAATATAGTGTGGAAGGAGGTGTTGAAGAGATAGGAAGCATAGAAGCATACAGTAATCCTCAGAAAGCTTAGCAGACACTTGATTTGTGTCTGTGCTGTAACATAAAAAAACCCTGAGTTGTAATTATTGAGAAACTTATACTATACAAGTATAGTGAGGTTGGATAGACCTAATTGATCTATAAAGGTATATAAGTTGTTCTGTCTTCCCTGGAATATAATATAGATATATTGTACCAATTATTAAGGTACTATTTATAGGTATGCTTGTTATTTGTTGTGTTGTTTTGTATGTTACTTATATGGTGTGTTGTTGCCTTTTTTAATGAAAAATATAAATAAAGACTATTTTTAAAAAAAACCTGAGTTTTTTAAAATAATTTTTAAATTTTTTTTGACAAACATACCACAGTGTGGTACCGGAGCGTCTTACATTTTAGTACAAATAAAGCAATATTTTTCATATTTAATACAGGCGACAATCTTATAGTTTTAGTAATAGTACACATATTTTGTTGAATTATAATCTTTCATTATTTGATTATTCGATATTTCAGTATGTTATTTTTATGCCAATCTACAAATTCTAAATGTCACTCCTCTTACTACAAATAAAATATTAATAATCATATTTGTTGTGTTTAACAAACATATAATTCTAATAGTAGTACACAGATTTATATTAAATTATAAGCTTCCATTGTTTATCCCCTTTCTAATTTTTAGTTATGCCACTGTTGTTTAAAAAATATCCCCTTTCTAATCACATTTTACTACAAATAAAATAATATTCATCATATTTATGTTTGACAAGTTATATAGTTCTAATAACAATATACGTTTTTCTTAAATTATAATCTTTCATTATCTTGTTCAATATTTCCATATATTGTTTTTATGTCAGTCAACTTCCAGATATCATTCCTCTTACTACAAATGTTAGTAATCATATTTGTTACATTTAACAAACTTACATAATTCTAATAATACACATATTTATGTTAAATTATAATTGTCAATTGTTTAATTATTCTATATTTCAATATATTATTTTTATAACCATCACCGTATTGTTCAAACATACTCAAAATTATCATCATTAAGATTCTATGTTCCCTTCTTGTTATCAATTCACTTTGTAATGTAAAAATATATATTCCATTAATTCCCCTTTCTCTAACTTCCAACCCTCTTTTAACTTATCTCACTATTGTTTTTAAGAAATATCCCCCCCTTTTTTATCCATCATCTCTCACCCGTTTTAAAGCTTTAATTATTCGTTTCTTAGCTTGTCTCCCATATTCCTCTATTGGAACTTTATCTCTATATGCTTCCACTTCTTGGCCAAACCTCTTAAACATTTCTCCCTTCTCTACCCTGTTCCATTGTCTAATTTTCAAATTGTCTACTCTTTCCCCTATCTCTCCCCCCAAAAAGTCTTTCTGCAGTTCCAGTTCTTGTTTAACTTCCCTTAAAATACTCTCCCCTTGGTTTATTTCATCAATCATTATTATTTTTATTTTTATCTCCTTCTTGTCATTTCTTTTTATTTATTTTGTCTGTTCTATTTTTCCAGCTGCTTTCTTTTTTAAAAAAGTTTTTATTGATAAAAGATATACAAACAAACATAAACACATTAAGACAACCTACAAAACAAACAAACATCAATTCAGTCCCATGACTGACTCTTAAAATTACTACATCGGTGGGTTATTTATCTATTTCTCTTATCATTCTCTATTTGTATCTATATCTATGTTCACATATTTACATGTTTGTATATAGGACATTATAATTCACTCCTTATTTAATTCTATACATTCCTATTAAATAGTCAAAAATTGTTTTTATATTCCTATTTTTCCCTCCAGCCAGCTGTACCATCTTTGCCACACTAAATAGCAATCTGTATCGTCTTTCTCTTATAGTTCTTTTGTGAGCTTGTCCATTTCTGCGCATTCTGTGATTTTGGCGATTATTTTGTCTTCTGTTGATAACTGCTCCACTTTCCAATTTTGGGCAAAGAGTATACGTACTGCTGTGAGGATATGGATGATCAGATATTTTATTTCTTTGGTGTATTGTGCTGTGATTATTCCCAATAGAAAGATTTCCGGCCTCATTTCCAGTTTTTGTTTTGTAATTTCTTCGATCATTATCTTAATTTCTTGCCAGTATTGTTTTGCCTTTCGACATGACCACCAGAGATGGTAGTATGTCCCTTTCTGTGATTTACATTTCTAACACATTAGAGACGTATTTGGGAACATCTTGGCCAGGCGCGCCAGTGGGAGGTGCCATTGGTAGAACATTTTGTAAAGGTTTTCCTTATAAGGTATAGACATTGTCAGCTTATAATTTATCTTCCACAATTTTTCCCAGTTATCCAATTCAATGTTATATCCTATGTTTTTGGCCCAAGTTATCATGTTTTCTTTAACCACCTCTTCTTCTAATTTGTATTTTATTAGATACTTATTTTATTTTATTTATTTTATTTTATTTCCAATTTATATACCGCCCTTCTCCCTGAGGACTCAGGGCGGTGTACAGCCAGACATAAAAAACATAAAATATAAATATTAAGACATTTAAAATATATATATAATTTGGCTACAAAATTTAAAACTTACAGACCAATTAAAATATTAAAAATATTTAAAATTTCTTCTTAAGCCAGCCCGGCTTGTTGGAAAAAATGTGTTTTTAGGGCACGGCGGAAGGCACTGAGGTCATGAATTCTCCTAATCTCCGGGGGCAACTGGTTCCAGAGGGTGGGTGCCCCCACAGAGAAGGCTCTCCCCCTGGGAGTCACCAGCCTACATTGTTTGGCTGATGGCACCCCGAGGAGGCCCTCTCTGTGGGAGCGCACGGGTCGATGGGAGGTCATCGGTGACAGCAGGCGGTCTCGGAGATAACTAGGCCCTATGCCATGGAGCGCTTTAAAGGTGATCACCAACACCTTGAAGCGCACCCGGAAGACCACCGGAAGCCAGTGCAGCTCGCGCAGGAGCGGTGTTATGTGGGAGCGCCACGCTGCTCCCGTCACTACCCGCGCGGCCGCATTTTGGACCAGTTGGAGCCTCCGGGTGCTCTTCAAGGGGAGCCCCATGTAGAGAGCATTACAGTAGTCTAGGCGGGAAGTGACAAGGGCGTGAGTGACTGTGCACAGGGAATCCCGATCAAGAAAGGGCCGCAACTGGCGAATCAGGCGAACCTGACAAAAGGTCCCCCTGGCTACAGCTGTCAGATGTTCCTCCAAGGACAGCTGCCTATCCAGGAGGACTCCCAGATTGCGAGCCCTTTCTGCAGGGGCTAAAGACTCGCCCCCGATAGTCAGTGATGGAGTCAACTGACTATATCGGGATGCCGGGAACCACAGCCACTCCGTCTTGGACGGGTTGAGCTTGAGTTTGTTTCTCCCCATCCAGATCCGCACGGCTTCCAGGCACTGGGACATCACTTCGAGGGCATCATTGGGGTGGCCTGGGGTGGAGATGTACAGCTGGGTGTCATCAGCGTACTGATGGTATCTCACCCCAAAGCCACGGATGATCTCACCCAGCGGCTTCACATAAATGTTGAACAGAAGGGGCGAGAGGACCGACCCCTGCGGCACTCCACAAACGAGAGGCCTCGAGGTCGACCTCTGCCCCCCTGTCAACACAAACTGCGACCGGTCAGAGAGAAAGGAGGAGAACCACTGTAATACAGTGCCCCCCACCCCCAACTCTTCCAGCCGGTGCAGCATGATACCATGGTCGATGGTATCAAAAGCCGCTGAGAGATCTAATAGGGCTAGGACAGAGGAACATCCCCTGTCCCGAGCCCTCCAGAGATCATCAACCAACGCGACCAATGCCGTCTCTGTGCTGTGCCCAGACCTGAAACCCGACTGGAACGGATCCAGATAAGATGTTTCCTCCAGGAATTGTGGAAACTGTTGCGCAACCACACTCTCAACAACCTTCGCAATAAAGCGAAGGTTGGAGACAGGACGATAGTTAGCTAATACTGCTGGGTCCAGGGAAGGCTTCTTGAGGAGGGGCCTCACCACCACCTCTTTCAAGGCGGCAGGGAAGTGACCCTCACTCAAGGAGGCGTTGATAATGCCCTGGAGCCAGCCTTGTGTAACCTCCCGGGAGGCCAGTACCAACCAGGAGGGACACGGGTCCAGTAAACATGTGGCCGCACTAAGTCTCCCCAAAATCCTGTCCACATCATCAGGAGTCACAAAGTCAAACTCTTCCCAGATAACATTCTCAAGACTATTCCCTGTCACCCTGCCCAGATCTACCCAGTCGGAGTCCAAATCCCCCCGAATCTGAGCAATTTTGTCATACAGGTATTGTCCGAAATCCTCCGCCCTGCCTTCCAAGGGGTCCTCCCGCACTCCCGCGTGAAGCAGAGAGCGGGTCACCCTGAACAGGGCGGCCGGACGATTCCCTGATGATGCAATAAATGCGGAAAAGTAGTTCAACTTTGCCGCCTTTATCGCCACTAGGTAGGTCTTAATATGCGACCTTACCAGTGTTCGATCAGATTCAGCGAGACTGGCCCTCCAACCACTCTCTAGGCGTCTTTTCTGGCGCTTCATCTCTCTCAGCTCCTCGGTAAACCAGGGAGCTGCTCGAGATCCGTACCGGGTCAGAGGCCGCAAAGGCACGACTCGATCCAAGGCTCCACCAGCTGCCCGATTCCAGGCAGCTACCAGGTCCTCGGCCGAGTCGTGTGCCAGATCCTCAGGAAACGGCCCAAGCTCCATCTGGAACCTATCAGGATCCATCAGGTGCCTGGGGCGGACCCATCTAGTTGGTTCCGCGTCCCTGCGGCGGGGTGTAGCGGTTCGGAGATCTAGGCGAAGGAGCGAAGGAGCGATTATAAATTTTGGTTATCATTTTCTCATCTGTACCTTGTAATATTTTATCCAATTCATTTGGTTCTTTTTGAAATCCGAATTTTGCCCGAACTGTTTTATATCTTGATTCTATTTGCAAATATGGCCAACAATCAATGTCTATATCCTGATTTTTTAATTCTTGTCTTGTTTGTAGATCTTCTTCATTATTCAATAATTCTTTGTAAGTTCTCATTTTCTCTATATCCATGGCATTGGGGTAAATTAGTGCTTCCATAGTCGATAGCCATTGTGGAATTTTAGTGTAGTGCTTTCTAATCTCTTGCCAAGTTTTGAAAAGTGATCCTCTGATAATATGTTGTTGGAAATATCCATGTTGCTTGTCCTTTCCCTCCCACAGGAAGGCGTGCCAGCCGCGTTGTAATTCAAATCTCTCTAGGAGTAGCATTCTTTTATTCTTGAGGTCTATCCAATCCCTTATCCAATTTAAAGATGCTGCTTTGTAGTATAACTCCCAGTCCGGTAGGCCTAATCCTCCCTTTTCCAGAGTATCTTGCATACACTTTATTTTAATTCTGGCCTTTTTCCCGTTCCAAATGAATTTTGTTATTATTTTATTAAGGTCCTTAAAGAAATATTTTCCTGGCCAAATTGGAGTTACTTGAAAAAGGTAGAATAATCTAGGCAGTATGTTCATTTTTATGGATGCGATTTTCCCTAAGAATGACAGTTGTAGTTTGTTCCATGTTTCCAGATCCTTTCTAATTTGTTTCATTAGTTTGTTATAGTTCTCTTCTCTAATTGTTATTGCTTTTTTGCATTATAGCCAGATTCCTAGATACTTTACTTTCTTTACAATTTGTATTCCTAATTTGTCTTCTAATTTTGTCTCCTGTACCTTTGTCAAATTCTTTGTTAGTGCTTTAGGTTTTTTTTTAAAAAAAATTTAAATTTATTTTTAAAACAAAAAACATAAAACAACATCTTTTTGGAGCAAGAGTTTGGCCCGGAATAATATATATATAAATTCCCAATTTCATCTATTAACATACAAAGGATAACAGAATAACAAAAAAGAAAACAAAATACAAAACAAGACAAAACAAAACCCAAATCTAGACCCAATTTTTCCCATCCAATCTAACATTTTATTCTAACATTTAAGTTTTTATTATGTAGTCACCTTAACTCTTAAACTTCAAATCCAGACAGCACTTTATAGTATTCATTTATCATTTTAAACAATCAATATTTCATATATTTTCTGTACTTCAAGGACCCAAATCAAATCAATGTTTCTTTTAGAACACATCTAATAACCAATATAAAGTATTTCATTCCTCTCTGAAAAACATTTTAAAATCAATATCCATTCTTCAAAAATATTTCCTTCAGTCCTCCTAGGTTTATTTTTAGCTGGATTGCAGCTTAATTAGCTGGTTTCTAGGGATGCTTTCCTCCACTCCTATCCTTATTTATTGGCTGGATCACAGTAGGATTTAACTGCTTCCAACATTTTCTCCTTCACTCCTCCTATTTTTATTTTTGGCTGGATAACAGCTTTTCAGCTGTTTTCCAGGGATGCTTCCCTCCACTCCTAACCTATATTTCGCTGGTTCACAGTTTAGCTTTAACTGCTCCCCAATATATCTCCTCCTCTCCTCCTAGGTTTATTTTTGCTGGATCACAGCACAATAAGCTGTTTTCCAGGGATGCTTTCCTCCACTCCTTACCTTATATTTAACTGGTTCACAGTTTAGCTTTAACTGGTCCCCAGCATTGCCTCCTCCACTCCTCCTAGGTTTATTTTTAACTGGTTCACAGTTTAGTTAGCTGTTTTCCAGGGATGCTTACCTCCACTCCTAACCTTATATTAACTGGTTCGCAGTTTGGCTCTAACTGCTCTCCAGTATTGCCTCCTCCACTCCTCAAGTTTATTTTTAGCTGATTCACAGCCTTGTCAACTGCTCTCCAGGGATGCTTTCCTCCACTCCTAACCTTATATTTAACAAATTCACAATTTAATTTTAATCATCTAATTCCCCAAATCATACTTCTTTAACAAATTAAGATGATAATACGTTTTGAAATATGTCTTTTTTTTCCTACTCTCTCTTGGCCAATTCACCATAGTTATAGAATCTGTAAACAAATCTTACTGTTATTCAGAAATTCATGCCCATTCTCTTATTTGCTATAAAAAAACCAACATTTTAAAACAATTTTCAAATCTATTTTCTATAACCATTAAAATACTTATTAATACTTTTTAGAGAATTCTTTAGAAGTATTCACATTTTTTTCTATTAATCACGTTTCTTGTTTTAAAAATTAGCATGTAAATAATTCTTAACAATATTCAAAGCTTCATTCACATGTTCTTATTTTTTATAAAACACAATATTTTAACCGCTTTAAAGAAACAGTTTTCTATAATTATTAACTCTATCAGTAATTCTTATTAATAATCAAAAATTCATTCATAATCTTTATATTTCTTATATCTTACAACATTTTAAACCACGCTTATTAGAAAAAAATTATTATTTTCTTTTTAAGAGAATTTTCTTTCAAAGTATCTATAGTAGTATTCGCTTTGGTAAGTTTAAAAAAGAAAAAAGAGAGAGAGAGAGGGAAATAGAGGTATGACAAAAAATATCAAAGGAAAAGATTCAAAAGAAAGAAAAAAGGGAAAAAGGAAAAGCAAAAAGAAAGGAATGAGATAGGAAAATAATACAAAGCAAAAAAGAAAAAGATAGAAAGGAAAGAGAGAGAGGAGAGAGAAACTCTCTTCCTTACATTGTTTAAGAATCAGATTACATGGAAAACATTTACATCCATTTTAATCAAGCTATAGTGTTTTTCTCATTCTGTCCAAACTCCTTCTTCTTTTTTTTTCTTTTCCTCCTGTTTCCAGTTCTAATATCCATAAAGTTATAAAGACTAACAAATTTAGTTCTTTTGTATTCCATATATGGTTTCATCATGTCCTCTTCTGGGGATACACCCTTCTTCATTACAGCACCATTAATCAGCATTTTTAACTGTTCCAAATATCTTCTTCTTCCCAACTATCCATAATTAGTTCAAAAACAAGTTTGGATACATCCAAAATCAAACCTCTTTAGTTTTTCCTCAATATACTCCAGTTCAAGAAATAAGAGACAAAGTTTCTTCTTCAAACAGCAAAGAATACACAGATTGCAATTTCACTTCTGTTAACAAGCATCCATCTTAGACTTCCTCTGCTTATTATCCTCGCAGCTTTTTTTAAAAAGAGACATTCCATTTCCTCTTCTCCTTCTTTCTCTTTACAACTAATCCATTCTCCTTAATAACTAAAGATCCATCTAAAAAAACATTTAATTCCAAAGACAAATAATAATATTATCGTCCTTTAAAGGGTCTTCTCTTCTCCTTGTTAATTATTTTGGATCTTTCGCCCAAATAGTTCTTAGCCGCTGTTAGGGCCAGGGCATTATTAGTTCCAAATATTTGAAGGCTGTTCCCGCCTGGGCTGATCTTACTCACCCGGCATTCAAAGAGCTTGCTCCAGCATCTCCTCCTGCACTTTGCTTGTCCCGGCTGCCGCGGCTTTGGGGCAGCTGCCATGGCTGCCTCTCCCACCACCACCGGCGTAGAGGGTTATCCTCCAGCCTTGAGGAACCTGCTCGTTCCTCTTGGCCAGCCAAGGAGGTCCCTCTTTGTCCCCCTGTCCCTACAGGGCAGGGGAGGTCTGCAGACGGGACGGGATTTTCGGACGGGATTTTCACAGGGCTCCAAGGAGCCCCACTATTCCACGTCTGAGCACCGCGGCGCCAACCAGAAGTTTCAGTAATTTTTTGTTTGTTGATTTTGAGCCCCGCCACTCTTCCATATTCCTCTATCTTTGCTAAAAGTTTGATTCCTGTTATTTCCAGTTGCTCCAATATAAATACGACGTCGTCAGCGAAGGCTTGTAATTTATATTCTTCTTTTCATGTTCTTAGACCTTTTATTTCCGCATCCTTCCTAACTTCATTTAATAGTACTTCCAATGAGATTATGAACAATAATGGAGATAAGGGACAACCCTGTCTCACACCGTTTTGTATATCCAGATTATCAGTCATGTCCCCATAAATCATAATTTTGGCTGTTTGGAAAGAATATACTTTTCTAATCATGTGTAGAAATTTGTCACCGAAATCCGTGGCCTCTAGTTGTAATGTGAGGAAGTTCCCATTTAAGTTAAAGAGCCTTGGATAGTACAGTGATCTAAAGCACCCTGTTATTAACATCAGCTGCCTACAATTATTGCAGGTTCGAATCTCACCAAGGCTCAAGGTTGACTCAGCCTTCCATCCTTTCTAAGGTAGGTAAATTGAGGACCCAGTTTGTGGGGGCAATAAGCTGACTTTGTATAAATATACAAAAGTATGAAGGCTATTGCTTAGCGCATTGTAAGCCGCCCTGAGTCTCCGGAGAAGGGCGGCATATAAATCAAATTAAAAAAAAAAAAGTTATCGAATGCCTTCTGTGCATCTAAAAAGATTAAGGCTACCTGTTTGTCAACTCTTTTCTCATAATATTCCAGGACATTGATTATTGTTCTTATGTTGTTTTTAATCTGTCTTCTTGGGACAAAGCTGTTTTGATCTGCATGTATGTATTTGTGAATGATTATTTTCAATCTTTGTGTTATAACCAGTATAAACAGTTTGTAGTCCACATTGAGTAATGAGATCGGCCTGTAATTTTTAACTTGTGTAGGGTCCGTATCTTCTTTGGGGATGAGTGTAATGATGGTTTCGGTCCAAGATTTAGGAATTTCTGCTTCTAATAATGCATCATTGAGGATTTGAAGTAACAGCTTGTCTATTGCATGCTGACAGTTTTTATAAAACTCCGTTGGTATTCCATCCAGGCCTGGAACCTTGTTATTTTTCTGCTTTTTTCTTGCTTCTACCAGCTTGGACATCGTGATTGGTCTGTTTAATGCTTCTCTATGGGTCTCCTCTAATTTTGTAATGTTTGTTTTACGTAGGTATTCCTTAATGTCTTCGTCTCGAATCTCTTCTTGTTTCTAGAGGTTTTGGAAGAACTCTTTAACTATACGTTTTTTATCTAGATTTGTATGGTGTATTTGTCCTGTTTCATCCTGTAGCTGAAAGATTGTTCTCCTTTCTTTTTCTTTTTTCAGCTTGTTCACTAGCCAGCGCCCTGTTTTGTTTGCATGCTCAAAATGTTTCTGTTTTGCTAGCTTGATTTTCTGTGCAATTTCTGTTTGTGTAATTAGGTTAATTTTATGTTTAACGAGGTTTAATTTTTCTTTTATTGTTTTATTGTGGGGTTGTTTCTGCAATTCTAATTCGTATATTCTAAGTTCTTCTAGTAGATTATTCCTTGTCTGTTATTTCTCTTTGTTTTTTTTGGCCATATACGCAATGTAGGCTTTAATTGTGTCCCATAGGTTCTGGAGCGATTTCTGTTCTTTAGTATTTATTTGGAGGAACATTTTAGTTTCTTTCTCAATCATCTGTATGTATTCCTTATCTTTTATTGTTCCCGTGTCCATCATCCACCTTCTTTGCTTTTGATGTCCTTTCCATACTATTTTAATGGGGTTATGGTCTGCCCAAGTATTTGCTATTATTTCAATGTCCTTTATCACCTCTCTGAGGTCTGAAGTCATCCAGGCCATGTCGATCCTGGACAATGACTGGTGTGGGTTCAAATAATATGTATACTGTTTTGTTTGTTTATTTGCCTCTCTCCATGCATTGTGCAAGCCTAATTCGTTGATCATGTCTTTAAAGGGATCCGGTAGTATTTTCTTTCTGGTTTTACTTTGTTTATTGCTCTGGTAATCTTTTTCTATGTCCATGATTGCATTGAAGTCTCCTACTATGCAGATAGTTTCGTTTTCCAGGTCCTTAGTTATATTATGTAATTTCTTGAAAAAGTCACTTTGATTTCCGTTGGGTGCATATATAGATATTAATAGTATTGTTTTGGATTCTGTTTGTATTTCTATTATTAAAATGCATCATTCAGTATCTATATATATTTGTTTTGTTTTTAGGTGTTTCTTTACATATATTGCAACTCCTCTCTTTTTTTTGTTTCCTAGAGATGCATATAGTCTTCCTAATCTTTGATTTTCCAATAGTTTTTGGTGCTGTCTTTTAATATGTACTTCTTGAAGAGTTATGATATCCATTTCTAGCTTTTGAAGTTTTGTAAATGTCTGTTTTCGTTTGGCTGGTAAATTAATATTGATTTGAGATAGTTAATATTGATTGAGATAATTTTTAGCTCTCTTTCCATCTCTATTTATTTATCTGTTCATTGTTTTCAGTCTTTTTGTGTTCCTATTAATTCTTTGCGTCTTTTCCCTCGCTCCCTCTCTCTCCATTCTTTCTCTTTCTGTTCTTCTTGCCTCTTCTTGATCTCTTTCCTCTTTCTCTGTCCACTGTTCCTCTTGCCTCTTGAGTTCCTGTTCTTCTCTGCTCTCCTGCTCCTCTTCCAGTACAAAGTGCTGGTTGAAAAAATCCTGTGCTTTTTTTAAATTATCAATTCTATATTTTCTGTCTTCCCAGGAGATCAGTAGGCCCTCCGATATTAGTCAGCAGAATTTTATTTTAAATTTATTCAACTGTACGGTTAGAAAGTTGTAGTTCCTTCTTTAGTCCCTTGTCCTTTTTGGTATCTGTTTGAGGGTTAAAATTTCTTTTCCTCTATACATAGTTGTGTCTTCTCTCTATAGAGCTCTTCTTTTATAGATTTTTTTGTGAATCTGATATGTATTTCTTTGGGTAACTTGTTTCTCCGAGCGTAATTCGTGTGAACTCTATAGATTTCTTATATTCCACTTCGTTTCTTTTCCTTGTCCCTCTGAGTCACTTCTGAAAGTATCTCGGTCATGATTTCTCCTAGGTCCTCCTCCTTTTGCTCTTCTACATTTTGAAACCTTAAGTAGAAGGATGCCTTCTCCATCTCGAGATATGATAACGAGTCCTCCAGTTCCTTATTTGTGGCATCCTTGGAAAGAATGAAAAGTATTCCATTCTTTCCATTCTCTTATCCATATGCTCTATTCGCTCCTCCACCTTATGAATCCTCTGCTTGTTTTCCTCTATGTTCTGTTGTATTTTTCCTATCTTCTCATCCATGTTCTTAATGTTATCTTTTATCTCTCCCACATCCGTCCTTAGTTCCTTGTGGTTTTTTCTTGTCTCTTCATAATTGTGGACCATGGTCTCTTGCATTCTATTCATTCCTTCCTGGATCATCATTAGTACGGAGTGGATGTTTTGCATACTAAGAGTGGGGGTTGCCTTATCCTTTTCCATAGTATCAACTGATTTTTGCTGTGCTGGAGAGGCCATAAGTATCATCTGGTTTGGGGGTATTTTCTTGCTTGACTTAGTAATTGTTGCTGAGCCTGTAGTTGCCATTAGTATTTCTTGTGTTATCTTCTCCCAGAGTTTCATATACTGATTACTATTTGGGCTGTTATATCTCTATTAATATTTATATTCAATTTATAACTTTCAGTAATCCAAAGATAATAAACAATTGAGATAAATTTCCTTATCACACAATCACTATCTATATATAAGTTTATCTATAAGTTCTATCTTTCACTTTTTGATATTTTTCAAAATTCTTCAAATGTTAATGACTATTAGTCTGTATTAATCTATAAAGATAAGGGGGGGCATATAGGGGGAGGGAGTGAGGGAAAAGTCTAATACTTCAGCAATTCATCAATTGATTGTCTTTATGATTAATTAATTATTCAGTAATATGATTAATTACTTACTATCTTATTTAAATTTATTATTAATTAAATTATTATTTATAAATATCAATTACCCTTAATTACAGTCCTCAATTTACTTAGTCTGTCTAATATAAATCTTCAAATCTAAACATACAAAACAAGATGATGATTAAATACCAAAGTAATTTCTTAAGTAAATATAAAACTGGGTTAACAGTTATATTTGAGATTTCAAAAACAATATATTTATTACTTTTTAATAACTAATTCATTATCAAGCTTAATTGCAATTAATTTTACTTCACAGTTGATTCTTCATCCTCTAGGTCACTCTCTTCTTCCCCCCCCCCAATTTATATCCTTCTGGTTTATTGTCTCTGCTATTTGCTTTCAAAGTCTAGCATCCTAATTCTTTTAAATTAAATGTCCACCAAGTTTCAAAAACGTCCACCTCTCAAAAAATCCTAGTCAAATATCTGAGTGTTGTCCAAGTCTCATCCAGATCTCGAAATATCCAAATATCCAAAGGAAAATATTATGTTTAAATTGATTTAGTTCCAGAAATCACTAGCTTCCACTTAAACAAAATTTTTCTGTCACTCCCTCTTCTGGTATCCGCTGCCTATTGATTACCTTGTTGCTGCCTCTACAGGGGGCAAGGTCCGTCAAATTTCTTCCTTTCTCTGTTCTGTCCCCGTCTCACACACACACACAGTCAGCCGGGGGTTAAATAAAACTTGCAAACAATAAATTCCTTCGTTAACAGGATTGGCAGCAACCCAGTAGCTGCTTGCCAAGAACTTTAGTCACAGGGGGATAGATAAACCAAAACTTCCTCCGACAGATAAACCAAAACTATACACAAAGTCCAAAGAGTTGTCTAGTCCAGTCCGTATTCAATCCAAGGCAGGCAGATAACGTAGTTTCAGAGATACAATGCGACTTGCTAGTTGTCTAGCTTTGTCCATCACAGAGCTCGTGTCGAGTCCCGGATGTGACTCACCATTGTTGGGGAGGACGATGCAAAGGGGCCAAGCTGCTGTAAACTCCGGTGATGTGCTCTCAGCTGTTTGGAGGGTCCTGGCCGCTCAAGCACAAATGAAACGAATGCTTCCATTGGAGCTCAGTGGGCATAAAGCTTGCTAATGGCGCCTCCTTGTGATGTAACAGGAGCGCGTCCTTCTGACAAACAAGCTAATGGGAAAGGGGTATGTGGTGTTAAGTGTTTGATTGCCAAATGGTAAATTGCTTGTTACTAAGTGTATAAATAGCACTACACAGCGGCTGCGTGTAGCGCTAACTTTAAACGTCAATGCCGGCTTGTGCCTTTCTCCTACCTGTGTTGCTGTGCTTAACCTGATTAAAGACGCTGCAAACCGTTTCGTTTTCTTCTGGTTGTTGTTTGCTTCCAGAGTGGTTGGGAGGACAAGCCGAGAGAAAGTTAGCACTCTCCAATCCCCATCCCAGCCACCTTTTCCAGAGGCGTTCTGTGTGTTGGTGGCATTTCGTTATGGCAGAGGGGATGGCACCAGGAGTCTCAGAGTTGGAGGTACTCCTAGAGGCAGCCATGGAGGAGGTGCTCATGGAAGCGGAGGGGCTGCAAACCGCGCCCCCTGAACAGCTGGTGGTCAGACCCAAACTGCGCCAGCTACGTGAGGAGGAGTGTTATGGGCCGGCTAGTACGCAGAGTCAGGGGTTTGAGCATTCTGGACAGGCTTCTGGTGGGGACTGGTGGCCCAGTTCCACCCACACTGGTTCTAAACTGCCAACTCCTCCCCTGTTGGGTCCCTCTTTCAGGGGTTGGATGGAAAGGCATTGGACAGATGATGAGAAAGCGGATTGGGGTTATGCAACTACTGGTCCTGAATCCAGTGCTATGGAAGCCCTTCAAGATAGGTTTGGGGAGGGAAGTCTTCAGGACGCCCCCTCTTGGCAGCCCTGGGCCACCAGATCGGAGCCGTTACAGGGCATGTCATGGTAGGACAATGGACTTTCCGGGTCAGAGGTCCGGTTTCGCATTGCCAGCCCTAAATTCTGAAGGGAACAAGAACTAGGTTGAGTGGAGGGCCAGACCGGGGCCTGGGAACATTGGATGCCCAAGGGGGAGTCCAGCAACAGGGGGCCCAAGCAACCACCGCATAGAAGAGGTAGGGGCTGAAAAAAAGGCACAACATCTTGTGAGGGACCGGTTTTGCCCCACCGATAGGAGGCCCATCAGAGACCAAAGGAGTGCTGGGGAGAATAGGCCACTTGTTCCGCTTCCAGCGTGGCCTCCGGTTCCTGGGATGTGGGCACCTCAACCCACTTGGGGCCCCCCATTACTGGAAGCTACATTCGACGGGAGCCCAGACTGTGTGGCGTTGCTCTTAAGCCAGGTACTCAGTCATCTAGACCAGTATGGCCGCTGGTATCCGTCTCAATGGGCCATGGTGGTGGCCATTACAGCCGTGTTGACCAGAGATGCTGCAGATTGGGTGGCTGGTTTACACTGTAATCATGCTAGAGAATTGGTAGATGTGGGCATTGTAAGCCGCCCTGAGTCTCCGGAGAAGGGCGGCATATAAATCAAATTAAAAATTAAAAAAAAAAGTTCCTGGAGGCCCTCCGTTCTACCTTTGAAGATGAGTCCAGTGTGCAAGTTGCAGAAGATGATCTTGTGGCTCTCAAACAGAGAGGTGTTCCAGCTAAGGACTATGTACGGGACTTCCGGAAACTCGCTAGTCACTTGAGGGACTGGCCAGAACGAATGCTAGTCCAGCAGTTTCGTATGGGGTTGGACCGCGAGTTGGGGCAAGCCTGTGTGTACCGAGGCCTAGCTCTGCGCCTAGTTGTCTGGTTCAAAGCAGCTGTTGAACTGTACATAACGCTCCGAGAGTTTAGGCCTCGGTCGGAGATTAATGTGGGGCAGAGAAGGACCACCACGGAGAAGCCAGCGGAGAAGCCTCAAACCATGTGACTACAAACCCCTCTGCCCAGCGCAACCCCATCTGACAGATCTCAGAGACCGGCTTTCCATTGTTTCCGGTGCAATCAAGTGGGCCACAGGGTGGCCAAGTGCCCTTTACCGCCATTACAGGTACAACCCCAGAAACAAGCTGTGGGGGTGCCAACCAGGGGTCGACCATGACAGCCACCAGAACGAATGCAAGCGCTCCAAGGACCAAAGACTGTCGCAGACGCCCAGGCAAGGGATGTCATATCAACACCGACGGGGAAGTTCCCAGTGGTGTCAGGTAACAGCAACGAGCTGGAGGACCCAATGGTGAGCGACCCTGTGTACCCTTTTGTGATACCTGTGGTGGTGAGGAACCCCCACTGCACAACAGGTCTTCAGTCTGGAGCTTTAGTAGACACTGGGTGTACCCATTGTCTGATTCGTAAAGCTGTGGTAGATGCTCTGGGTCTACGGATAAGACAACTAAAAGTCAAATTCGAACAGATGGACGGGTCGTTGTTGGGGAGGGCGCCTGCTACCCATGTAACAGAAAGTATGGTATTGGAAATAGGTGACCATCAGGAGTCTGTTCGATTCATCGTAGTCGAGAAAATGATAGAACCGGTGATCCTGGGTCTGACGTGGTTAGATAAGTGGCAACCACACATCTGGTGGGAGGCGGGTTACCGTAAACTCAGGATTCCCCTGGGACCAGCTGTCCCAACCCCCGTCCCTTCAGTCGTACATCCAGGTGGGGGCCAGGTTAGTAGTTGTGCATCCACAGAGGTTTCACATGCACAGGAATTCCCTAACATTTATCAAGACCTTGCAGCCATATTTAGCGAGGATGAATGGGAGATGCTACCCCCCATCGGCCCACAGATTGTGCTATTGAGTTGGTGCCTGGAGCTGAATTACTGAAGCCACAAATGTATTCCATGACTCAACCGGAATTAGCTGAGTTGTGACAATATATCGACAGAAACCTAGCCAGAGGCTTCATCGTCCCTAGTAGATCCAGGATGGCTACCCCAGTTTTCTTCTGGGAGAAGAAGGATGGCGGGGTACGTTTGTGTGTTGACTTCTGGGATTTGAATGGAGTGTGCGTAGAACATCTGTATCCTCTACCACTTATGAAGGATCTGTTAGCCGTGTTATCAACTGGTCGTGTCTTCACAAAACTCGATTTGCGGGAAGCGTACTACCGGGTTTGGATCAAGCTGGGAGACGAATGGAAGACCACCTTCAATTGTCCCCTCGGTAGTTACCAGTATCGGGTTATGCCGTTTGGACTTCAAGGTGCTCCAGCAGTGTTCATGCAGCTTATTAACGAAGTGCTGCATGAACATCTTTACAGAGGGGTTCTTGTTTATTTAGACGATATCCTGATCTATACCCACAACTTGGAAGAACACATTAAATTGGTACGTCAGGTTTTGGAGAAACTGTTGGCTGCTAAACTGTTTGTAAAACTCTCAAAATGTTAATTCCATAAGTCGAAAATAGATTACCTCGGTTATAGGATATCGAGCGATGGTATAGAAATGGATCCACGTAAAGTCCAAGCTATTGTGGAGTGGCAAGCTGCTAAAACAAGGAAACAACTCCAAAGTTTCCCTGGTTTCGCTAATTTCTATCATTAGTTTGTCCCCGCCTTTGCCACTATAGCTCTACCATTACTGGACCTGTTACGCACTAAACCTGCTATGGTAAACCCGAGACCAAGGCAGGTGTTGCAATGGTCAGCCCAATGTCAAAGTGTGTTTGAGCAGTTGAAATATCTCTTCACCAGAGAACCAGTACTCAAGCATCCTGATCTGTCACGTGAGTTCATCGTTCAGGCTGATGCCAGCGACATAGCTGTGGGAGCAGTGTTGTTGCAAAAGGATGAACAGAATCAAATACGCCCTTGTGCTTATATCTCATGCAAATTGAACACTATAGAGCGAGGGTGGGCGCTTTGGGAAAAAGAAGCTTTCTCCATCCGATGGGCGTTGATAACTTGGCAACACATCCTGGAAGGGGCAACCCTCCCGTTTGAAGTGTGGGCAGATCACAAAAATCTAGAGGTGTTGCAAACACCTACGCATCTATTTCCAAAACATCTACGCTGGGCACAATATTTCCGAAGGTTTTCCTTTAAACTCAAATATGTACCAGCAGGGAAGAATTTCCTCTCTGACGCACTATCACGTATGCCGCAATACAATAGGAAGCGCGAAGAAGTAGTGGAATCCCTTATACCGCCCATTGGGGCTGGACAACCTGTTGCAGCAGCACTACGAAAAGAATCATCTTTCTTAACTGACCTATGAACAGCTATCCAACAGGACAAATGGTTAACCCAAACCCAGCCATCGGTAGTCCTACGAGACGGATTGGGATGGAGTGGGGATTGGTTGTACATTCCAGAACCACTCCGAGCGACAGTCCTACGACGGTGTCATGATGCCAAACCAGCAGGTCACTATGGTTTCCTTAAAACTCTTCACCTGATCAGACGTCAGTTTTGGTGGCCACGGATGCGTGGTGAACTTGAACGATACGTAAAAGGGTGCCCCACATGTGCGGCAGCAAAACCATGGTCAGGGAAGCCAATTGGGCGTTTGCAGCCAGTGGCTGATCCTAGTCATCCGTGGGAGGAGGTGGCAATGGACTTCATAGTGGATTTCCCTTCTAGCAATCGATATACCGTCATCTGGACGGTAGTGGACCTATTTTTGAAGCAAGCGCACTTCATACTCTGTCGAGGTTTACCATCTGCTCGACGGTTGACAGACATGTTCATCCAACATATTTACTGTCTTCATGGAGTCCCGAAGCGAATTATATCAGATCGGGGTGTCCAGTTCACTGCTCAATTCTGGAGATCTTTCATCCACCGAATAGGATCTACCCAGGGGTTAAGTTCGCCCTTCCATCCCAGTACTAACAGGGCAGTAGAACGGGCTAATGCCGCAGTGGAACGTTATCTCCATTGTTACATTTCTTACCAACAAACTGACTGGTTTGCTTTGATCCCGTTCGCTGAAGTTGCGTACAATAACATCAGCCATCGTAGTACAGGTCTTTCTCCTTTCCAAATCATCTACGGGAGAGAATTCCCTGCCATACCTGAAGTAGAACCTCCGGCTACAGGTGTAGCTACGCCTTCCGGCTGGGCTGACAAAATCCAACAAATGTGGCCAGAGGTTAACGCTACTCTACAAAAAGCAGCGAGTGAATACAAATTGTATATCAATAAAAAAAAGAGCAGATCCAAAACCGTTTTCAGTGGGGGATCAAGTTTATTTATTAACCAAATATTTAAAACTACGGTTTTAAATTACAGTTGCCTAGTAAAAAATTAGGGCCCAAATAGGGCCCTTCCCTATAATACCCATGATCAACCCCATCACTGTAGTGCTCAAATTACCTTCATTGTTAGGAAAAGTACACCCTGTTTTTCATAGCAGCCTCCTAAAGCCCGTCAGTGTGGATAGAACTATGACTCAGCCTGACCCACCAGGACCGAGCCATACTGATCAGTATGAGATAGATAAAATGTTAGATTCCCGACTACGCAGGGGCAGGTTGCAGTATTTAGTACGTTGGAAAGGTTATCCGTTAGCACAAGCGTCTTGGGTGGCAGCCCCAGACGTCCATGCCAACCGGTTAGTCAGTTGGTATCATCGCCAACATCCAGATAAACCGGGACCCAGCGGGTAGAGTATCTTCTGTAACTAATGTCTCTGTTTTACCTCCTGGTAGAGGGGAGCCGCCTGTCGAGCCCCGGATGGGTCTTGCCATTGTTGGGGAGGATGATGCAAAGGGGCCAAGCTGCTGTAAACTCCGGTGACGTGCTCTCAGCTGTTTGGAGGGTCCTGGCCACTCAAGCACAAATGAAACGAACGCTTCCATCGGAGCTCGGTGGGCATAAAGCTTGCTAATGGCACCTCCTTGTGATGTAACAGGAGCGCGTCCTTCTGACAAACAAGCTAATGGGAAGGGTGTGTGTGGTGTTAACTGTTTGATTGCCAAATGGTAAATTGCTAGTTACTAAGTGTATAAAGAGTGCTACACAGAGGCTGCGTGTAGCACTAACTTTAAACGTCGATGCCGGCTTGTGCTTTTCTCCTGCCTGTGTTGCTATGCTTAACCTGATTAAAGATGCTGCAAACCGCTTCGTTTTCTTCTGGTTGTTGTTTGCTTCCGGAGTGGTTGGGAGGACAAGCCGAGAGCCTGAATGGCCACCACACCCCCTTTTATCCCCTGTGGGGTGTGGTCCAGTGACTTAGCTTAATCTCTGGCACACCTCCTTTTCTGTTGCGTGTGTTTGTCTCTCTGATGCTGGCGTGGATCCAGCCAAGACTTATCTCCGTCACTGTCCGACTGCGACTGCTCTGGGATACCTGGCTCCTGGCCAATTTCTTCTCCTTCGGGAGACACCTGAGGCATTGCCAGAGGGGAGGGTCCTGGAGAGGGAGGCCTGGCCAACTCCTCTCCTTCACTTTCGAAGCCTTCTCCCTCCGATAAGACGGGCTCGGGAGTCGGAGTCACAACATTCTCTCCTTAAATCCCGTGTCTCCTCTGTAGCAAATTATCCAAGATTCAAATTTTCTCTGGGTTCACTTTTTCCCTCTGGGTTCCCTCTGGGTTTCCTCTGATTTCGCCAGTTGTTAATTTGTGCGCTGTCACTGTCAAAATGGATTCAGTCTCCGCTTGTTTAGCTGTATTTCGCTTCTTAGTTAGAGTTTATTTTCTCCCGCCTTTAATCCTCACGTTTTGGATTGTAAATGTACCTTTTGAGTTCTTTTTCCCTTCGATCCTTCCACCGATGTCTTCTTTTATTTGATTTTCGCTTCCCACTTAGTCAGCTGTCAACGTTTCTGGCCAGCCGGGATGGCTGGTTCTTCCTCGATCAGGATTAAGGGCGTTTTCCTGAACCTTCGGAGGGATTGCTGTCCTCTCCAAGGTCCTCAGAATTTCCCCTTTTTTCTGTTGACCACTCTGAGGTCAATAGTGCCTAAATCGGATCCTAAATCGAGGATATTAAGGACTTGGAGAGTGGAGATCCGTTCCCTTTGTCCCTAACATGATGATGTCACTTTTTCCAGCTGCTCTTTCAGTTAGCTCCTCCTCTTCCTGGGCGTCCTGGTTTCTCCTTGTCCTTTGTGTCATAATTTCCAGCTTTTCATCTATGCTTTGCATTTTGTTCATAATCCCCTCGCATCTTCTTGTCAAAGTATCTTATATTCAAACCTAAAGCTGCTTCTCAAAAAGTTCAATGTCCAATGCCCAAAAGTCTTTGTATCCCAAAGTTAATCAGTCTGTTCCTCTAGATCTGTGATGGCAAACCTATGGCACGCATGCCACAGGTGGCACATGGAGCCATATCTGTGGGCATGCGAGCATTGCCCTAGCTCAGCTCCAGCTGATTTTTAGGCCTTGCAGTCCCACCAGAAGTCAGGAAATGGGCCGTTTCTGGCCTCTGGAGGGCCTCCGGGGAAATGGGGAAGGCCATTTTTGCCCTCCCCAGGCTCCAAGAAAGCCTCTGGAGCCTGAGGAGGGTGAAAAATGGGCCTACTGGGCCCACCGGTAACCTTTTTGCAGTTGGGTGCCAAAAGCAGAGGGAAGGGGGGGTCACATGTGCATGCATGGGGGACATTTAATTATGGGTGTGGGCACATGCGCGCATGACAGCCCCCCCACGTTCCCCCCATTTTTGGCACACCACAGCAAAAAGGTTAGCCATCACTGCTCTAGATAATCCAAAAATGGAATCTTTATAAATTCCTCTGGCAGTTCAGTCTTATATTGAAGCTTTCAGGGGTCTTTTTAGTAATAAAGTTTTATTTTCCTCACATTTAGATCTCCAAAAGCCAAGTCATTCCAGAATTTTGGGAGTATGTTGTACCTTCCTTTGACAGCAAGTGGCACTCTTAAATCAGATTTCAATCTTAACCATTCTTATCCAATTTTACTAGAATACTCCAAAATATAAATATGATATTAGCTTTTTATGTAAATAGCTCTAGCATTTTAAAATGCCTAGCCCAAGCCAACGCCTGTCCAATTAGGAAGTCCAATTTTCTATATTTTTAACAAATTTTCTATTTTCTTCCTTTGATTCTTTTCCCTTCAGTTTTAAAGTTTTGCTCAGGGTGTTAAGTTGCATCCACTTTATAGATAACTATGAGACTCTCTTTTCCTGAATATTCCTTTGGGGTTACACTTTCAATAAAAAGAATTCTTCTCACCCAGTCCAAACACTGTTCACCAAATCCACTCCAGCACTCTTCTTAGATGTTAAGCTGTCTCTGGCTTTGTGGCAGCCATCATAGGCTGCCTCTTCTCCTTGCCGTGGCATAGAGGGAAAAAAAGCCCTGGAGTTCTGCAGGAGAGTTGCACTCTCACCTGTGATCTCACAGGATGCTCCTCCTTAGCTTTGCTGCCCTCCAAGGTGGTTTCGGCTCCTTTTGGAGCTCACAAACAGGGAGAAGCCAGCGCAGCTCTGTTCCTTTGTGATTGATATCACCGTGACATCACTTCTAGTTTTTCGGGTGGGCGGGGCAATGTGGGTGGGGCAGTCTCATGGTCCTGTGCAGGCTGGATTAATGGCTTCGGTGGGCCATATCTGGCCCGTAGACTGTAGTTTCAGGACCCCTGATCTACCTGGTCTTGAACTGACTGTCAGAGAGCTGGAAAACAAATAAAAGGGAACATTAGGACAGGGACAGTAGGCATGCTGGTGCACGTATGCACACCCCTTAAAGACTTCTTAGGATTACCCAAAACTCATTTAACTCCCCTAATTAAATTTTATCAACCTCCCTGGAAATACAAATAACAACAAAAAGAAAAAAAACCAATAAAAAAAAGGAAAAAAAATGAGAACCAAAAACAAAATCCTAAACAAATTTCCCGCCTTCCTCCCACATCTTCTTTTCAACTTCTATATTAAAGCCTTAATTTTTAATCATTCTTTATACTTGTTAAAGTTATGCAAATATGTATATATGTATATATATATATATATATATATATATATATATATATATTTGAATAAGTTTAAAATTATTCATTTGCGACAGTAATAAAACTAAAATTATTATCCCTCTTTTTAACTTAAGCGTTTCTTACTAAAAAAGAAAAAGAAAAAAGAAAAGAAAAAACGAAGGAAAAAGCAAACCCCCTTAAACCTTTATAATTGTTAGGATTTTTAAAATAACTTTAAAATTATACATTTCCAACAATAAAAAAGCTAAAATTATAATCCATTTTTTTAACTTGTTAAAATTAAACATTTTTTACCAAAAAGGAGAAAAAAAAGAAACAAAAAACAAATCCCTTAAACCTTTTAAAAGAGTAAATTTAAAATTATACTTTTACTATTTTACATTTCCAACAATAATAAAGCTAAAATTATTAATCATCTCCTTAACTTATTAGAATTCAACATTTTTCCCAAAAAGAAAATGAAAAAGGCAAACCCCTTACACCCTATATCTTATATTATTGTTATTATCTTTTTTCTTTTTTTTAAAAAAAAGAGAAAATATCAATAAAACTTCTTAAATCATTATAAATATAAATCCCCAAGCTTCCGAAGGGTAGCCAACATTCTTTAATTTAACCATTATAATGATAAGGAAAAGAGAAGAAAAGAAAAAAAAACATTATCCTTTATACCTATGAAACATCCATAACCTTTAAAACCATCAAAAATAAAAATCTTGCAATTTTTTCTTTTTTAAAAAATTTCTTCCAATCTCTTGTTAGTCACAGTTCTATCCCCCTTCCTTCTGACCCTCCTAACAATTTCTTAAAATTGTCCTGAGGTTGAGATATCATAAAAAATCCCTTCAAGTTTGTTGTCTTATCCTTTAGCTTAAATTTATAGTCCTGTTTCCACCATTTCTTGCTTGTATAATCCAGCAGACCTCTGTAACCCTGATTCCACCATTTCTTCCTTGTATAGTCCAGCAGATCCATCCTTTGTGTGGCAGACCTCAAATTAGCAAATAAATCCTCCTCTTGTAATAATTTATTCAATTGCTGTTCTTCCAAAGAGAAATGTAAAATATCCACCACAGCTTCCATTTGTACCAAATCTCCCAGCATACAGATCCCTGCAGCTTGTACTTCAATCTGTAAATTCTGCTGTATAGTGTCCTGTGGATTCCCCAGCAACACTTCATTATCAGACTTCTGTTCAGTTAAAACCAACAAATTAGAAATAATAGTGTCTGAAAGTTCTTTAAAAATCTTTGCAATTTCAATTCGAATATCTTCTATTTTTAAAAGTCCAGCTTCAACCATTATTTCCGCTTTTTCTTCCATTCCAGCTCCAGTCTAAATGTTTTCTGTAGGTCTTTGTCTGCTACAAATGTAACAGGCTTTAACAATCACTTTCACTAGACGCCATTTTTTTCTGACAGTTTACCCGGAGTTAAAGTTTAAACAGTCCCAATTTACACTCTCCTGCTCTGCTTAGCCAGCTTCAAATCCATTTCAAAAAATAGAATTTTTTTTTTTTAAATCCAGCATCTTAAAATGTTACCCCAAATGTTTTTAGTTGCTTGGTGTGGTCGCGCCGTTTCGCTCTGCTTCAGCAGAGGCGTCCCAGGTCCGGAGCTGCTTGGCTGGCTTCTGGGGAGCTCCTCTTCTTCGCACCCCAGGATTTTTCCTGGGGGGCTTTGAGGAGCTCTACCCCCACCAGCCTGCTCTTCGGTCTCCCCCTTTGCCCGGGGGAAACCTTTTGGAACCTCCCGACAGCGCTGAACAGCTGTTCGGGGGTTCTTACATAACCAGGAAGCGGGCACCTAATCCTAGGTGTCTTCATCGAGCGCGGAGCCACCGGAAGTCCCTTTGAATTTCTTTTTAGTATGTTAGCTTATTTTAGTATATGTTTATGCTTGTTTGTAATACTCTGCTACTGCTTTGGGAAGTCAAGGGAGGGGTGGGATGGGTTGGGTGCGTGGGGGGAAAGATTTTATATAACGTAAACATAATTGAGAAGTTGGGGTTGTTTAAATATCACTTTAAATTGTATTTAAACACAGGGGTAAAATTCGGAATGTTAAAGTGATGTAAAGATGTTTTATTAAAAATATGAAAGGGGGTGGGGGGAGGAGGGAAAATGTTTAATTTTGTTTGTAAAACTTTTTAATAAAAAAAAATATTAAAAAAAAGACTTCTTAGGAATGGGGTGAGGTTGACAGTAGACAGTCTAAGGTTAAAGTTTGGGGAAGAAACCACAGAGTCAGGTAGTGCATTCCAGGCATTGACCACTCTGTTACTGAAGTTGTATTTTCTGCAATCAAGTTTGGAGCGGTTTACCATAAGTTTGTATCTATTGTGTGCTTGTGTATTGTTGTGGTTGAAGCTGAAGTATTCATTGACAGGTAGGACATTGTAGCAGAGAATTTTATGTACTATGCTTAGGTTGGACTGAAGACGGCGAAGTTCTAAGTTGCCTAAGCCCAAAATTTCGAGTAGAGGAGTGAAGGACTCTTCTCATGAAATATCTCTGGACTCGTTTGATTGTATTAATGTCCAATATGCAGTGCAGGTTCCAGACAGATGAGCTGTATTCAAGAATTGGTCTAGCAAAAGTTTTGTATGCCGTAGTTTGCAGTTCAATATTACTGGAGAAGAAGCTATGCAAGATTAAGTTAACAATTCTTAATGCCTTTTTGGTAATGCTGTTACAGTGAGTTCTGGCACTTAGATCATTTGAGATGAGTACTCCAAGGTCCTGACAGAGTGAGGTCGTATCCGCCCAGCTTGTATTTTGTGTTCTGATTTTTTTTGCCAACGTGTAAGACTGAGCATTTGTTAGTTGAGATTTGGAATTGCCAATTGTTTGACCATTGTGACATATAGTCAAAGCAGCATTGTCGGTGGTGTTGAATAGCTTTACATCATCAGCGAAGAGAACACAGTTACTTATAATATGATCACAAAGGTCATTTATGTAAGTATAAAGTGTGTGGGTCCTAAAACGCTACCATGGGGGACACCGCTGTTAACAGGAGCAGGGTTTGATAGGGCGTATCCCTATCATTTATCCCTATCTCCATTTTGACACTTGGTGCTGAAAAAGTTCACCAACACTGTTATACGCATTCAAATCAGCCCCTTCTATACACCACCACCTCCTTTCTTGCTCACCCAGTTGTCATCTGTTTTCCATATATGGGACTTCCTTTCTTGCTGTGTCTTCCAATTCTTAAGCAAACAATATCTTTAATCCAGGGGTCACCAACCCCTGGCCCACTACCAGGCTGCGGCATGTTTGAAACTATGGGCACTATGACTGTCCCCTTGTGCAAGCAGAGGGCACTTGTGCTCACACGTGAAGCTCTGCTCGCGCGAGTGCGGGACATACATATTCTTGGCTTCCACCTCAGGGGATTCTCCTCTAGCTTTTCTCCTCAGCTGACATGCCCCTGTCCGTTGGCCACAGCCCCTCCATCCCACACACTTCGGCATGGCCCATTCGATGCCACACCGTTAGTCCCAGCCTTTTTCCCTCCTGGGACAGTTAGCCGCCAGGCAATCAGCTAGTTGCCAATGCTGGCAGCCAGAAGCCAGCTTCATCCAAAGGAGTTTTTGTTTTGGGTGGGTGTCCTAGCCTTAGAAAGAGAGAGGAAAGGAGGAAGGGAAGGGAGAGAGAGAGAAAGAGAAAGAGAAGAGAGAGAAAGAGAGAGAAGGGAGACAAGAAGAAAAGAAAGAAAGAAAGAAAGTAAAGGAAGGAAGGAAGGAAGGAAGGAAGGAAGGAAGGAAGGAAGGAACGAAGAGGGTGGGAAGGGAGGGAGAGAAAAAGGAGAGGAAGGAAGGACCACAAACCCTGGACACTAGACGCAGCTTCAGTGGATGCTTTGAAACAGCACAGCAATCAAGGGCTGGACAGAACCTCGGAGGTCATCCAGTCCAACCCCCTGCTCCAGCAGGAGACCTTATATCATCTTGATATAATTAGATGTGCCTCTAACACAGAGAAGAAATTCCCAGAAAAGGGAAGTAGTTTACTAGGCAAGGCTGCCATGCAGAGGAAGGCAGAGACAGTCCTTGACTTATGACAACAATTGAGACCAAAATTTTGGTTGCTAAGCATTGTTAAAGTGAGTTTCGATGCATGTTACTCAATTCATCCTTGACTTACGACCGTCATGGCCAGCCAATGTCGTATGTCTGTACCTAAGATTCTGCTCTCTCCCCACCGCACACCTGATCCTGCTGTTGGGCTGCTGTTCCCCCCACTGCCCACCATCCTAGGTATGGACATACGACATTGATCATGGCTGGCAAATCAAGAATTGCTGTCAAATTGGAAAACAGTATAGATAGTCAAATTGGAAAACAGTACAGATACGTATCATATAGTGACTGTTCAAAGTTGCAATGCCACTGTTGTTCATTTTTCACACTCATGACTATTGCAGTATCCCAATGGTCACGTGATTTACAGTTGGATGCATAGTAACTGACTTGCATTTATGACAGTTGCAGCGTCCTGAGGTCATGTGATGTGATATCCCTTTTGCAACCATCTGAAAAGCAAAGTCACTGGGGAGCCAGCTTCGTTTAACCATCGTCTGACTGACTTAAACAACAATCCACTTAACGATAGTGGCAAGACAGGTGATAAAGTGGGAGAAAGCTCACTGAACAGCTGTCTCCCTTAGCAACATAGATTTGGGAAAGCCAGATTCACTTAGCGACTGTGTGAGTGACTTAGCGATAATTCAAGTTACAACAGCACTGGAAAAAGTTTTTCACACTTTTCATACTGACTGTTTTTCACACTTAATGACCATTGCAGCATCCCCATGGCCACGTAATCCAAATTCGGATGCTTGGTAACTGACTCTTACTTATGGTGGTCTCAGTGTCCCAGAGTCACACGATCCCCTTTTGTGACCCGACCAACGAAGTCCACGGGGAAGCTGGATTCACTTAGCGATTGTGTGACTCATGAGCTGCAACCACTCACTTAACAACGGTGGCAAGATGGGTCGTAAAGTGGGAGAAAGCTCACTGAACAGCTACTCCCTTAGCAACGGAGATTTGAGGCTCAATGGTGGACATACAGCAAGTCGAGGGGTACCTTTACCCTTCCTTACCAGTAAATTCTGAATCTGGCCCAGAGTGATTGACATCCACTCTTGGAGGATGGATTGAGTAAGATGCATCAAAACTCACTTTAGCAATGCTCTTGCTCAGCAATCAAAATTTTGGGCTCAGAGACAAGGAGCTAAGATAGAGGACAGGCAGCAATGGCTGTAAGGAGCTCTTCCGAAAGTAAATTAGGTTTTTCTTTTTTTTAACGTATATATAAGTATTTTTATATTTTTAACTTATTTTTAATCTATACTGGACTTTATAAAAGCACATATAGTGTGGCTACCATTTGTTTTAGATACATTTTAACAATACAACAAGCCAGGGCCCCTGCAATCCTGGCTTAGACTATTCCTGTGACTTCTCTTTGCAAGTCCTGAAATTAGGATTACTGGACTTGTTGACAAACCTCAGTGGAGGCCCCTAACCTCGGAGGGGATTTTGAGCTGTTTTTGGAACCTATCCAGGGGGGAAAAAACCCCTTTATTTTCGAGACTGTTTTGGTTTGGCTGTAAGTTTGTTTGGCTTTTGGTTATCTATTTGGTTCCGAGCCGATTTTTGTGCTAAACTTGCAGCCGGGGATTAGCTGAAAACCTGATATGGAACTGTGAAGCCTAGTATTGCCTAGCTTTGATGTGAGTTGTTTTTTTTTTTACTTGATTTACTTTATTTTTATCTTACCATTTTTATTACTCTATCTATTTTATCATTTTTACTTACTTACTCCCTGCTCCCTCCTCTGCTGGGAGGGAAGGATTTTTGCCTTACTTGTAAGGAGTTGTTATTATTTGCATCAGGGTTTGTTTGTTCCCTCTCGACTCCTCTCCCTCTGGATTCTGGACTCGCCTCAGAAACTAGACTTTTTGCTATATTACACAGCCCCTCTGTTGTGTTATTTAACACAATGAAGTCAAGGAAAAGGACCAGATCCCTTACTGACCTGGCTCCCCAACCTTCTCTGAAGCAATCCAAGATTGAGGACTTTGCTTTAACTCGACCTCCCTGTTTGGAAACTCTAGCTCCCTTTTATCTGATTGCTGCTGGTTGTCGTGATCCTCCGTTGGCTGAGGGTGTCGTCCCCAGAGTTGAGAACAAAAGCTCTCCAAAAACTATGGTCCCTACTCAATCTTCAAATGAGCCTACCCTTATTGAACTTTTGGCCCAGCAATGTTTCTTGGTTGCAGAAACAACAGCAAGCATACAATCACAGCTTGATAAAATAATAAGTACCTTAGACTGCCTAGTTTCCTGGGTTACCGGTGGTTGCCCTGGATTGACTGCTCGGCAGACTGATACAGTGACAGGGTCCTCCCTGTTGGGCCCCAGCGAAAGTACTGGTTGGTGTGGCCCTGCCAGTGGTTCGAACTCCACGCCTCTGGATGCGGGCTGCCATTTGGTTTTATAGTGGCCCTTAATATTAATCCCATTAATGGCAATTTGCCTCAATGGGGTTCAATACAGCTGGCAAGGGGCCATATACTACAGTTACTGGGGTTGACTGCTAATGAATTGAAGGAGGTTGAACTTCTACCCTCCCCTGTATATTGTACCAGAGTGTTACTCAATTTTGACAACCCCAATACTCCTAAACTATTCTCCATGAGAAGATCTCTGCTAAAAGCTTTCGGCATCTTGCCAAGTAGAGTCTTCAAAGATATGTCGATTAAACCACTTTTAAGAAATCGACAACCTGTGAGCATCAGATTTATATCCCCGAAAAGACCCTTAGCAGCACATATTAATGTGCCAATTTTGAATGCCATTCCCGATACTAGTCCATCTACTAAATACTCATCCATTCCTGTAAGACCTCCTGATGGCGTCTTCTCAGATAGTACCTTGGCTGCTCTTCCTAAAGCCAGTCAACCCCCCCCCCCCCCAGCGAGGTACATCTCATCAGGAAGTTTGCCATGATTTGATCAGCTGGGAAGAAACGGCTCCAAAGGAGGCGACACCAGCCCAAGGCTTCCAAGGCTCCTTAGTGAAAAAGCCTCAGGCCAGTGCCTCTGGGATTCCATCCATCCATGAAATCGATTAATCTCTAGACAATTTCTGGAATTTGGAGGAGATACAGCTTTTCGACTCCTTTCATGTGCTCCCAAAATCAGAAAGGGCCCAAATTATAAAGCATCTGACTCAGGGGTGGGTTCTAAATTTTTTTACTACCGGTTCGGTGGGTGTGGCTGGGGGGGGGGCATGACTGATTGTGCATGGCCAACGTGATGTCACTCACGCACTCAGTCACATGACCCCCCCCAAGCCACGCCCACCGAAAAGGTGGCTAAAATTTTTGGGATGTTTTAAAACTTTTTTTTGACACTCCAGCCCTATATCCAGGTCAGGATGTGTGGGGTGGTGGTGGTCGTCTTGGCTTTCCCTCCATTGCCCTTCCTGGCCGAAAAGCGCCCCTTCTTGCCTCTGACGGGCCTTCCTTGTGGTTGCAGCTGGAGCAACCCACTCTGCCAGCTCAGGGCAGCAGACTCAGCTGCAGCCCAGATGCGGGGAGCCTTGAGCTTTCACCGGCTGAAGGACTTTTTGGCACCCTGCGGCCAGGCGGCTGAGAGGCTTCTTTGCTCCAGTCAGCTTTGGGTGGGCGAGCAAGCAGTGACCGGGGAACTGGTTTGGGGGTGTGGCCTGGCTGCTGTTACTACCAGTTCGGAGAACTACTTCCTAAAGTTACTACCTATTCGGTAGAACCGGTCCGAACTGGGAGCAACCCACCACTGATCTGACTGCAGTTAAATCCAAGTTTTGGAGTCTTTCACTACCTGATAAGGATTCTCTTGGACTTCAGGGAGTCCACACCAATTTACCAGAATTTGAAGATCCAGGGCTACTTCAAACCCCATCTGCTGATGTCACTGAATGCCTGCCAGGTAAGCAACCAACTAATGTTACAAGCACAAACTGGACTGCGTTCAGAGCCCTACAGCCTCATGAACAAGGCTCGCCTCCCTTCCCCTCTTCCCTGCCTTTGTCTCCCAAGGGGGTGACACTCCCATCTAATAACGGGTGTATCTTTTCGGATCTGAAGGGCTCTCTGGAAAAAAATTAATTATACAGAATGACTAGCAAACCTGGCATTGCCCCCTTGCACACTTAAATGCCTCTCGTGGAACATAGCAGGTTGAGGGAGAAGGTGCGGCACTACAGAATTTATCAACTATATTCAGTCATTCGATGTGGTCCTGCTTCAGGAGACCTGGGCATGTGATAAGATATCCCTTACAGGATTTACGGCCATTTCTTTGGCTGCTACCAAACAATCTATGATGGGAAGACCTAAGGGTGGCTTAGCTTGCTTGATCTCTACCTCTTTAAAAGTGGAGACAGTGGAGCTGCCCCCCTGTGGCTCCTTAGTTATGGCGCTCCTAATTAAGAGAGGTCACAGCAAAATGCTAGTGTTCAACGTCTACCTTCCCCTGACGGTGAGGCAAGCCGACACTAAAGCTCAGTGGGGAGAACTGGAGAGTTATATTACTTGTATTGAAACCAAATTTCCAGTGCTACACATCTTTATAGGGGTGACTTTAATGCCCGATTGAAAGGCCAACTTCCCCCATCGATTGAGGCACTCTACTCCCAGGAAATCTGCCAGGCCATAGGACACCAGATTTCAGCCAGGCATTCTAAGGATGAATTAACAAATTTTGCCGGCGTTCAGTTAGCCCTTTTAGCATTTCAACATAATAAGATAATCCTTAATGGGAGTACCCCAGGCGATCTAGCGGGTGAATTTACTTTCAGTTCCTCACGGGGGAGTAGTGTTATTGGTTTTGTGTGGGTTTCCCAGCTAATAAGACAGGCAGTCCATGTCAGATATATATTGATGGTCATGCTCATTCGGTTCTATGAGGAAGTTATTTGGTCAATACAGCTTCAGGTTCAAAAAGTTATTTTATTATTTACAAATATACAATAATGAACAGGGCGTCCTGTTGCATTTGTTACCCTAACTGTATGACTCAGATGTTGAGAGGAGAGAGAAGTTCACGTGTTGTCTTGCTGAGAGATAGATGGGAAGAAGAAGGGAAGGTATCCAATTGATTTCTGGGTAAGAGTCCAATAAGAGAGTTCATTGGCTGATACAGTCATGTGTGATGTCTGTAAAGACTTAACTCCTTCTGGTCCCTGGTGCATCATATGCAGGCAATGAAGAGTTCATTGGCTGATACAGTCACGTGTGATGTCTGTAAAGACTTAACCCCTTCTGGTCCCTGATGCATCATACGCAGGCAATATCTGACAGTCCATGTCTTTTTTGTGGACGCCTCATGGAGAGCGACCACTACCCCGATTACAATCATTGGGCTCTTTTCAAATATACATCTGCCTAGGGGCCCCCAAATATTGGATCCCTATGTGGCCTCATATGCAAGGAGGTCTTCCAAGACTGAAAGAAAGTTTCACTCTCTTTTATCATCTCCGGAGTGTCTTAGCCTATACAATCAGGCCCTAGCATGCAGTGACTCAGACATAATCTCGTCCTTCGAATCACTAATTAATAGTGTCCAAAGGGAGCTAGGAGCTGACCGTAGGCCAAGTGGCCCATATCATCCAAGAAGTAATCCCTGGATTGATGAAGAATGTCTGTTGCTTAGGAACAAGATTAGACAGGTTTACCTGCTTTATCGTAATCGAGGGGATAAACGCCTACCTGAGGACTATTATCGTCTGAAGCGGGAGTATAAAGGATTAATTATTAAGAAAAAGAGGGCTAAAGAAAATGAGAAGTGGGATCTACTTCTCCTTTCCATCCAGCAGAAGAACACTCGACTATTTTGGCAAATTGTTGCCAGCTCGTTACCTGGTCATCAAGAACTCCCTCTCTGTAGTATCTCCAAGAGATTGGGAAAAACATTTTGGGTCAATCTTCCAGGCTTCAATAGTCACGACTGGACTTGGATCACAACTGCCCCCTGCAATTCCGGACTGGCATCCCGTGACTCACGCTGAGATTAATGAGCTTATCTCTGAACTCAAGTCAGGCAAAGCCCCTGGCCCTGATGCTATACCACTGATTTGTTAAAATCTAATCCCAAGTGGTGGATTCCTCTTTTAGCAACACTCTTCACCCATATTAATACCTCTGGCAGGATCCCTACCTCCTGGAGTCTAGCAATTATTGTTCCTGTTTTTAAACGAGGAAATAGGAACAACCCAGGTGATTATCGTTCTATAAGTCTGCTCTCCACCATTGGAAAATTGTATGCTAAATATCTCCAACGCAGACTCCTCACCTGGGTCGAGGAATCCAACATCATTGGTGCTGAACAGATTGGGTTTAAAGCAGGCTGTGCCACATTGGACCACTGCTTTGTCCTAGCGCACCTGGTTGATAAATACACCACCATACCAGGTGGTAAACTTTTTACTGCTTTTATTGATCTAAAGGCAGCATTTGATTCAATCCCAAGGGAATTGTTGTGGTCAAAATTGCTCAAAAGTTCCATTGATAGTCGTCTTCTGTTCTTAATTAGATCCCTATATAATCACACTTTTAGCCAGGTCAGGTGCGGTTTGCAAGAACTCTCAAATCCTATCCTGATAAAGAGCGGATAAAGGCAGGGCTGTGTCCTGGCTCCTCTTCTGTTTAACTTATTCTTATCTGACTTGGCCTCTTACATTGGATGTACTGAGTCCCACGCCCCAAAGTTGTCAACTATGAAGATCCCGCTTCTCCTTTATGCCGGCGATGCGGTCCTCCTATCACTGTCAAGGGCTTGGTCTGAAAAGGCTACTTTCTGCATTTGGGTCCTACTGCGCTGAGAACCACTTGTCCATTAATTATGACAAATCAAAAGTATTGGTGTTCTCTAGAGCCCAGAAGCTATACAACTGGGCTATTAAGGGTAATGCTGTTAAGCAGGTTTTTCATTTTAAGTATTTAGGTATCAATTTTCAGAACACCGGTGCTTGGACTAGACATCAAACTCAGGTGCTGAATTCGGCCTCCTGTAGCCATCAGCAGATTCTAAGATTTTTCTATACCCAAGGAGGCCAGTTTATTCCTTCTGCTCTGCGTATTTACAAAGCCAAAACCCTGGCCCAAACTCTTTACGGAATTCCTATATGGATACGGGGCTTCAAGGAGTGTATTGAAAGAACTCAGGCTGGGTTTTTTTAGGAAACTCTTGGGTCTCTCTACCTGTGTTGGCTTTGCTTTGATGTACCTGGAATTGGGCATTCGATCAGTCGAATGCATGGCATGGATTAACACCTTTAAATGGTGGTTTGGGGCGCTCTTTTTGGCAGTCCCTGGTAGCTACCTCTCCCTGGTGTTAGCTGACTCCTATACTTCTCGATGGGAGAGGGAGCTGACGAAGAAACTCCACCTGCTAGGTTTTTCGGGCGATGCCTTGGGAGACTATGGCCTTAAAGACGCCCAATCTAGGGTAGTCCAACGGTTTGTGGACATAGACTTGTAATATCTAAGAGCTAGAGCTAATAAAACCTGCTCCCCTCTGATCTTCAGCCAATTTAACAATTATGGACTGAGGATGGCCTCATATTTTTACACTTTAACCATCCCTAAGTATAGAAAAGTCTTCTCCCTTGCTCGCTTTAACGTCTTGCCCTCAGCATTGCTGGACGGACAATTTAAGAGGCTCCCGATAAGTGAGCGGTTATGCCCCTGTGATAGAGCTGAGATTGAAACTGTGGAGCATGTTCTTTTATACTGCCCTATGTATAACGCAGGCAGGACTAAATTACTATCTCTCCTAGAAACAGATCTCTCTGGATCCAATGCTAGTAATTTGACCTTATATTGTTTAGGGGATGGCTCCTCACACATTACTTTTCAGATTTCTAATTTTTTTTAAGAGCTGTAACTATTAGAGGAGAATGCTGTAATTCTTCTCAGCGAAGGCTTCTGGTAGCCAACTGTTTATGATGTTACTTTCCCCACGTTCTTTTGCAATTATATTTGTATTTTGGTCTGTGACAGCAAATAAAAGTTATTATTATTATTATTTTGGGCTCAATTGTTGTCGTAAGTCGAGGACTATCTCTGCCTTCCTCTGCATGGCAGCCTTGCCTAGTAAACTACTCCCCTGTTCTGGGAATTTCTCCTCTGTGTTAAAAGGCACATCTAATTATATTAAGATGATATAAGGCCTCCTGCTGGAGCAGAGGTTTGGACTGGATGACCTCAGAGGTCCCTTCCAACCCTGGATTGCTGTGCTGTTTCAAAGCATCCATTGAAGCTGCATCTAGTGCCCAGGGTTTGTGGTCCTTCCTTTCTCTCCTTTTTCTCTCCCTCCCTCCCTCCCTTCCCACCCTTTCTTTTCTTTCTCTTCTTGCCCCCCTCCTCTCTGTCTGTCTCTGTCTCTCTCCCCCCTTCCCTTCCTCCTTCCCTCTTTCTAAGGCTAGGATACCACCACCCACCCCCGAAACAAAAACTCCTTTGGGTGAAGCTGGCTTCTGGCTGCCGGCTAAGTGTCCCAGGAGGTGAAAAGCCCGGGACTAACAATGTGGTGTTGAATGGGCGGTTCTGAAGCATGTGGGACGGAGGGGCTGTGGCTGACTGGCTGTGGCAAATGGGCAGGGGTGTGTCAGCTGAGGAGAAAAGCTAGAGGAGAATCCCTTGAGGCGGAAGCCTGGCGGAGAAACAGGCGCGGCCAAGGGTAGGATGCGAAAAGTCCTAAACCCCTACTGGGTTGCCTTTCCTACAATGTGCTTTGGTTAGCCATGTGAAAGGCAACCAAATTGGCAGCACTGCCAGCTTATCTCTGATAGGACCTACCATTATGAGTCCTTAGATATTCCTGAGATACATTTCACTTGTATCTTGCATACTTACTTTGCATCTGAAGATCTTGTACACTGATAAGCTTAGCTTCTTGCTGGATACCAAGATATTTCCAAGCTGGCTATCTTTGGTGCATGCTATGGAGAATTCTGCAGTGCTCACCATACTGGAAAACCTGAAACACTTTCATTATCTTCCAAGGATATTCCAGGATGAGTAGCTTCAGCAAGTGCCACAGAATGTGAAGACTTGGCTCTTCCGTCAACTCAACTGATCCGTTGGGGGTACACTGTTATAATTTTAAACTGTTTTAATTGGGTCGTTGATTTTAATCTTTAATTCATTGTGATTTGTATTGGAAACTGTCATTTTGTAAGCCGCCTTGAGTCCTCGGGGAGAAAGGCAGCATATAAATCGCGATAATAAAGAAATAAAATAAATACTTGATGTAATAGGATATCCATAACAACATAATGAAAAATAAATCACACTGATTTCCTTGAATGCCGAGAAAGCTTTTGACAATTTGAACCAGCAATTTCTGTTAAAGTTTTGGAAAATATAGAATCTGACCAGAATTTTATTCAAGGAATCAAGTCAATATATAGATCTCAAAAGGCCCAAATTTTGGTTAATGACTTGACTAAACCATGTTATATCCAGAAGGGGATAAAACAAGTTTATCCTCTGTGTTGTTTATTTTGGTTCTTGAAGTTTTGAATAGACTGCAAGTAAAATTTTATACTGCATTGTTGCTAAGAAGCAACATGAACACCAGGATTTGTCTTTTACAGTGAGAGAAAATTGTTCTCCAGCTGCTTTTACCTTCATTTACAAAATCCTAACCTCTTAAAATGTGAATATAATCCTAGATTAATATAATCAATGATGAACTGATATGGGAGCGTAATACTCCCACTTCCTTATGTAACCATGTGTCATGCATCTATGTATGCTTATGCATATATGCTTAGCTCAGTGGCTAAGACGCTGAACTTGTCAATCAAAAGGTCGGTAGTTCAGCGGTTCAAATCCCTAGTGCTGTGTAACGGGGTGAGCTCCCGTTACTTGTCTCAGCTTCTACCAACCTAGCAGTTTGAAAGCACGTAAAAAATGCAAGTAGAAAAATAGGGACCACCTTTGGTGGAAAGGTTATAACATTCCGTGCACCTTTGGCATTTAGTCATGCTGGCCACATGACTATGGAGATGTCTTTGGACAGTGTTGGCTCTTCGGCTTTGAAACGGAAATGAGCACCGCCCCCTAGGTGTGAGGGGAACCTTTATCTTTATCTTATGTAAATGAATAGTACTAACTTTATGATAAGGGATGCTCACTGTATTTTACATGTAGTGAGGGCCTAATATCACATTGTATAGTCACATTATCTTATCCATTTGCCTTTGTAAACATAAATATTGGGAAACTCTCAGCCAGGTGAAGAGGAGGGGTCAAGTGGGGAACTAGCCTTGAGTCCTTACGCAGCCAGAAAAGCCATTAGCCTAACTCCATCCCAAATTCCATGGGACCTTATCTGTTCATTCCCAAGACAAGGCAAGCAGAGTGGGGAGATTCTTGTAATATAGGTAGAATGCAATAAAGTGAATTTGAACCTTTCACAAATGGATCTGATTGCTTGTGCCTGACACCAGGCGTTAGGTATGTTATAGTGAGCTGACCACAATCATTTATAAATCTAATGAAAATATATTATAGATCTATATTTAAATAAAATTTCTGACCTTCCAAATATAATGTAAAAATCAAATCTTGACAATTATTTTAGATTTTTCTCTGTTGAACTCTATAACCACAATGAGTTTGGGAAAACAGTGATTTTCAGAGACAAGAATCATGCTTAATGACATATACTAGGGTTTAGAAATTGTTCTTAATGAAGAACAGTTGGTTTTATTTCCAGGAGGAATTTAAAATTTAAGGACACAGTATGCATCATCAAATGACAAGATAAATTTGATCCCTGCCATATATATGAGCATCAGAGGAAGAGGAAGAATTACAAATAAAGTATGTTTATTTATCACGTTATCAAGTGTGCTGTAACATAAAATGATGCAAAGTTAGAAACTTCTGAAAAATCCAAAGGACTCAATTCCATACCTCCATTAAGAGTCACATTATCACATAGAAAACTGGCAACCATCCTCCCATCAGAAATTAAGACAACAGATTGTAGAAGAGATATCCATGACATTTCATTATTTAATTGGGACCCCGTTCCCAATATGGTAGTAGTTTAGTCACTTTCAAATTTGATGGAGTTTATCTGGGTAGAGATAGTACCACCACAATAACTTCCTCTTTTCTTCTTTGTCTTCTCATGTCGGAAGGATTTACCTTTTGTAAATTTCAGAACATCATTTGCTTTTTCACCCCAGTCACCTACAGCTCCTTTCTGGGAAAGATGAGACAATTGATGATCCTTAGCCACAAAACATTAAGCATAAATGGTTTTTATCACTTTGCATTTGTAAACTGTTCAGAATCTATGAGTGTAGGTTGCAATAAATACACAAACAAACCAGTGGTGAAATCTGAACCGGTTTCCTACTGGTTCGCTGGCCACACATGTGCAATGTGCATCAAATGCGAGCTGCGTGTGCGCAGTGTGCACCAAAAGCAGTCTTGGGAAGGTAAGTAGAACAGCGCATGGAGGGGGTGATCAGCTGTAGCGCGCGAGGGAACCTTTTAAAAAACTTTTTAAAAGCATTTTTTACTACTGGCTCGGGCGAATAGGTAGTAAAAATATGCTTTTAAAAGGTAAAAAAAAGGCTTCAACGATCAAAGCTGTGCTGCACAATCGGAACCTTTTTTTTACCTTTTAAAAGCATTTTTTACTACCTATTCGCCTGAGCCGGTAGTAAAAAAAAGTCTAAAAAGTAAAAAAAAAAAAAGTTCCAAGATCGCGCATCGCTCAGCTGATTGTCGGAAGTTTTTTTTTTTTTTTTACATTTTTTACTACCAGTTTGGCGAACCAGTAGCATTTTTTACTACCGGTTCAGCTGAACCAGTCCAAACCAGTAGCATTTCACCCCTGAAGCAAACACATAAACACATACATAGCAAATAGTACAATTTTGTTGTAGTTTGTCCAGGTAGTCTCTATTTTGTAGAGATTACTGCATGAAGAATGCCTATCCCTACCTTGGCATCAAAGGAATTGTTAGCTACTCGCACATCTATTTCTATTTCTTCTGTTCTTATTCTGCGAAAAGGACTGGATTGCTGCAGAAGAAAAAAGATACAAATAGTTCTCATGATATCATTCCAGGTGCTAAACAAAAGGGACTTATGACCAGTCCTTCAATTTCTTGTCACTTCAGCATCCCCATGGTCACATGAATAAAAGAATCTTGCACTTATGATCAACTGTGGCATCCTACTTGGATATAAGAATGCACACAACCCAGTGCCTTCTTTTCTTGGGGTGCTTGTGATCACACATATACTCTATGCTCAACTAAGCACCTTCTCCCCCAAACTCACATGTATCCTGTGTTGAGCCTCCTTTCCCTTCCCCCAGTACCCCTATTTATTACTTTGTTCTCTGCACTTAATGACTCACACATCTTGGGTTGTGACAACTGGGTCTGCGAGGCATCACTAAATGATGTCACATAATATCATACTTCACAGCCTCATTGCTTAGTGACAGCAATCCCATTCCAACTGCAATTGTAACTTGAGGATTACTTGCCTATGATATATCTGATTTCCAACCAAATCCTTCAAAATGGCAATTTAAGGGGTTTTCTAGTTGAGAAATCGTTTTTTAGAGTCACCAAACATTAGAACCAGAGATATAAGGTCACCCATGTCGTAATACCTTCTTTCAAAAAACCTTGTAAACCACAACTGAAATTAAGCTTTTGCAGTTATGAAGGAAAGAGTTACCCTGTGATAGCCAATGTTTAATAAATAAGGTAAAATAAATAAAATAATAAAATCATTTTTCTCAATCCTTACCCGCTTTGATTTTGGGAATGTATGAGGACTTCTGGCTTTCATCTTCTTGATGTCTGGGGTTTCCAAGTCTAGTTCATCTTTCCTTTTCCGTTTTTTTTTGGATAAGCCTGTTACATTTTACAAGAATAGTAAGCTTCCACAAAACTATCTCATTCTAAGTAAGTAGTAGTCTAATCAATACACAGCTTGTGGAGCAGGAAAGTTTCATTTGTGCTACAAATTCAGGTATGAAATAGTTATTTAAAATATCTCTAATCAGCAGGAACTGATTCACCCAATATCTGGATATGTACAACATACTAAGCAAAATAATCCAGTGTGGTTTATAACTTGATGCTTTCCAAGCCAAAGTACGATTAAGCTATGGTTAAAATGATGCTGTAGCATGCTGTGAGCCACTAAAAAGTCTTTCTTGACAGACAGGGATGATGTTCACCTATCATATTAAATATGGTATCAGAACCAAGCCCAAAGATGACACAGCAAGATCCAAATGACTGCAATAGTTCTATTACTTACTCCTAACAAGCAGAATCTTGCCAAATTAAACCTTGTAACCTACTAGGTGCACATTCCATCACATTTTTTTCTTTATCTTTTTATATCTGATTTGGTATTATTTTCAAACTAGCTCCATTCTATTTAATACATGAAAAATTACTAACCTTCCTTTGTGGCCTCTTCATCAGAACTACTACTGTTTGTGGAATTCAGTACTTCAGATGTTGGAGTCTTTGATGCAGATGTTTTGCCCACAAAGCTGGCTGAGGTTTTTAGCACTTCTTTTGCTGTTTTGCAGTTATTTTGTCCCCTCTTTCTTTCTGTTTTTTCAGATATTTTAAATTCATCAGTGGAATTCTCAGAAGAGGTCCTGATCTCAGCTGGGGCTTGCTTGCTAATGATCAAATTGCTACCCACTGAGAGTTTGCTAGTTGCTTTCTGGGATGGCTGAGTCTGTTCTTCACTGCTTGAGCTGCTTGACTCAGAACTCTTTGGTTTAGAGACAGGGGTGCTGGATTTGAGTGTTGTTTTGACAGCCTTTGTGCCTTTTATTTTATGAACTTTCTTATCTTCAAAGCTACTTTCTACTTTCTTTGCCAGCACCCCAAGAGGTTTCTTCACTTTCTTTATGCCTGTCCTAACTGCAAATTTCTCAGGAATACTGTCAGAACTATCAGAATCTAGGAAGAAAAAACAGCAACAGAAAAACTAATCTGATTGCTCTGCAACTTATTCTCACTATTTTTAAAGTTTAAATTTTTTTTACGTGGAGAAAGTACAGATTCAGAACAATACACTGATATTATCAAAAGTACAATCTCAGTATTTTGAACATAGAGAAAATCAAGCATAATACCTGATACTTTTTTAGATGAGGGAGTCTAGAAAAGACGGTGTTTACAAGAATGAAGGATAATTTAGGAATTTTCTTTGACTAATTCCTAAATATTTGGAGTATGAAAAGTTCCAAGAAATACCATGGATGCTCTGACCTAAAAAGCCAATTCCTTCCTTTCTACCTTTCAAAAGGAAAGCAAGTCTTTGATTTTATTGGCTTCAGGACAGTAGAAAATTTTTTGAGAGCAATTAAGTAGTTTGTTAGAAATTGCAGAGAATAATCATAGCTCAGGTTGTAGATTTAGGCAGAGGTTTGTCTTTTGAGCTTGCTGCTTGGCTCCTGGAAGTTTCGTTACTAAACTAGGTAACATCTTCAGTAGGGTTTTGGGTGAAGTGACTTGTTCATTTACATAGGTCCTGAGTGGTTGGTTGGTCTTATGTCTGATTGAATCACAAAACTGATTCTGGTCTTGTGAATTCTAACTGATTGTGGTGAGGTGTGGAATTCAACCAGGTGCGGTGTTGATTCTGTTGTTTGTTCAGTTGGTCTGCTTCCTTATTAGTTCATGCACTGGTTCTAAGTCAATGTGTTTGTTGATGGATCCATTGGTAGCAAGCTCGGAAGACAACCCTCTGCCTAATTCTACAACCTGAGCTACAAATATTCTCTACAATTTCTAAACTGCACAGGCAAAAACCACATAAACTTGCTCACCGCTGGTTGACTTTTGCCATCAACAATTGTCAACCCTCAAACAACTACGTTTCCTCCATAAATGCCTCTGCAAGAAAACGCTACCAAAAAGCATGCACTACAGATTACCCATTAACCACTCACAAACATGGAACCTGGCCCTCCAAAATGCATGCAAAATGCTTAAATTCATGATCACTGATGCACACAACTGTGTAATAAAATACCAACACACCATCAATGAACAAAAAACTGAATGCCTCACCGCAATCGGACAAGATCTCACAAACAAGTTAGAACATGCCATCAATAAAATATCCAACAAACTCCAGACCCAAAAATGCAACACTGCAAAAGAAAATTGCCAAGATCACCCCACAGCACAAGACGACAAGTCTGACTCATGGATCAAAACCTATCCAACAGAACATTATCAAAAGAGGAGAAAGCTGTACTCACACATGGCCTCAATTTCAACTTCAAAATGTGCACCTGGTTGACTTCTTGCTAACCTAGAATCCATACTAAAAACCAACAACCTCGATCATGAGATGCAGGAAGACATCAGACAGAGGACCATCCCCAACATCCAGAGGAACAGACACAACAGGTCTCAATCAAGAACTGCAAGCACTAAAAACCTGAAAAAGGAGAAAAGCATTGCCATCCTGCCACAGACAAAAGCAGATGCACCATCATAATGAACAAAACTGCTACATCAACAAAACTGAGGACCTACTGCACGACACCAGCATCAAATACAATATTAAAACAAAATGAAAAACAGCCCGATGAAGATGGAAAAAGCAAAGCAAATAACTTCCAGAGAAAGGAAATATCTGCAACCACAAGGAGTCCACGATATCAAAGATCTACAGACTCCCCAAGGTGCACAAAAATGGAATTCTCTTACGCCCCATTGTAGCATTCCCTGGAGCACCGACCTACAAACTAGTGAAAGCACTACAAAAAAGACTTTGTCACCTCATTGATAGTTTGAGAGTTTTCAATGAACCCTGAACAATTCCTTCAACTAATCAAAAACATCAAAATAAACACCGAAGCAATGATGGTTTCCTTCAATGTCACTGCTCTGTTCACCTCCATCAACATCAACCTGGCCAAACAAACATCCATAACCTGCTCATAGAAGACAAAAACACCCCCAGAAAACACTGTCTATATCCACAGATGTGCCTGACAATACATTTCAAGTTTAACAGCAAGATCTACAAGCAGAAAGAAGGCAAACCCATGGGATCACATGTATCTGGCCTCATAGCAGAGGCAGTCATGAAGAAACTCAAATGCACTGTCCTGTCAACTATCCAACCTAAACTTTGGGTCTGCTACGTGGACAACATTCATCATCCTGAAATGATCTAAACTAGAAAAGACAGAGAGAAAGTTCCCTTATCAGGTTCTTAGGACAGCTGTTACAATAACATCTCCACACCTGTGGATTGGCTGAATCCATACTGGGCTGAAGGGAAGGGTTTCTAATTTCTTTATCCTAACTGTATTGCCTGAGGGAATTCAGAGTCTGCTTTTCTTTCATCTTGCTATCACTCCAGTTCAATAAAAAGGGTTCCTTTTGAAATGCCCAAGTTTCAAGAGTCTTTCTTGAATGAGGAGGAGAGGCCAGACCTTACAATATTGCCTACTCAACGATGTGTTTACTGGCATCAGTGTTACATGCAAGGAAGAAAAGGATGAACATCTCTGCTTCCTTGACATGGACATAAGGAGACATAAGAATGGTGAAATGACAACCTGTGTATACCAGAAATCCATGCACACAAACCAAATCCTCAACTTTTCCAGCAACCACCCCCAGCACACACAAAAAAACCCGTGTCCAGACCTCTTCAAGACAGCCAGAACACACTGCAGCACCAAATCCCCAAGAAAAGCAGAGGAGAAATATTTCTTCAACATTTTTCTCTGCAATGGCTATCCCAGGAATTTTATACTGTGATGCATAACATCCAAACCCCAGAAAGCCACACAGAAAAGCACAGCACAGAAACAGATCCTGCCATACATCAAAGGCACATCAGAAATGGCTGCCAGGCTACCGCAACCCCTAGGAATAAAAACAGCCCACGAACCCCCGTTTACACTCAGAAAGAAACTTATAAAGGTCAAAGATGGAAGGAAGACAGCACGAACCTAATATACAGAATCAGTTGCAACAATTGTAACCAGATCTACATAGAGTAGGCAGGACGACAGTTAAAATCCAGAATCCATGACCACCACCAGTAGGCTGTCAAACGCAAAGTCCCTGATCGCCAGTCACATCGACAACAAACAATACCTGTTTGACTGGGACAAAGCTGAAGTCATCGGTCACACCAAAACCCATCAAGCACATGAGCGTTTCAAAGCTTGGTATTCTACCATCAACAAACACATTGACTTAGAACCAGCGTACAAAATAATAAGGAAGCGGACCATTCAAACCACCAACCAACGACAGAATCAATCACCCTCACCAGTTAAATTTCACGCCTCACAGCAACCAGTCAGAAGTCACAAGACCAGAATCAGTCTTGTGATTCATTCAGCCTTGTGATTCAACCAGTCACAAGATGAACTGACCACCCACGATCTATATAAACGAACAAGTCACTTCACCCAAAACCCCGCTGAAGATCTTACCTAGTTTGGTAATGAAATATCTGAAAGCCAAGCAGCAAGCTTGGAGGACAAACCTCGCCTAAGTAGCTTGTTTTAACAATTCATAATCATTTATTACTTACTTATGGTGTATTTTAAATTTAAATTTTGGTATTGTAAACACGTAATGTAAGAAAAATATTAATTATAGATTTTTATGTTGGGTTTCTGTCTATAAGTAACTGAAGACTGAGCAAAATTCCTGCTCTACAATGAAAGAATACAAAATATTAAAATGGAAAACAATTGATTTACCATGTTATCCACAGTACCTGAAGTATCAGAGGAGCTGCTCACTTTCTTGGATGGAACTGATTTAGTAGCACCATTTGCTGAAATGGCTTTGGCAGAGCATTTGACCAAAACTTTCTTTTCTTCTTCAGAACTAGAATCTAAATAAAACACACACAGCTTTCATTTATACTGGCATATTTAATTTTACCTCAAAAATGTTGGAAGATTATATAGTACTGACAGCATTTTGTACTTGGCTTCTTATAACTATCAACACTATACAACTTCCTAATAGAGAAATCACATATTATATGACACGGTACTAACCTGAATCACTCCCTGAAGAAATATTTCCTTTTTGAATAGAAACAGGAAGAGATTTGGGGGAAAATGCTTTTTTAATCACAGACTCTTCAGCTAGAGAAAAAATATAAAAGTTTAATTATATTCCCTGTGACAATTCCAAAATAATAAGAGTTCATAGATATGCTCTCAAGCTGGGATCATGTAGTGACATCTACAGGTACTACTGCAACCTAAAACTAAAGTTGTCTTCAGCAGAAATAACTGCAAATACTTTTTATAGATTGAATAAGGACCATCTGTATTATTTATGCTAAATTAACTATAACATTTAGGGATTATGTGTTGTTAATGCAAAGTACCTTTTTATGAACATAACATACTGTTTCCCGGAAAATAAGACCTAGCTTGATATAAGCCCTACCCCAAAAATAAGCCCTAGTTAAGACCCATTCACTCCATCCCATCGCCTTGTTGCTTAGCACACTGGTGTGGCCGCCACAAGGTCAGGTAAGGCAGGTGATGAAGGGAGTGGAGCTGCCCCACGTACCCCGCACCCGTGCACCTTAGGACTGTCGCAGCCAAGCCGATGCCCCAACATTTTAACCAAGCAGGAGGCCAAGCAGCGCACCGGCCACAAGATGAGGTGAGCGGGGTTGGAGGTGCCCCACACACTTGCGCCTCAAGATCCCCGCAGCCATCCCACCCATGCCCCAGCACCTGCCTCGCAACAGCAGTACTGTCCAGCAGGAGCCGACATGGCTGCCAGCCCACTTCTTCTGCTTGCTCAGCCACAATCAAGCAGGAGGCACATACAAACAGAGGTTGGATCGGATCACTCCCTCTGTCTCTCGCTCGCTTGTTCCCTTCCTTCCACTGTGCAATGATAGCTGGTCCCCACTTTCTCACCAGCCTGCATCGCTCCACATCTCCGTTCTGGAAATGGCAGCCTCCTTTTCTGCCACTTCTCCAACCGGTGTTGTGTTCCTCCTTTGTATAGAATGGATGCAGGTGGCTCTTTGACCTCTCTCCTGTGGCTCACTGCCAACCAGGTTGCGCGACATGCTCTCTGCCTTGAGAAGGCACAAGCCTCTCTGCAGAGCCACGCAGCTGAAGTGCTCCTAGCGCAGGGGGCAGCCCGTGCTGCTGCGCAGGGGGCAGCCCGGACTGTGCAGGGGGCAGCCTGGACTGCGCAGGGGGGAGCCGGAGCTCTTCCCTTTCTGTATCCGGTGGCGACAGCTGCTCCTACCTGTTCCCCTCCTTCCTGAGCTGACATGAAGGGGACCCCGCTAGTGCTGAGCTTCCCACAAAGGATACTGCACAGCCTGGACTGCCTCCTGCGCAGCGCGGGCTCTCCAGCACTGCACAGTGTGGCCCACTACTCACCTCAATACGCAGTGGCAGCAGCAGGATGGGGAGTAGTTGTCCCCGCCATGATCCCAGCTCAGGAGGGTATCCTGCTTGGGAACGTGCACGCTCGAGAGAGAGAGATGAGAGAAAAGGGGAGAAAAAGAGAAGCAGAGCCAGCCACAAGCGGAGGTGAGAGGCAAAGAGGATCACCTCTCTCTATGATTTCTTCCCTTTGTTTGAGATCTGACAGAGTTGGTAATATCTGGTTCCTGTTACTTCAGCAACCAACTAGTAGAACTCAGAAAGCAGTATTTATTTATCTAACAAAAGGAGGAAGGAGAGAAAGAGGAGGCAGAGAGGAAAAAAGGAAGAGACACAGAAATGAGAAAATGATGGAGGGAAAGAATGAGAGAGGGAAACAAATAAGAAAGGGAGAGAGAGATGAGGGAGGGAGGGAGGAAGAGAGGGAGGAAGAGAAGGGGAGGAAGAGAGATGAGTGGGAGGGAAAGGGAGAAAGAGGGAGATAGAGGTGAGCGAGAAAGAGATGAGAGAGGGAGATAAAGATAGAGAGAGGGAGAGAAATGAGAGAGGGAGAAAGAGATAAGAGGGAGGGAGGAAGCGGGAGGGAGGGAGAAAGGGAGAGAGAGAGAGAGAGAGAGAGAGAGAGAGAGCGAGCGAGAGAGAGAGCGAGAGAGCTGTTTCCCATAGAAAACACCGGGAGTCACAGAAAGTGGGTAGGCATGGCTGGTTGGGTCATGTGACTGGGTGGGAGTGAGTGATGTCAAGTTGGACATGCCCATCCAGGTTTTGTGGCTCCCAGTGTTTCGTTTTCTGTGAGAAATGGGTCCAAATGGCTTTGAGTGTTTAAGGTTGCAGACCCCTAGTATGGAAGGATGCTAAGCTCCAGAAAAACTAGGCCACCTGAAGGAAGGCCAGGCTCCCCTTCACCTATGGTTCTGCAAAGCCCTTGAGGTTTTGTGTGGAGGAGCAGATCGCTTCCTGCAGGGTTGGCCTCAGCACCCACTTTGGACAGCAAACAGAAAAACTTTGCTCTTTTTCTCCAGGGCCTTTGAAATTGCCCCCCCTCTCACTTTTCTGCCTCAAAATCCAGAGCACACTCCTAAACAGCTGAGGATACGGTAGCTACAGTATGATTTTTGTAGAAAAAAATATGGAGGAACAAAATGCAGGTTGGAGAAGTGGCAGAAAAGGGGGCTGACATTTCCAGAACGGAGATGTGGGGTGATGCAGGCCAGTGAGAAAGTGGGGCTGTGCAATGGAAGGGAGGGAGGGAGAGCACAATCCAATCAAACCTCTGTGTGTGTGTGTGTGTGTTTGTTTGTTTTTTTAAAATTTGATTTATATGCCGCCCTTCTCCAGAGACTCAGGGCGGCTTACAATGCGTTAAGCTCTGGTGGCTCAGCAGACTAAAGCAGTGTTATTAACTGTTATTAACATCAGCTGCCTGCAATTACTGCAAGTTCAAATCCCACCAGGCTCTTCCCCTCGCTCTGTTTTCTGTCTCTCTATTGCAGCACAGCGCCTGGGATCCACTTTGACAATGGTAGGATTTGGGGGATGGTCAATCCCCATTTGTGGCGTCAGATTATTGTCAGGCTGTGGTAAAGACAATTTAGGGAAAATTCAGATGCACTAAAAAGAGGAACGCAGGGACACATTTATAGTAATGTAGTATAAGCCCATGATTTGCACACCACAAAGGCACTGTTCTCACCACCTGCTAAGTCAAAAAGCAAACCTCAATGTGGACATTTAGCAGTCTGAACATGATTAATAGCTTGCAACTGTGATTTGGAAATTCCAATTTCTGACTGATGAAGTTTGGTGACTGCTTTGGGAGACCTGATTTAGGATGGTCTGACTGCTCCAATGTCTTCTCACATACTACATGGAACTGCTCAAATCAGCCAACAATCACAAAAAGCCCTGCCCAGATGCCTGTTAGCTATTATATTTCTTTGCCTTACTAATGTCCAATCTCAACCTGCACATGACTAATAAATGATGTATTTAGGGCAGTGATGGCTAACCTTTTTGCCATCGTGTGCCAAAAGCGTGGGGAGTGGGGGGGGTCGTGTGCATGTGTGCCCACACCGATAATTCAATGTACCCCACCCCCCATGCTTTTGGCCTGCAATGGCACAGTGGGCCCAGTAGACCTGTTTTTTGCCCTCCCCAGGCTCCAAAGGCTTTCTTGGAGCCTGGGGAAGGTGAAAACAGCCTTTCTCAGCCCCCCGGAGGCCCTCCAGAAGCTGGAAATGGCCTGTTTCCCAACTTCCGGTGTGCCCAGAAGGCCAGAAAATTAGCTGGCCGGTACGTGCATATGTGCTGAAGCTGACCTAGGGCAATGCTCGTGTGCCCGCAAATATGGCTCCGTGTGCCACCTGTGGCACGCGTGCCATAGGTTTGCCATCACGGATTTAGGGTATATGCAAGCATTCCAAATTGGATCTGTCAGGTATTGTTGTCCTGAGCCTAAAATGCAAAAAAGCCAAAAAAAAGGCCTTTCTTCTTCCTTGCATCTATCGCAGGGATCAGATGTCTCCAGCCTGATGGACAGTAGTGCATCCTTTCCTATATTTGAAATTCCTTCTATAAATAAAGGAATTTTTTCTTCATTAATAAGAATGTATCTACCAGAGTATCTACTACTACTTAATACTTTTGGTATCTACCAAACAGTCATATTTCTCTCCCATAGATTAGTTTCAACTCTTTACCAAAAGTCAAGCTTTTAAAAGGAAGATATATTTGAAATAATCTCTTTAATATGCACATGTCATCAGCTTTATATAAAAGTTATTTATGAAACATACTTGATGGTCTCTTTGTGAACACTTGCTCTTTTTTCTCATTATTCTCTCCCTTCTTCTTAAAGGTCTTTTTAATGAGGTGTCCTTTGCCTTTCCTTGATTCTATGGCTAAAGGGGGTGGCACAGCAGAGTACTCTCCTGCAATGACAGACAGCAGGGAGGAAGAAAGAGAGGGACAGCCACACACAAAAACATATATAGGATAAAGTTAGTTCTTGTAGACATATGTACATGATTTAACTACATAAATTGCATTAAATGTTCAAATCGATTGCCATTTTCTTCTAAACACTTTCTTATTCATTTGTTGAATGATCTTTGTACATTACATTTTCTAACTTTTTCTCTGGAAAAAACGATTTGGGATTAGTTTGTCAATTGCTACCTCCTATATGTGTATGTGCGTTGTATATATTACACCCACATGCACACACATATATAGAATGTAGCAATAGAAAATAGAAAAATTATATCTACCAATGAAATTGTTCACATTTATCATACATTTATCAATATATTACTTCAGAAAATGGAAAAAAAAATCTAGAATACAAACTTGATTTTTAAGTATTGTTGGGCTGTTAAGACTATTCTTTGGTCCTTCCTCTGAGCAAGCAGAAGTTTAAGGAGCTTTCTATCTAGATCTTCATCTAAATTAAGAAGCCAGCTTCTTTTAATAACTCACCATGCTTGGGCTTTGAGGCTAGATTTTCATGTTCTGAACTATCACAAGAAGTCTCACTGTTGCTCTTCTTTACATGCTTGGTTTTAACCGGAAGTGGCTGAGCAGTGTTGTTTTTACAGTGTGGAAGTTTCTTCAGTTTACCCTTATAAACAAAACAAAATGAAAACTAAAATTGTCCCAACATCAATCTAACAAACACATTTTCAAGATGATCATCATTCTGTCAGACACTGCTTATATACAAATGCCAAACCAAAGACATGTTAAGATATCATTGTACAGGATAAGATTAGGGATCAGCAGTTCCCCAATGCCTAAGACTGTTTTCAGAGTTCTTCCTCACTTGCTGCTGTAATTAACTTTTGGTTAATCGTAACCATTTCCTCTCCCTGTCTGCCTAATTTTAGAATCCATTAAGGAGATACCTCACTTTCTTGGGCCGTATTCTCTATTAACTGTGTTCACAGACCACAATTAACTGCTGATGGAAACTGAAAGTACTGCGTAAGATATTTAGAATCAATATTGTTAATAGTATCTTTGAGAAATGTTTGGCTAGGATGATGAAAATTTTATGAAAAGCAACTGTAAAGCATATAAGATTTAGAGTATTAAAAGCCCATTTAATAGGACTAATTTTTAAAATTAATTGGAAACAAGGTACTAAAGGAAGTTTATAATAAACTGTCTTGGGATTATATTTTTCCAATAAAGTGGGAATAATGAATACAAAAAACTAATACAGGTAGTCCTCAATTTACAACAGTTCATTTAGTGACCTTTCAAAGTCACAAAGGCACTGAAAAAAATGACACAATTGTTTTTCACACTTACAACCTCTATAACATCATGCTCATCTGATCAATATTCAGATGCTTGGCATTTATATTATTCTTAAGGTTTTAGAGGGCCTGAAAGTGAGGGTAACTTAAAGTGAGTTAGGGTTAGGAACTTAAAATGGTGGATCATTATCTTGATAAGTCAAACGTATGTACCTCCTTCATTGCAATACTACTGAAAGGTTTAAAAAAGCCTTCATAAAGACAATTCTCTATGTTGAAGATCTTTTATTTAAAAATTGTGGCTGCTCAATTTACAACAATATCAAATCTTATTTTTCTGCAGAAACTTGTGTATTATGTGTCTTTTTGAATATTGAGCACTGAGTTGCACTCTTTCATGCTGAATTTGAATTCTGGATAGTTTTCAGGAAGAGAACAGAAGGAGAGAATAAATGGTTTTATTATCGTAACAGAGCAGCACAGATTTTCAGACATTAAACATGTCCTATTAAACAAAAGTAACAGAACATTTTGTTATTCTGTAAGCCAGTTTCAGGGGAAGAGTCTTCAAAATTTTATACATGCATGCAGGAACACACATGTATAGTAGGAACACATATACTGTATTTTTTGGAGTATAAGACGCACCTTAGTTTTTGGGGAGGAAATAAGAAAAAAGCTGATTGGCAGGTGCATCAGCCTCCCGGAATACCCCCAATCAGCTGTTCCCAGAGGTGAATTTTAGCAACAGGTCCCTTGGTTGTGAGCTCTGTGCCTTACTTTTTTGTGTCTCTAAAACTTCTGAAACTCTGTTCCAGAAAAAACTTTTTTCCTGTCTCTGAAAGCCTTGATGTCAGATGTATTTGGTGAATGAACTCCGTGCTCTGCGAGATTCCCCCCTCTCGCAGGTTTGGCCCTCCTCGCTATCGAGGGCCTATCTTGATGACGGGTTTTGAAACCCTGAGAGATGGCATGCGGCAAAGAAGAGACTGAGGGTTTTTTAAAGTGGGTTTTTAATTAAAATTTTAAGGGGTTCGGGGGAGACCAGGGTGGGTCTGGGGGGTAATCCACCTGGGTCAAGACTAGGCCCTGCGAGGGGCTGCGGCTTTAGGGACACAGGGTCAGACGTTAGGGAGGGGGCTGGAGCTCGACTTAGGGAGGGCTGTTCCATCAGTACTGTGAGTGGGAGGGGCAGATATGGTGGAAGCAGGGGGCTACATCATGTTCGGGGAGTGCGCACTCGCTGCTGGAGCTTTGGATCGCGTTGTGCCTTTGGGGCCTCTGACCCAGCGCCATTCTCAATTGGCTCCTTGGTTTTCCGAGGAACTGAGAGAGATGAAGTGCCTGAAAAGACGCCTGGAGAGTGGTTGGAGGGACAGCCATTCTGAATCCGACCGAACGCTGGTAAGGTCCTATATTAAGACCTACCTAGTGGCGATAAAAGCGGCAAAATGTAATTATTTTTCCGCTCTTATTGCGTCATCAGATAATCGCCCGCCCGCCCTGTTTAGGGTGACCCACTCCCTCCTCCATCTGGAAGCGCGGAAAGACCCCTTGCAGGGCAGGGCTGAGGACTTTGTGCAATATCTACATGACAAAATCACTCAGATTTGGGAGGGTCTGGACTCCGACTAGGTAGGTCCAGAGGGGGTGATAGAGGTGGGTCTTGAGAATGTTAGCTGGGAGGAGTTTGACCTTGTGACTCCCGAGGACGTGGACAGGATTCTGGGTAGGTTGAACTCCCATGTAACACCATTCCTGCGCGAGCTGCACTGGCTCCCGGGTGGTCTTCCAGGTGCGATTCAAGGTGTTGGTTGCCACCTTTAAAGTGCTCCATGGCATAGGACCTGGATATTTACGAGACCGCCTTCTGCCTCCAATAGCCTCCCATTGACCAGTACGCTCCCACAGAGAGTGTCTCCTCAGGGTGCTGTCAATTAGACAGTGTCGACTGGCGACCCCCAGGGGAAGAGCCTTCTCTGTGGGGGCACCTGCCCTCTGGAATGAGCTGTCCCTGGAGATTCGTCGGATTTCCGACCTTCGTACCTTTCGCCGCGCCCTTAAAACGCTACTATTCCATCAAGCAGGGCTGGCCTAGAATATTATTTTAATGGGTTATTTTATTTTAGATGATTGGCCAAACTATTTTAATAATTTTAAATTGTTTTTAACTTTTATATTATATTGTTGGTTTTTATTTTGGCTGTACACCGCCCTGAATCCTTCGGGAGAAGGGCGGTATAAAAATTTAATAATAATAATAATAATAAACTCCGAAACAGAGCTTCAGAAAAAAAGCCTCTGAAGCTGTTTGGGGGCTTTTTTTCTGAAGCTCTGTTTGGGGGCTTTTTTTCTGAAGCTTCTTTTCTTATGCTTTTTTCAGCCTCTGAAACTTCTGTTTGAGAAGCTGTATGGGGCTACATTCAGAGTATAAGACTGTTGTGGCTCTGACCCCCGATCCCATTGCTTCGGAGGAAGAAGGCTCTGAACAGGAGGGAGAGGAGCCAGCCAGGCCTATTTCTCCCCCTGGCCCCTCCTCCCTGGCAATTCCTCAGCTGCCGGCTGAAGAAGAGGAGATGAGTCAGGAGCCAGGTGTCTCCGATCAGTCGGAGGATAATGTGGAAGGCCAGAGGTGGCTGGACCCGTGTCAGCGCCGGCGTGATAAGAGAGCCCAACAAATGAGGAAGCATGCCAGGGATTAGCTGAGTCACAGGACCACACTCCACAGGTTATATGAAGGAGTGGGGTAGCAGTTGGAATTCTGTGACGGAAAAAGTTTTACCCTGGCTAGTCCTTGGAGCTAAGCATCAGCCGGCTGGAAAGATTGGACTTTTGAATTGTATTTCCCTCAACTGGTGTGTACGTGTTTTGTTATCTGGTGGAGGAATCCCCCCCCCCTTCTTTAGTAAAGAACTTGGCAGCCGGTTTACATAGGGCTGCCAAGCCGTGATAACGAACCTTCCATGTGTGTGCTAGTCCTTTAACCCTCGTTTGTGTGGATTTGTGTGTGTGGAGGACGGGGACAGAACAAAGACGCACCCAGATTTTCATCCTCTTTTTTTGGGGAAAAAGGTGCGTCTTATACTAAAAAAAATACAGTATATACAATACAAATGTACTCTCCCTACTAGGTTTTCTGTATGTGTAAAAATTAGGGTGGTTTTATTTATATATTAAATTTATTGACACTGCAATTTCAAATAATTCTTGGCAGTTTCTATACTTTACAAGTTTTCTGAAGAGAAGGATATTTAGTTTTCTATCTTTGTCAAAAATAAATAATGACTATTTAGCTATCATACCAAAGATTCATAACTTACTTTGACAGGCTGATTCTCTTCAGAGCTGGAATCCTCACTACTACTCGACTCATCACTGCTGCTACTACTCTCTGCCTTGCCATTGGTAGTTTTGGACATCACCTTGGTAGGTTTTGCTGCCAATTGTGATTAAAATGTTTCCATTAAATTGAAACATCAGATAACCAGATATGTAGCTTTAAATACTGTATAGTTTTAACAGTCCTCCCTCTCTTTACAAGTATCTCTGTGTAATATATCTTTACAAAAATATTTCCAAAAACAGCATCCAAGCTTACTTGGCAACATGTGAAACCAACCAAAGTTCAAAGGAAATTTGTCAATTTTCTATACTTAAAAATATGAATCATTAGCACTGTAAACCACTAATTCAATTTATTATGCACAAGGAATAAGCAACAGTAAGAACTTTGCTCTTATATATTACATGGATACATTGAGCAGGACTGAACTTACAAATGAAACAAAACTAAATAATCCCTTCCAAATTTATCTTTTAATTATTCCATTTCAACTTGAGGTCATTGCTCTTTCTCTAGATGTGCAGCAAGCCTGAGTCACAAGCAACTTATATTATCCTATTTTCCCCTTCCTCTTAAGATTTCTTCAACACGTTTCAATATCAGAACATGACTAAATTTTGTTTTATAAAATCTATAAAATGGGAACAGAAAAATCTCTTTTCATTCATGTCTCCTTTAGTCCTTTCATACATCACTTGAATTACCATATTTTTCGGAGTATAAGACGCACTGGAATATAAAATGCAGCTTAGTTTTTGGAGAGGAAAACAGGGGAAAAAAGATCTGCCTAACAGATATTCATCTGGCTAGCGTCCTTAGTCTGGTCAGCTTCAGCACATTAAGTTTACTGGTTTGCTGCTTGGGGATATAAACCAGCTTCTAAAGCACAACTGTTCTTTGGAGAGAGAAGCAATGAGAAAAGCAGGCAAAGCATGGAGATTGCTTTACTCGCTAACGCCTCATTAGGGCTGAAAAGATGCGCCCAAATTTTCAGCCACTTTTCATGGGGGAAAAAGTGTGACTTATACTCCGAAAAATATGGTACTCACAAACTTATAGCTTGAAGTTAGTTATTACCTGATGTAGAAGCCAGTTTTATGACTTTTTGGGCTCCTTCTGACTTTGGTGGTTGGTACTTTGGAGTTTCATCTTCTGAGCTGCTTGAATCTGAACATGAACTCTTAGATGTCTTCTGGGACTTTGTTTTTTGAATGGTTGATTGGAGAGCTATTCTCTTCTATCAAGATAGGTCAGTATCAGTGTCAAACAATATAATGTAATTAGGATGGATCTAGGTTCCACAGCAGATGGGTGTAGCTTGTTCAAAACTATCATTCTTCTCACTTAGCACCTATCATTTTAGGAGAGCTGTGTTATTGAAAGACTAACTATTCCTAAATATTATTCTCTGTAGTCTTAGATATCAGATAAGCTTATTATCATAAAGTTTCAAGAAATCCATGTTTCTCTAGCACATTTGCAACATAAAGGATGATTTACAACGGAATATTATCTTACACATGTTTACATAACAGAATGTAAATGCTATCTGATGAGCCTTATTGTTGGTTCAAACTTATTCACTCCTCTAAAATTTGAGGGTATAATAAAACACTCTTGAAGTATCTGAGTATAACAGGAAGTGAGGGGTACTCAACTTGGTTGGCTTCACATTATTTTCTATCCTAACAGCAACTGTCAAAACTAAGAATCAGAATAAAATCTCTCAGCCAGCTTACAGTATGTATTTCAAGAAATATTTTCACTGCATTTGTCATTTTCAAACCGTAACAAGTTTCATTCTTCAGCATTAAGACCCATCCATCCTAATTCAATTATAAAATGATGGTGACACTATTATTTCTTTGTCCCAGGTCCAGAGAAGCCTTCGAGTATTAGCTAAATTTTATCACCAAGAAAAACAATTAATCATGTGCTTTAAATACACCTTCCGATGGAAATCAATCACCCACAAATCCCTTTCATGCACAGAGGGCCATAAGTGAGAGAATTTGATATGTAAGTCATATCAGAAAGATAACATTCTGGTTCCTTCTGCAGTTAAAATGTTCAAAGCCAGATTCTGTTGTGAAGCACACAAGTGTACCCCAATTTTACCAAAATCACCTTGTACATGGTTTGATTTATTCCTAACTCACCACTGAGATTTGGATTAGGAGCTCCAGGCACACAATAACAACTTGCCACTTAAAATATTATGAAACTAAACTAAGGAAGAAACTTATTTGTTCTTGTAGATGAATGTAATTTCTCATATTTAAAAAAAACCATAGCAATTGATTTTTGTCTTTCAGTTCAAGTACTAACAATCACAAATCTGGGGAAAGCTATCACTGAGGTCAAACACAACGTTCTTGACTTTGATCTACAAGCAGACAGATCTAAAGTTGCAAATTGTACTTCAGGAATTTTTCATCAATTTCATCACTATTCCAAACTACTTCTTAAAGATATTTTCTTCCTCATGCAGAAAGATGTTTATAACAACCTTGCGCTAAAAGAGGATGTGGGAGATTAAGTTAAAAGGCCTTATTCCAGTACATCTTCGCAAAGAAAATAAAGCTCAGCTTTATGGCTCAGCTATATGGATTTAAATTAAGCAACTATCCCCATTACAAAAACACATTCCTTGGGAATCCAAAACTACCAGCTCATACATAAAAACAGAAGGCCAAGGAATAATGATAAACTGGAAAAAGACAGAACTTTAAGAAAACAAAAGGTAATAACTTTTTAGAAAGAAACTATGCTAATGAAATATTACCTCTTTGTTCTTTCAAAACTCCATTGTTTTTGCAATGGAAAAATAATGCTTCATTTCCTCAAGTTACATTCAAGAACCTCACTGACCTTGTTTGGCACATGATGTGTTGTAGCCAATAAAATGTTCTATCCTTGAACCTGGTGGAGGGAGACTTAATAACATTCCTTATCACCATTGCATATGCTCAGTTGTAACTAGTGAAGCAATAAGTCTTGTCTAGATGCACTGTTAGTTGTACCAGGATTGGTTAGGTACTTTATTGCATCAACTCTTTTAAAGTACAGAAACTAGACCAAACAGCAGCTAATTTTTACGTTTAGGATTTCAGTCGGGATTTGTGCATATATCTTATTTGATTCTATGTTTTGAATTTATATTACTTCCTTTAGATGAGTTTTTAAATATGGTCAGTGATGATAAACAAACTCCACAGGTTTTCTGTGGAAGAGATATTGAGAAAATTAAAAACAAACCTTTGCTGGTTTCTTTTCTTCTTGCTCAGAGTCTGTGGAGTCAGTATTATCAGCACTGCTGCTCTCAGAACTGCCTGAAGTTGCCTTTATTGGTACTGGGGACACAGTCACTGGTTTTGCAGCTAGAATTTAAAATAATAATAACATCAATAGATCAGTATTACTCAAAAATCAAAGATCAGCTTCTATATTTTATGACAGTGAACAGCTAAGATTTTATAAATCATAAAAAGTAAATCTAAAGAACTGCTCACCTCTAAAGATTCTGAAAAGTTTAGAATAAAGATGAAATAAAATTTCAGTATAAATCCCAGCACCCACTAATCTAAATCAAGAATACACTACAATATACAGTATGTTCCATCTAAACAATAGCAGATGAATATATCTAAATTGGTATGGCAAAGAAAACAGCCATGAGTTAAGTACAAGATATTAAAGATGTGAAGAAAAGAGGATCGATCCTACCAGATTTGAAGCTATATTTTGCTGCTTGTTGTTTAATTTGGATGAGATTGGGTGTTGTTAGAGGCTACTGGATTTAGGAAATCACAATTTGAGATTTGGGTGGCATAGATATTTATGATATGATGAAGTTTAAGTAAATGTAAATTTTAAAAACCATTATGTCAGGTGGGCTATTCTTAAGAGCGTGGAATAAATATAAATTTAGATTCTACTCAGAAAGACGTTTGACTTTGAACAAAATAATATTGAGGTTGAATTACATACTAATGATTAGCATATAATTGTTAAAATGTATTCATTTTTGTTGAGACAGGAGACAGAAGTGAAATAATGTATGATAAATTGTATACATGATGGGCAAAACACCGTCTATAGCAGTGATGGCACATGTGCCAAAAGTGGCATGCAGAGCCATCTCTCTGGGCACGCCAGCCGTCGCCCGTTACTCTTCTGGGTTCCAGCATGCACATGACCGCCAGTAGCTGGTCTTCGCACGCACATGTGCACCAGAAACCGAAAGACAAGATGACTGGCGCATGACGGAAACCAGAAGCTCAGCTGGTGCGCACATGTGAGCCGGGGAACTGCTCTTCTGGTTTCTGGCGCTCCTGCGCACACACACTCCCATTTTGGCACTGAGTACTGAAAAGGTTTGCCAACACTGGTCTATAGTATCCAGATGGTCCAATGGGAAAAGTGTGTTTGAAAGGATTGAAGGTTACATTATGTTACAATCTTAAAGAGAATTTTTATAAAATGATGTATCATTAGTTTTTATCAGCAGAGAAATTATCTAGAATGTATAAAGATATTTTGAATCTTTACTGGAAATATAAATAATATAAAGTGACATTTTATCAGGCTTTTTGGAAGTATTAAAAAGCTAAAGATACAAATAAATATATTAATTCAGAAGATTTTAAAGATTAAAATACAATTGAAACCAGAGACTTTTCTTTGGGGACTAATGGAAAAGCAACTAGAAAAAAATTGATGAAACTTTTGTTCATATGATATGTAACTACAGCAAGACTACCATATACTCAAGAGTGGAAAAGTTCAATTAACACTTAACAGAAGAATGGTTGGTGGGGATGAAGGAACTTACAGACATGGCTAAATTAATTTTTCTTAAAGAAAAAACATCTACATTTATGACTGACCAGAAACCCTTTTTGTATTTCTTATGAAGATGGCTTTTTGGTTTACACTTGTCTTTCATTTTGAACTAGAGTTTTTTCTAGAATTTGTCAGTCAATTGACACAGGTAGGGAGGGGCTCTTTAAAGCTTCCTAAGAGCCACAAAAGAAATGGTTTTGTCCTATCTATCAGTGCAATGGAAGAGTCAAAGCAGCTAAAAACACCTCCAATCACAGGAGGAACACGGAGCTTGTTTTGAATTCCCAGTATTTCTCAGTATTTCCTATGGTAGGAAATTACATATTTCAATTTATTTTATTTTTTAAAAGTTTGATTTACATGCCGCCCTTCTCCGGAGACTCAGGACGGCTTACAATGCGTTAAGCAATAGCCTTCATACTTTTGTATATTTATACAAAGTCAGCTTATTGCCCCCACAAACTGGGTCCTCATTTAACCTATCTTAGAAAGGATGGAAGGCTGAGTCAACCTTGAGCCTGGTGAGATTCGAACTTACAGTAATTGCAGACAGCTGGTATTGATCACTATGCTTTTAGTCTGCTGAGCTAAACCAGGCTCCTGGTTTTGTTGTCACATTACAACTGGAATATTTTAAATGGTGTTTTTTGTTTCAAGCTCTGAACAAAACTTTTTATAATTTTCATTTTGTACATGCTCTTAAGACCACTATGTTGCACAAATCTCAGTATGGAACCATTTTGCTTTCCCCTATTGACAGTGGTAGAAAGATATGTAGAAATCCCCACACCATGTATTCTATAAGAAACTGGATTATTCTCTAGACATGCTGCTCTTCCTGCAAGCATTTTACCAGGTTTCATTAACATCATTAATATTCCTGCAAGCATTTTATAACTAGGTTTCATTAAAATGTGGGTGGGGGAGGGAGTGGAATTTCCTGGATATTTTAATATGGTAGTTTATTCTAACAGCCTGGCCTTCCTTAATAGCTTTTTAGGTGGTACTGAATCTTGATTGCTCTTGTTTATTTGGATGCTGGCTAACAGGTGTAAGAAGAGTGTATTTAGATCTGTTTGCTTCTTTCCTTGACTTTTGATTGCTCTCTTTCTTGAACATTCATAGATGGAGTGTCAGATCTGCCATCTTCAGCTTTTACACTTTGCTGGCATCCTGTCATAAAGTGCAAGGGGTGGAAGGAAGGGAAAATGGAATTGAGATGAGAGGAAAGGAGGGCGAGAGCCTTGATGGAAACCAGAAGTGTGAGAACCAGCAAATACCTGGCCTGGGAACAGAATGTGAAACTGCTTCATAGTGCCAACCATCCAACCATCCATTCTGTTCCCAAAACATCTAAACAGTATGCAATTAGATGGAGATGGTCTAGTCAAGAGGGGAGGGCCAGGGGAAGAGAGAAAATATATTTTGCACGGGAATCTTAAGATCTAGCCTTTCTTTTGCTGCAACCACTTAACGTAGTAAAAGAACCTATCATTTCAACCAAATGGAGTCGAGGGTTTTTATTTCTTAAGGGTTCTGAGCTGAAACAGGCCTGACATGGTGCTTATCTAAATAGGTCTGCTAATGATGGCTTCTCAGAGTATCAAACATCAAGAAATTCTCTTGCATTTTAAAATCTGGTTTCAATCTAAGATAACTAGTTTCTCAACTGAAACTGTGGTTGAATTTGCGTGTTCTAAAATAAATATGTTTGGATGCATTCTGGCAATTGGAAGACTTGATAAAAACTCCTTCATAATGGTAAACAAGTATCTGCTATGTTACTGCTGAAACATCATTCTCGGAGTCAAAAGGGGAATCAAATCGTGAGACATTTTATCAGTAATATAACAAACCACTTTGAAAAAGCATGAAATATTACACTAGACATAAACCAGCAAGCCTCACCTTGTTTTTTGACTGGAGGGATTTCATTTTCGCTGGAAGTTTTGTATCTAGATGATTCTTTCTTTGTCTTCTTCACAGAAGACCCATTTGCAAATGCTTGCTGTTTTTTGGCAATAGGTGATCTGAATGGATGGGTGAGTGAGAATGTATAAGAATCATTATTCTATATTAAGCTTTGGAATGTTCAGGAGACATATGATTGTAGCCAGTGTGTGAAGATAAACACAGCTGGGCATATCCAATGACTGAAAAAGAGATCATCTTATTCTCCAATATAGAAAGTGGGGGAAATGAAAATGTTCATTTAAATATTCATCCTGTCATAAATAATATTAAATAGTATTAAATAATATTAAGTAATATTAAACTAGTCAAGAAGCTGTGATTATATTTATAGCCTTTTAATCTCAATTTGTAATTAAAAACAATTCCAAAGGGCCCATTTGACACATTGATAATGCCTGCAGACATAATGTGGTTACTGCTTTATAAATATATGTGCCTTTATAACATATAGCTGCTAGCAGATAAACTCATGAAGTTATACACATATACTTCACAATTTATAACAATTGGGACTAGAATTTTCATCTCTAAACAATGCAGTTGTAAAACACAAATCAGGTTATTATTGCTTCATTGAATCTCATGGTTGTTCGGCGAGGCAACTTTTTTTTTAAAATTTGATTTATATGCCGCCCTTCTCTGGAGACTCAGGGCGGCTTACAATGCGTTAAGCAATAGCCTTCATACTTTTGTATATTTATACAAAGTCAGCTTATTGCCCCCACAATCTGGGTCCTCATTTTACCTACTTTAGAAAGGATGGAAGGCTGAGTCAACCTTAGATTAGATTAGAACTTGCAGTAATTGCAGGCAGCTGAATGTTAATCACACTGCTTTAGTCTGCTGCGCCACTTTCTTCTGGCTTTTCACAATTAAAGGCAGTGGGAAAGCTAGCAGGAAGTTGCAAGCAAGTAGACAGGTGGCTGCTGCCTGGTGGGGGAAAAAACAAAAGGTGTGGCAAGAGATGTGGCAAAGATCTGGGAGGATGCAAGGGAGTGCACTAGATGCCACAGCAGGATGCACAGGATTCAGAAGAGGGGAGAAAAGGGGAGAGTGCACAAGGGTAAGCAAGAGCACAGTGCAGATCAGGTAGAGTGTGCAAGGGGGTATATGAGAGATGCAGGTTTGGGGGAACATACAAAGGTATGTATGAAAGGTGTAGTGGATGAAAGGTGTGTGAGAGTGCAGTGAGGGTCAGAGGAGTGCTGTGGGTGTGTAAAAGGGCCAGCATGATGAGGCACAGAGGGGCTGGGAAGATGGTGTATGGATGGGAGGGGATTTACTCAAAAACTTGCAACTTTACTGGCTGGCTTCCCCACTGACTTTCTAGGGAAGGTTACAAATGTGATTCTAGGGTGCTATGTCATAAATTCAAACTGGTTGCCAAATCAACAGATCAAATGACCACAGGAGTGCTGGGATGGCTGGAACTCTTGAGATTTCTCCTAATCACAATTTGTTCAGTGCTGTTATAATCTTAGTCACTGAACAAACAGTCATGTAACAAATGCATTTTACTCAATTACAAAGTTGTCTGAAACATTATGTAAATAGAGCATACTTTGCCCTTGCCTGGACAACTGTTTTGTTTGGACCCAGAACCCACATTTCTTTTGTCCAGATATGTGTTGCAGAGGCAGCAATACCAAGATAGTGATAGCATACTGAGAAAAGGAGCTGGGATAATTAAGAGCAAGGTAGATAGACCAGTCAGGTTGCTCCTGTTGCACTTGAATTCAAGCAAGGTAGCAGCAGGGAAAAAAACAGCACTGGGAGTGGGGAAGGTTGGGAGCATAGTGTAGTAGTGAAAAAATCAGAAAAAAATTGGCTGAGACAAATGGAGAAACAGACAGGTCAAAGGCTAAGTTAGGAGCATAGCCATTGCAGGCAAAGAAGGTAATGGGATTATTCACTCTGGAAGACCCATCTGGACTTTGTTGTAGTCAAAACTGAAGAGCCATATAATTCCAAATTTTGGTTCAACCACAATCCTGTTAAACCCCAAGCCACAATATGTTCCGTGTTCTGCTAATTTTTATTCCATGTATCTGCTTACTGTGCAGTGATCTTGCCACAACTATGGCAGCCGTATAGGATGCCACAGTTGGGGCAACATCACTGTATTCACTGCCAATTGTAAAATGAACTGGGTAAATCACACTTGAATTTTTTATCTGGTTTCAGAGAGTTTATTAGAAATAAATATTAGAACAAATGACACATGTTCCCTATCTTCTGGGATTGGTGAGAAACTGTTGCCAAATTCCAGCCATCACAAACAGCAGAACCCTGAAGGCTGCAAAGTTTGCAGGTTGCTCCTCCCTAATTTAGACTCCGAGCCTTTTAATTACTAGTTTCACATACATCCACCGCAGAAAGATTTAAAACTCAAGCCAAATCACTAAAAAATAAGCTAGCTGGCTAAATTGTTTAAAACAGAAATATATAATCTTTTCCCTGAAGAGAACTACTTACTTTAGCCAATAATTGAAGATATCAAGGAGAGAAGCAGCATTTGGATCTTGCTCAGTCTACAAAAGAATCATGAAGAAAATGAAAATTGATGAAAAAAAGATAATATTGACAGTGATTGAAAAGTTCAGGTTAGAGATAAATATAATAATCCTGTCATCTTGCAAACATCCTATATCATGAATACAGAGCTGTTACATAAAGCATTCTCCCCACAAATACAGATGGTCCTCAATTTACAACAATTCACTTAGTAACTGTTTGCAGTTACAATGGCAGTGAAAAGTGACTTATGACCATTTTTTCACACTTGTGGCATCCCCATGGTCACATGATTTACATTCAGATGCTTGAGAACTGACTCATATTTATGATGGTTGCAGTGTCCTGGATCATGTGATCACCTTTTGCAATCTTCTGACAAGCAAAGCCAAGGGCGAAGCCAGATTCACTTAATGACCATGTTTCTAATTTAACAACTGCAATGATTGACTTAACAAATGTGGCAAGAAAAGTTGTAAAATGGAGCAAAACTCACAACACATTTCTCACTTAGCAACAGAAATTTTGCGCTCAATTGTGGTTGTTAAGTTGAGGACTAGCTGTAGTGCATTTAACAATGAAACAATTTTTTTAAAAAATTTGATTTATATGCCGCCCTTCTCCGGAGACTCAGGGCGGCTTACAATGCATTAAGCAATAGCCTTCATACTTTTGTATATTTATACAAAGTCAGCTTATTGCCCCCACAATCTGGGTCTTCATTTTACCTACCTTAGAAAGGATGGAAGGCTGAGTCAACCTTGAGCCTGGTGGGATTCGAATTTGCAGTAATTGCAGGCAGCAGATGTGAAGTGGATGTTAATGACTGCCTTAGTCTACTGAGCCACCAGAGCTCATTCAGCTACTTGAAGGCCACCATTTTTCAAACACTGATAAATGCTTTTAAAGAGACCACAATACAATTTGCTTGGTTTACTAAACTAAAAGCATCAGCAAAACTAGTTTGTTTTTATTGATAATATTACTGGTGGAAAGAAATTATATCTAGCAAGGTAACACTTAAAACTTTATTTTATTTATTTTATTTCATGTATTTATATGCCGCCTTTCTCCCAAAGGACTCAGGGTGGCGTACACAAGTTAAGTCCTTCGGGAGAAGGGCAGTACAGAAATAAAATTATTATTGTTATTATTATTATTATTATTATTATTAAAAACATGCATCAATAAAACCCCCTTTTAAAATCAAATTAGATAATAGATAATAAATAATAAAACCCAGAATCATAGTCAGCCCATTTGCTTGAACAGCCAAGTCTTCAGGTCACGAGCGGAGATCAGGAGCCGTACGGAGCTCAGTAGGTAACTCATTCCAGAGGGTGGGTGCGCTCACAGAGAACGCCCTCCCCCTGGGCGTCGACAAATGACATTGACTCGCCGATGGTACCCTGAGGAGAGCAGCCCTATGTGACTGAGCAGGACGGTGGGAGGCAGGTAGGAGAAGGTCCTGCAAATAACTCAGACCTAAGTCATGTAGGGCCTTATAGGTGAGAACCAGTACCTTGAAGCGGACCCAGAGGACCACTGGTAACCAGTGTAGCTCGCGTAGGAGAGGTGTTATTCTTGAGTAACGAGGGGCTCCCGTAATAACCCACATGGCTGCGTTTTGGATCAGCTGGAGCCTCCGGGTGCACCTCAAGGGCAACCCCATGTAGAGGGAATTGCAGTAATCCAAGCGGGAAGTAACCAGGGCATGAGTGACAGTGCGAAGGTCATCTCGGTTCAGAAAAGGGTGCAACTGGCGCACCAGGCGAACCTGTGCAAAGGGCCCCCTGGTCACGGTCATCAGGTGGTCTTCAAGGGACAGCCGAGCATCCAGGAGGACACCCAAGTTGCAAGCCCTATCCACAGGGGTAAGTTTTTCTTCACCCATCAGAAGTGACGGGACATCTGACATCTGAGATGCTGGCATCCACAGCCACTCAGTCTTGCAGGGGTTGAGTTTGAATCTGTTCCTACCCATCCAGGCCCGCACCGCCTCTAGGCAACAAGACATCATGGAAAGGGCCTCTCTGGGGTGGAGATGTATAACTGGGTATCATCAGCATATTGATGATATCTCACCCCAAAGCCACGAATGATCTCACCCAGCAGCTTCATATAGATGTTAAAGAGCAGGGGGGAGAGAACCGACCCCTGAGGCACCCCACAAGTTAGGGGCCTCGGAGTGGACCTCCCGCCCATACAAACTGCAAACGACCTGAGAGGTAGGAGAACCACTGCAAGACAGTACCTCTCACCCCCAACCCCACAAGTCGCTGCAGTAGGATACCATGGTCAATGGTATCAAAAGCCGCTGAGAGGTCGGACCAGGATGGAGGAACAACCTCCATCTCAAGCCCGCCAGAGATCATTCATCAGAGCAACGAATGCCATTTCCGTGGTGTGCCCGCGCCGGAAGCCCGATTGGTACGGGTCAAGGTACTCTGTTTCCTCCAGGAACTGTGGGAGCTGTTGCGCCACCACAGTCTCAACAACCTTCGCAATGAAGTGAAGATTGGACACGGGACGATAGTTATTAAGTGAATTTGGATCCAGGGAAGGCTTCTTGAGGAGAGGTCGAACCACCGCCTCCTTAAGAGATGCGGGGAAGACCCCCTCCCTCAAAGAAGCGTTGATAATTGCCTGGATCCAAACTTCAGTCACCTCTCTGGCAGCTGAAACCAACCAGGAGGGACAAGGATTCAACAAACAAGTGGAGGCACCCAGTCTACCCATAATCCTGTCCACTTCCTTGACAGAAACAGGGTCAAACTCAACCAGATATTACTCTCAAGACCTACCCCAGTCTCCCCAGTGGATTCTGCCCAGTCAGAGTCCAATCTGATTTGGATCTGAGTGATTTTATCGTGCAGAAACTGTACAAAATCCTCAGCTCTGCCCTGTAAAGGGTCTTCCCTCGCTCCCAGATTGAGGAGGGAGTGGGTCACACGAAACAGGTCCGCTTGGCGGTTTTCTGCAGATGCAATGAGGGCAGCGAAGTAATCCCGTTTCGCTGCTTCCATCGCCACTAGATAAGACCTAATATGGGTTCTTAACTGTGTTTGATCAGATTCAGACCGGGAGGACCTCCAACTCTCCTCTAGGCGTCTTTTCCGACGCTTCATTTCCTGGAGCTCCATGGAAAACCAAGGAGCCACTCGGGAGCTACGTCGAGTCAGAGGCCACAAAGGTGCAATTCGGTCCCAGGCATTGGTAGTCGCCCATTCCCAGGATGCTGCCAGAGCTTCGGCTGAATCACGAGATTGAGAAGCAAGGAATGACCCAAGCTCCTTCAAGAACCTCTCAGGGTCCATCAGGCACCTGGGGCGGAACCATTTTGTAGGTTCCACCTCCCAGCGGTGAGGGTTGGCAGATTGAAAGTCCAGTCTAAGGAGGGAATGGTCTGTCCATGACAGGGGGGTGATGGAAAGTTTCCCCTTACCATGACTATTTATCCACTGCTATTTGAAGAAATAAGATTACTTATAGGTTTTCTATTTAAATTGTTTTAAAAGTTTAAATTTATGCATATGCAATATACACTAAATTTATCAATTTAGTGCAGAGTTTCCTATAAATATTGCTGGTCGATGACCGTAATAAAGTTTTATTCTATTCTTCTATTCTATTCTTCCTATAAAAGCCTTTAAAAAAATTTTTTTTTTATTTATATACCGCCCTTCTCCGGAGACTAAGGGTGGCTTACAATGCGTTAAGCAATAGCCTTCATACTTTTGTATATTTTATACAAAGTCAGCTTACTGCCCCCACAATCTGGCTCCTCATTTTACCTACCGTAGAAAGGATGGAAGGCTGAGTCAACCTTTAGCCTGGTGGGATTTGAACTTGCAGTAATTGCAGGCAGCTGATCTTAATAACAGTTAATGACACTACTTTGGTCTGCTGAGCCACCAGAGCTCCTTTTAAGATTCTTATAATAGTAATACATAAACTAGTAATATTACTTATATACAAGTAATATATAATATAGTATTAATGGCAGTACAAGTAGTCCTTGACTTACAGGTTCATTTAATGATTGCTTAAAGTTACATTTCTGAAAAAAGTGATGTATGACCGTTTTTCACAAACAACCATTGCAACATCCCCATGGTCACATGATCAAAATTCAGATGCTTGGCAACTGACGCACATTTATAATGGCTGCAGTGTCCTGGGGTCATGTGATCACCTTTTGCGACCTTCTGACAAGCAAAGTCAACAGGGAAACCAGTTTCACATAACAACGGTGTTACTAATTTACCAACTGCAGTGATTCCTTTCACAACTGTGGCAAAAAGAGTGGTGAAATGGGGCAAAACTCACTTAACAAATGTTTCACTTAGCAACAGAAATTTTGGGCTCAATTGTGGTCGTAAGTTGAGGACTACCTGTACTGTTATTTGCTACACGCTTATACCTAAGCAAGGGCAGTACAGAGACAGCAATAACACGGGGACCAGTAGGGGATGTAACACTCTAAATCAGCGGTTCTCAACCTGGGGGTCGCGACCCCTTTGGGAGTCGAACGGCCATTTCACAGGGGTCACCAAAGCCCTATCTCGCCCCCCCCCACACCTTCACTCACCCTCACCCTCTGCCTCTGTCGGATTGCTGCTCGCCATTCGCTTACCCCGCCCACTCCCAATCTATTGCTGCCTCCTGAGTCCCAGCTGATGGCTAGAGGGAAAAAAAACTTTAAATTCTTGCCGTGGGGCTTCAAAGGGCTGCCCTACAGCTGATCAGTGTTAAAAGAAAAGAAATAAGTAGACCGGTGCCTGCAAAAATAGAAAAACAGCCCCTTTCAGCTTCAGCATAGGTTAATTACCATAAATTGATTTGATCAGCCTCCTGACTCTCAGCTGATTTGCTCTCAGCTGTTTTGCAGAGGGCTCTGTTGCTAGCTAGCTGCAAAGAGGTAAATTGCTGGAGATTCCCCCCCCCATCTATGCTGAAAAAGCGAAACTGAAAGTAAAGCAGGATCTTTGCTCCAACATGACAAAATGAGGCAGAGAGAGATTTATTTTCTTTTTCCTCACCAAAAAAGGTAGGTGCAAAACTGCAAACAATGGGAAATTTAGGGCAAAAGAGGAGGTTTAAGATTTTAAAACACAAAAGAAAAAAGCTCTATTTAACTAGGGAATTGTAATAATTGAGAAACTATTAATTGTATATTGTGTTGAAAGCAGAAATGGTTAAGTTGTGGTTGGGAGGAATATATGGGGGAAATTATTTGGTTTATTATTATTGGTAAATATAATTAATTGATTTGTAAGGAATTGGATTGCATGGAAATAATTGGAATATTCATGTTCATATTGATTAATATACAAAAAAGATAGTTATATAACTAATTGATTTATATTAAAATGCTGAATTTGTATTAAACAACTGTATTACATAATTACATAATTAACCAATGTGAGGATGGATATAAAAATAGATGACAATGCGAAGGGGTATAATGTAGAATAGAAGGGAAAAATTGAATTTGATTAAGATTAGAGATGAGGATGAAGGGTAATATTGGATTTTTTAAAAAATAGATGAGGAATAAATATGGCAAAAAGGAAATATAGAAACTGTAAATTTAATTGAAATGACTAAACACTGTTTAAATTTGTGAACCAGCCAAATACTCTGTTCAAAGAAAATACATTGTATGTTTGTATGTGTGTTTCTAATTATTGCTATTTATTCATATTTGTTCTCTTTTATTCTTTAAAGTTTAACAATTTATTCTTTATCTTAGTACCTTTATATGTGTTTGGGGTTGGTTTTCTTCCCTTTCATCTTTTTTATTGTACAGCAATCTTTCTCCTCAAACCTACCACCTCTCTTTTCTTTCCTTCTTACTTTCTCTTTTCCCCCTCTTCTTCTCCTCCCTACTTCCTCTTCCTTTCTCCTTCTCTTCCTCTCTTCCTCCCTCTCTTACCCTCATTCCTATTCTAATTTCCCTTCCCTTCCTTCATTCCTCTCTATTGCTGTATCCTTTTATGCATATGGACTACTCAGAGGCCTGAAAAAGTTATTTTTCATTGGTCCTCGCACTTTTGACCATTCCTCGAACTTATAACTGTCCTCACATTTTATGTTTTTGCCCTATCTTGTCACCATGGTGAAGAGAAGCAGTTGTGAAATGAGTGACATGGTTGTTAAGAATGCTGCACCGGCATAAATGTGAGGATGGTCATGAGTGTGAGGACCAGTCAAAAGAAATGACTTTTTTCAGCCCTCTGATTAGTCCCTATACACATAGCCATGCCCACCCAGTCACATGACCTCCAAGCCACACCCACAAAATAAGCCACGCCCACAGAACCGGTAGTACAAAATTACAGTTATGAAGTAGCAACGAAAATAATGTTATGGTTGGGGGTCACCACAACATGAGGAACTGTATTAAAGGGTCGCGGCATTAGTTAGGTTGAGAACCACTGCTCTAAATCCTGAGGAATTTTCCCCCCAAGTAGCTAATAGTTGAGTAGGGAACTCAACTATTAGTTGAGAATAGTTGAGAAACCTTCCCATAAGGTTTCATCGAAGCTTCCCTAAAGGCTGCAATCGACCTCGGTAATATCTTCCGGCCTCCCTTCATCCCCCCTGGGAACACCTGCCCTGCCGACAACCAATTGGCTGTCCTAGCCGCGCCGACCTCCCAAAGGCACTTCCGAAACTGCGGCGGGGATTCCCTGCCCTGCAGTCACGTCGGAAGATACTCTCCCAAGCGCGCCCGCCACCTTGGCCTCACCACTCCAGCCGCTTTCCCAAAAGCCCGCGCCGCCCCATCGAAATGGTTCTCCCGCAAGAAAGCAAGCACCAGCGGGAACAAGTCACTCGGCACCGCACGCTCCGCCGCCATCTTATCGTCGGAAAAGGCAGTCACCGCGCCGGATGCTCGGTGGGAGGAGAATTTAGAGATATAAAATTAGAGTGGCGCTTCTACCTTCAGTCTTTTCTGCGACTACACTGAAAGCTACCTGTTGCGAAAGGAAAAAATCTGTAGCAGCGTCTGAAGAAAACAAACGCTGCTTTCGAAACCTACTGCATATAATACTGGGAAGGGAGTGGCAACCTGTTGTTGGGGTCAGTCAGAGGTCTTCAAACTTGGCCGCTTTAAGACTTGTGGACTTCAACTC
>WNWU01013292.1:2318-78410 GCA_012654045.1 Ptyas mucosa
ATAGAATAGAATAGAATAGAATAGAATAGAATAGAATAGAATAGAATTTTTTATTGGCCAAGTGTGATTGGATACACAAGGAATTTGTCTTTGTGCATATGCTCTCAGTGTACATAAAAAGAAAAGAAGTAAAAGTAAGTAGAAGTAAAAGTAGAAGTAAAAGGGGGAAAAAGCTGTTGGAGAAACATAAAGACTGAAAGCTGTGATTTTAGTTTATTATTGTAGTAACTTGTAGCTTGGTCTTCTTTGTTGTGGGTGTTAGTGAGGATGTAACGATGTTACATCCATGGGCTAGATCTAAGCACCCTGCAGGCCGAATCTGGCCCTCAGGAGTTTAACACCCCTGTGCTATGGGGAAAATAGGCTAGTTGGTTTCTTTGCTTTTATATGAGAAACAAAATGGAAGCAACTTACTATACGAATTAAGAGCAACTTTCTGGAACAGACCATACCAAAAATTCCCTCCTATCTGCTACTATCTTTCCCCCAGAAGGAAAACAAACAAACAAACAGTGGTTTTTGGAAGCTGCACTTTCAGACCCCAGCTGTCCTCTTTTCAGGGTCAAATGCCATCTAATTATTGCAACTCTCACACCTGTTTATACATGATAAATAGCTCCACCCAGGCTTCCTTTGCTTTTAAAAGAGGTTACAGCACATCTTGGCAGGGAGAGTGGGGAAAATTGCTTAAATCATCCAGGCTGGAACTGAGCAATCAAAGAATTACTTGGTTGCTTTGTTGCTGTAATTATCTTGCCGCTCTCCTTAATTTGCCCAGCCAAAAGGCAGCACATAACTGATAAGCACAGTCCAACTATCTTTTCCTTAGATGGGAGAACATTGAGTCATATAGTTGTAGCCTGAAGTGGAATGTTGAAAAACTTCTTAGAAAAAACCACAGTAACAAAGCACTTCAGTATTGCTGCCCAATAAATTATTTTTTTTTACACTTTAGATTTTTTTTTATCTAGCCTGTATTATTTTGATAAATAACTCAAGGAGTTTAACATACCATAATATTCATTCCTCTTCCTATTTTCCCCTCTTGTGAGATGAGTTGGGTTGAGAGAGCATGACTGACCCAAAGTCATACAGTTGGCTTTTGTGCATAAGGCAGGTCTAGAACTCATAGTCTCCTGTTTCTAGCCTGGTTCGTAGGACCAAACTGTAGACCAACTGTATTCATGCATGCATGAAGTCAGTACAATTCAGGTTTAACTCATAAAACCTCCTAAACCAATTAGCTATAATTTGCAATGATCACCAAGGTTTCTGGACTCTTACTAACATTTGGGAGACATTAGCTGATTTACACAACATGTTTAACTTGCTTACAGTACTGAATTTTCTGGGTTTGCAGAACATCTAATCAAGTAAGTTAGGTTTGCACCATAACATAAGACACAAAAAGCCTAACCAAGGTTATCATTAACCATCTGTAGTATGTTGTATACATGCATCTTGTATATATTTACTGTACATGACATGGGTAAGTAAGTATACGATCATGCAGGAACTTTAACTTTAGTTGCAATTTAATTCTTTTATCAATCAGACTATAAAATCATATAAATCCAGGGTTTTATATTACATCTACGTGTCACAAGATGGTACTGAATGATAGACTGACACCAATGCTTGAATGTAGTGAATCATATTCTGCTATCAATTAACATAATAAACAGAAAAAAAATTAAGTCAGGATTTCTCCCTCATTTGCAAATGAGTGTTTAATGCAGTAATGTGGACAAACAGAAATGGCACTTGCCCCCACTCTACTCCAAAGATGTTGTTATTCATTCTACTAGTTCAATATCAATTGAGTAGCTTTTTGTGACAAAATATACTTACCAGTAGTTAACTGAAAGTAGTTACGCAATCTCATTTCCTGCATCTAAGAGGGAGATGAGCAGATAAGAGGTATAAACAAACAAACAAACAAACAAAATAATGGAGTTGGAAGGGACCTTAGAGTACTTCTAGTCTAACCCCCTGCTCAGTCAGGAAACCCTATGCCATTTCAGACAAATGGTTGTCCAATCCAATAAATAAATATTTTTCCACAGCAGATTAAACTACTACAGTCCAGATGAACTGCTTGCTCTACTAGGCTAAAATGTGACTGACTACTTAGTGACTCTCCCTGTGTAACATCAACTCAAAAATCAAGGGAAAATCTGAAAATTTAGAGGGAGCTGCTCCATTCCACGCCATTTTGGTCATTTCCTCACTTCTTTGGGGCAATATGTTTGGGAAGGAGAGGGGTGGACATTTAATCGCTATTAAGTCATTTGCACAGTGCAATTCAACAGGAAGATTTAGCTCATTCCCACCAAGTTCAGGTAGGTTGGAGTTAGAAATAATTCCTTCTGTTAGAATTAATTCCTGTAAGGCAGGGGTGTCAAAGTCGATCGCATCACATGATGTATTGAAACATATCATGATGTTTTTTGCCTTTGCGGAGCTGGGGTGAGCATGGCTTGCAGGTGATGTATCCAGTCCAAGGGCTGCCAGTTTGACAGGCCTGCTATAGGGGATAAAGAAGGAGATGCAAGTTTTTTTGTGTGAAAGACTAACCTTCCCTCACCCAGTGAAGTGTATTGTCTAAGCAAGACACTGTGTCATGTGAACACAGCCTCCAATACATTCTGTGAGAGGAAGGACAGCTGGAAATAAAAGTGATGAGTAATTAAAGTGCCCAGTATAATTTCTTTCATTGAATTTTTATTTTGTTTTCTGGAGTCCTGTGTACTGTGCTTGTAACAGGCGTAGTTCCCCTGACACTGCAGCTGGATCCTGTTACTGTGTTTTAATTAAAATGCCAGCAGTTGTTGAGTTGAGTTGCTTCACTAGGCAGATGATACACAAGTTTTAAAAAAGGAAGAACGCTTTGGTTAATCAGATCAGGCAAGGTAAATAACACTGCATTAAGTTGTGACCTTTTCAAAGAAATTAACTTGGCAGGCATATTTTATCCCTTCTTGATTAAGCAAATTTTAATTGCTAGTTAAACTGTTGTGAGGATTAGCTTTTGCAGTAATAATCTTGGCGGTGCTTTGAGAAATGCAAAACTGATAGTTGGAGCAATAGTCTATGATACAAGACAGTTGAGAAAGTCTTGAAATAACATTGTTATGAAAACTCAAAATGATTCTAAGTAGTATGACACTGGCTTATTTTAAACTTGCATGGTTGCAGTTTGGAAAAAGAAAAATGCAATCTTATCTGATTTGCAAAATCATCTTTATCCCTAGTAATACAGTGAAGATCATTCTTGTTGATAGTTAAGGTGACTTGATAATGAATGTTTATAAGCCCTTCCCTCAAATTATCCCTAGCTAAAATAACACACCTTCACTAAATTTAGTTAAAATACCATGACTTTGCTAGAAGGATCTTTCCCATCTATGGTAGCTGAATGTCAGATGTGAGGAAGAGTGGAGACTGAGAGAACATAGCTTACGCAAAGATAGTTGACTATAATATTAGAGAAAAGAAGAAGAATTTAGTTCAAGTGACCAAAAAAAATGCAATAACAGAAAATCCAGGTATGTATGTTTGAAAAATACAGCCTATTGAGTCCAGTAAATGGATTCTTACTGGGAAGAGTGTATTGGATTAGAGCAAGGGTGTCAACTCGACTTCATTGAGGGCCACATCAGGGTTATATATGACCTCAGGGTGCCAGGGTGAGTGTGGCCAGGGTGGGCATGGCCAGCTTGATGTCACTCATGTCAGGGGCCTCTGTGGTGGCCCGAGTGCTCTGCCAGTGAAAACGGGCTCCTGAGCTCTGGTTTTGCTGTGACGGCTTAATGCAACCCTCTGCTAACAAAAATGTCCACCCATGGCCCTTCAGAGCTTCATTTTTTGCTGACAGAGGCACAGTAGGCCGGTCCTTTGCTGTTACAGGGCAGCCCTGCGGGCCAGATCTAAGCACCCCACAGGCCCGATCCAACCCCTGGGCCTTGAGTTTGACACTCCTGGATTACAGCCTTCAAATTCTACTTTTAATAGATACAGTATGTTGTTGTAAACACAGGAAAGGTTACCAAAACAAATCAGCCAAAACAACTTGAAATTTATATAACGTTTTGATAGCATAAGGTCAATAGCAGCCTAAAGGTCATCAATCATACCTTCAGAGCCAGTGTAGTGTAGTGTAGTGGTTAAAGGTACCAGGCTAGAAATCAAGAGACTGTGAGTTCTAGTTCCACCTTAGGCACAAACCCAGCTGGGCAACCTTGGGCCAGTCACTATCTCTTAGTCCTAGGTAGGAGACTATAGCAAATCACTCTGAAAAAAACATTGCCAAGAAAACTGCAGGGTTTAGTTTAGACAGTCACCAGGGATCAAAGGGTGCATAGTTTGTTTTAGGGAGTGGAGGACTGAGGGCTGTACATGGCCTCTTGGTGACCTACTGGGTCAGCAAGTAAGTCCAAGGAGAACAAAGACTAGGCCAGGATAAAAGTTAAACTTGATTGAATTTAATATATTTAATGTACAGTATGAACTTTACAATGTAATTACAGCTGTAATTCATGAAATACAGTTAATATGATCACTTGTTATGTACTTAAACATCCTTTCAGTTGAATCTTTTTTTAAAAAAAAATTGCAGATCTTTTGGGAAAACCCCATGCACTCTTGTGGGGTCTCAGATTGTGCATCTTTGACGTGAACTTTAATCCTAGGAGCCTGAGTGGTGTAGCAGGCTAATGCCTCCTATTAAGGCAGCATTTAACATCCAGCTGCCTGCAATTACTGCGAGTTCTAATCTCACCAGGCTCAAGATTGACTCAGCCTTCCATCCTTTCTAAGGTGGGTAAAATGAGGACCCGGTTTGTGGGGGCAATAAGCTGACTTCGTATAAATATACAAAGTATGAAGGCTATTGCTTAACACATTGTAAGCCGCCCTGAGTCTCCGGAGAAGGGCAGCATATAAATATAAATAAAATTTTAAAAATCCCTTCTTTATACAGGTTCCCTGAACTGGATCCCTGCAAGTTATGGAAGTACTATGCTTTGTTGTTGCTAAGGAGCTGGGTGGCCTCTAAATGTTCATGAATGAATAAATAATTTAGACAAAAAAGCAGTTAGCTTGAATAAAACTTTACATTCAGATTTTGCCAATTAACATAAATTAGTTTATGCATAGCAATTCAGCTAAGTGGCACACAACAATAATAAAGCTTTATGGAGAGCTACAATACAAGCAAGATATCTGATTATCATATTAATAAAATACTGCAATCTAGCCAATAGAGTTGTATGACAATTTAGATACAAAATGTTTCAAAAGTGCTAAGTTGGCACAGATATGAACATTTTAGAAAAATGCTACTTTTATAAAATGTTAGGGCTATGCAACCTTTTGATTTCTTCCACAGGTGGTGTTTCAGAGAACATACAAGTCCAGAAATGTTTAGAACTCTTTAAGCCAATTCTTTCTTTTCGTGGGATTGTATGATATTGCTCTTTTGAATCATCTCTAAATTGGAAAATCTCCATATCTGCTTTGTTTCTTTCCAACCAATTGGTCCAGTTTTGTTACTACAATAGCATCAAATGAAAAGTTCGGCTTAGCACTTGAAGCAAATCTTTCTGGGTTCTGGACAAACTTAATATTAAATGAATACCCATTTGCAATACAGACCCTTGGTTTTCTACTGGATAGATCAAAGACATGTAAAGCAGATTTACTGTATTTTTCATTCATTAGCAATCAGTGAGTCAGATTCACCAAATGGGTTGGTTCCTAGAGTCATTCTAAAAAGAATACCTTCAATCTGTATGTAAAAATGTTCCATCTGTGCTACCTCAGGGCAATCATGTTGATAATTCTACTTTGAGCCCTCCTGTTGAAGATCAGTCATGAATGCTATTGGGATATACAAGGAAATGGCGGTGTGGTAAGAAATGCATCACAGCATCATATAATTAGCAGGAGGCTCAGCCCGAATACTTCTCAGAGGTGTGTTTAATCTGAAAGAGCATTTATCCTCCTCCCTGACCTGCTTACCTTTTATATATTAAAATTAAAGGGGGGAGGGAGGAGGAGACTTCATCCTGACAGTTGCCATTTGTATTCTAAAGCAGGGGTCTCAAACCTTGGCAACTTTAAGCCTGGAGGACTTCAACTCCCAGAATTCCCCAGCCAGCTTTGCTTTGTTGGCTAGGGAATTCTGGGAGTTGAAGTCCACCAGGCTTAAAAGTTGCCAAGATTGGAGACCCCTGTTCTAAAGTCTTCCAGTTCCCCAATGCAATGAAAGACAAGCTAGAGATTTCCAAACAATTGAAATAAAATGGCCCCTGGCTAAAACTTGCTGATACATCATAACAGCTTTTTTGCACAGCCCTTACTAAGCAGTAATCTTTTAAACTCCAGCTTCGGAAACCTTTCTGATCATCTGCCTGCTGCCTGGATCTTGGAATCGCTGGAGGTAGAGCTTTGCTACCGGCACATCCCAAAGATGCCTTTGGCTCATTTGATCACATAACAAATAGAGGATGCCAAGCTTGCTTCATCTTGCCCAGCAGGAAGTCTTCTCCAAAGACAGGCATAAGCGTTGAGAAGCTTTATTTAAAAAAAAAAACAGCATCAAGGCACTCTGACTTTCTCTCTCTCTCTCTGGGAAACATGGCAATTGTTAAAATAAAAATACAAGGTAGCTGCACATTTTATATACCTCCCACTGTCCTAGAAGCAAGTTCTGGGACTTCAACCTAAGTCTAAACAGAAATCTACAGAATTAGTTTGTCAAATATGGGAAGCACTTCCAGGCTGGAGCAATGTTTTGCTGATCTAAAGCAATTGCAAATCAGAAAAGAACAAATGAAGAAAACCTCATTCTGCTGACACCAAATACAGTGATGTCACTTACCCTTTTATTTCCTTGGAGAATAAGATTATTTACACCCATTTGACTTCTTTTCCTCTGGTGTAACAGCAGATTGAATTAATTGGGGTGGGAGGTTAGGATTTAAAGACTTCATTGCCTGTATATTAGAATCCCTATCCAGTTTTGAACCATCACATTTGTGTTTTCCTTTTTAAGTAATAATAATAAATTGTCACTTGCCAAGAACAGTGTTCTTTAAACTTCTTTCTCATATCTCTCTAACCACAGCATGAGCTTGTTCTAGTAACAGCTTTTTTATATAATGTCCTTGTGATGTTGCCTTTGTCTCATTGTCTAATTCACTGCTGAGGCAATGTAATGTCTTCTTTAGCTGTTCCAGTTTTAAAGTAATGCCTTCCTCCTTCTCCTGACACAATTTTGGCTGTGGATATTTGCTAACAGGGTTCTTGGAAATGAGTTGGTGAGATCAGAGATGGGTTCTATCCACCTCCTACTGGCCATTTTAGGCTGCTGCAGGCAAATGGTGTCCCTCCAGTCAGAAGGAACTGCTTTTCAGGGCCCTTTTGGCTTGACTATAAATTGGTTGTATAAGAGACCAGATATCTGTCATCTGGCAAAGGCACCTGCCTGTATAATGCCCAACCAGCACTTTCCATAAACTGCAGTAATTGGGATATAGAAACAGAATTCTGCAGCCTGGATCTGATAGTCCTATCAAAGATGCACTGCTATAATTTTACTTATGGGACCCTGATATTTATACAATCAGAGAAAGGCCAGAACATTTTTGAACTTTGTGAAACTGATTTGAACAGATTAAGATGAGGAAGAAGATTTAGATATACCAGATCTCCTGAACAGGATCCTAACATAAATTGATGTATGTAGACAAACTCTGTACCTTTCTCAAAAATTTCTGCCATGCAGTTCTAAACTGATTGGACCGTATGATAACAACATCTACACAAGTTTTTTTCTTGTACAACAATCATAAACACAATATTAGGACATCTTGGCATGTTGAATTTGCAGAAAAGAAGATTAAATATGTTTAAGCTCTTTATTGCTTGTTCCACTTCAATTTTTTGCCTTTCTTCCAATCCTCCCTAAAAAAACCCAAAAAAATAAACACCTTCAATCAATACCAAAAGAATCAAATCATTTATTTGAATAGAAAAGGATAGTATCGTTAAAACAAAATGGATCCCATCAATATGGCAATGGACAGAATATTCTCCTTATATCTCAGAGGTAGAACAACCTCCAAAGGTTTCAAGAGGAAATATATATCAGCTATTTGAGGCAGCACATGTGAATATTAGTATGCATAATATTAAATGTATATGCCCGGATAGTTGTTTTCTTCAAAAAGGAATGAAAATATCTGAGTTTCCCATTCCTGCACATTTTCTGCTTAAGCCAAAGAGTTGTTGTGAGTGCAGGTATGTAAGGAACTGTGTGAATCAGCAGAATGAATTTTCTCTTTCAGTCCAGCTCCAACAGAATCACCCTTCTTACTTTTTGATAAACAGATGTTGTTTTCCTGCTTTAAACATGGACTCATGGTGAGGAGGTGCCTGCAGGCAACTATTCAGAAGCTGGACTATAGCTGTAAATGACTTTGTACAATCATGTACAAAGTCTTTGATTTTTTTTAAAGTGGCTGCTTATATAAGATTTTGAGATATGGCTTTCTAAATACAGTAGGACAAGAACTAGAATGTATTTGAGCCTAGTTGGAGTCCAATTATGTTCTGCAACCTTAATAAGAAGGCAGCCTAGTGGTCCATGACTGTCCTTAGTCCAACTGTCATCAGATATAAGTCAGAAAACCTGGGAAGAGATCTTCTTTGTAGCATCCCTTCATTCTGACATTCTCTACCTGGAAAAGTAGTTTAAATGCCACTCTTTGTACTTTTGTGTCAGGCTTTTTCGTAATTTCGTGAGTAGGATGAGAACAAATCATTACACTGGCATAAGACTATATGACCTTCTGGGGAAGTGGGAGATGGCTAATTTATATCACTAGCAATAAAACTTAGATTTATATACCACTTCACAGTGCTTTACAGCCCTCTAAGCAGTTTACAAAGTCAGAGTATTGTCCCCAACAATCTGGGTCCTTATTTTACCAATCTCAGAAGGATGGAAGGCTGAGTCAACCTTGAGTCAGTCAGAATCAAACAGCTGGCAATCAGCAAAATTAGCCTGCAATACTGTGCCACCATGGTTTTTCTTTACATTTCATGAACAAAGAAAATCAATCTTGAAGCCCTCTAATTTGGCAAAATTGGCTGTAATAATGGGAGATACATTCAACACATATAAAGAGCACCAGTCTGGAGAGCAATGCACAACCATCTTGTATAAATTATTGTTATCTTATATATTTTTGGTGATAGCTGAAGAACTTCTGCATTCCTTCTGGCTTTGAAAATCCTCTTCCAACCATGTCTTTTTGCTGTTGCTTTAACTGACATTTTATTCTGTAGTATTCTTATTGCTGTTGATCTATGAATAAATGTCCTTTCATTTTTATCATTTCAGTGAGTCCTGGCAGTATTATGTCCTTCAGATCACAAAGAATCAGAAATGACTGAAAAACTGTGTTTGAACCCTGGAAAAGATGGTTCCATTTCTCAAAGTCAGAGAGCTATGGTTTCTCATCTCATATCCTGTGGTAATGAACTGTACTAAGTCATGGAAACAAACTGTACAAAAATATAATTCTTTTTTTTTTTTTTGCTTTCTCTGATCCCACTCTTTCTGGAATATCATGATGTATGCACTTATTGATAGATAGTTTTAACTGACATGCTCAAAAGTCAGCAGCTTGGCTTCATCAAATTCTAGGAGGGTGACATCTACTAAGGCCTAATTTTCTCCTAGCTGATTAGACCATAAGATTTGAGAAAAGCAAAAAACAGAGGAACAGCTGATCAAATCTTGCAATGGCCAGTCTGGACTGAGCACCAGCAAAACCCCATTACTAACTTCCTGAAAACTGAAGTTCTGATAAATAGCATCATGGGACACCAGTCACCTAAACTGCAATACAGAATTGTCCCAAGTTAGCACAACAGGGATCTCCAACCTTGGCAACTTTATGACTTGTAGACTTCAACTCCCAGAATTCCTCAGCCAGCACCACAAATCATAAAGTTGCCAAGGTTGGAGACCCCTGATCTAGAAACCACATCTTACAACAAGAAGACCTTAGTTAGTCATAGAAGCAAACCAACAACTGTATCTACACAAGGCAACTGGATTTTCTTGTTTTCTTTTTCCTTGAAAATGTATCACTTCTCATCCAGGAAGCTTCTTCAGTTCTGAAGAAGAAGAAGAAGCAAAATGTTTTCAAGGAAAAAAACCAAAAAAGTCTAGTTGTCTTTTGAACAGCATCTTTGGGACAATGATGACCTGGATGACTCTGGAGAATCTCTATAAACAACCGTATCTACACATTACCTGCATCCCACCGACAAAAACTAAACTCAAATCATTTTTTAGATAGTACATAATACTTTCTGGCTAGTTTTCAACATCCTGGCTAGCTCCCCTGCATTGTGGAGTGGTCTTTCTTCTTGCAGCAACATGAATTCTTCATCTCTCTCATTTGAATGGGGCCAAAAGACTTTACTCATGGTTTTCAACTATATTTCTCCTCTTTTGTTCTCAGTTAGGGAGCCTGCAAGTCGTCACATGGTTTAGGTTTGTTCTAATCACTGAAAAGAGGGGATGCGTCTGCCTGTGTGAGTTAGATTTTGATGTGGTCTAGTTCCTGTTCTTTGGGAACCTCATTATTCTTATTCTCCACTTGTCTGCAAATCCTTCTTGACACTATCTTGACTGGCACCACAGCCCACTCCTATTAGATCAGTGGAAGAGCCCCTTTACTCTCTCTTCTCCCTTGTTGTGTCTATCTCCCAACCAGACAATGAGAGCTTCTTCTCCTAGGTTTTGAAGATATCTCCCATCCCGTGCACTTCCGGTGCCCATTCTTCCCACTTTAACAAAGCGAGAAGCGGCGGGAATTGATGTTCATTTTTGTTACGCCAATGAGCTTGAGTGGGGTGGAGAGGCTGAAGGAAGATGTGAGGGGGCAATCGCAAAGGAGGTCAGAGAGCTCGTCCCTCTCTTCCAGCTCATAGGTGGCATCATTCAGCATCCGCCGGTGGAGATGGCAGGTCTGCTCGATCTTGAGTTTGTTGATGTCACTGCGCAGGCGCATAAGCTGCCGAGCCAGCTGCTGGTCCTGGAGACGCATTTCCATCTGGAACACAAAAACAGGAAGGGAATGACAGGATGGCAGAGGATCATCAAATCAGGAGGAAATGCAAAGACTTGGGATATTGCAACTTGTACCACTTTTGACAGAAAATGAGATGGCTTATTCATCGCCACTGCTGCCATAGTTAAAATTCCTGATGTACGGGTCTAGGAAAGTTTTTGTCCCATGACAAGTTCTTTTTTATGACCTACTTCATGCCTGCCACAACTTGCAATTGGAATGGGAAGGCTCCATTACGGTTGTAAGTTGAGGACTACCTATACAGCAATTTCTATATGATGTGGGAGGGGGGTTGGGATTAAAAAAAAAAACCTAAGATGGCAATTGCAGCAACATGACCAAAGCTATATTGTTTTGTGTACTGGTAGTCCTCAATTTATGACCACAGTTAAACCCCAAATTTCATAGCTAAGCAAGGCACTTGTTAATTGAGTTACTCTCCTTTTTTGCCACAGTGGTTAAATGAATCACTGCAGTTGTTAAGTGAATTGTGTAGTCATTCAGTGAATCTGGCTTCCCCCATTGACTTTGTTTACAGTAACAGTAACAGAGTTGGAAGGGACCTTGGAGGTCATCTAGTCCAACCTCCTGTTCATGCAAGAGACCTATACTAGGGGTTCGAACCACCGAATTGCTGACTTTTCTGATCGACAAGCTCAGTGTCTTAGCCACTGAGCCACCTAGCCAGGCTTATTAGAAGCTGGTTGGGAAAGTTACGAACATGACCCTGGGTCAGTGCACCTGCCATAAATATGTACCAGTTGCTAAGCACCTGAATTTTTATCACGTAGCTAATGTCTTAAGTGTGAAAACTGGTCATAAATCCCTTTTTTTCAGTGCTGTTGTAATTTTGAATGGTCATTAAATGAATAGTTTAATTTGAGTACTACCTGTTTGTGTTATGTTAAATACTCATACAAAGGGATGATCTAGTGTTTCCCTAACTGCTACCCTCCACGTATGTTAGAAATAAAACTCTCAGAACTAGCAGGTCACAACTAACGGTTCACCTGAACCAGTACAAACCGGCTGAATCCTACCCCTCTCTTAATGCTAGATTTAATTAATAACAAAACCAATCCTCACCCTTTCACGCTGTTATATGCTACCCAAACAAAATTCTGGATAATGATAATTGCAATACAGCCCTACACATAATATTCGATTCACAAGTGTACAATTTACTTCTGTTGGACGTCTGCCACCTAGTGGCCACCAAAGCTTTTGAATTTAATTGCTGTTCCTGTTGCATCATTTACATAATCCCTCTCTTTCCCCATGACTGAAACTTTGGAGAAGCTTTTACAAAATATTCCTTTACTGAGGGCAGTTTATATGCATTACCCAAAGGCTGTTCCTGAAACTATCTGAACAATGCACATTAAATTCCCTCAGTAAGGATATATTTTTCAAAACATGTCAGGCCAGCAGTAGAATAATGTTTACTGGTGCCTGGGAATCACTCCCTAATGTTTTGCCTTTGCCTGCTCTTCTTCTGGGAAACTGTTGGCAAAATGAGAGGGTGGCAGAGATAAACAAAATGTGTCTCATGAACCAAAAATCTCCCCTCCAAAATCAGTTAAGATACAATGAATGCAAGTGTCTCAGAACAAGAAATGCAAATAGTGCTTGAGGGGGTGGGACTAGTACAAATTTGATTGATTTGATTAAAATTAAATAACAGTGAATTGATACAGTTAATAGGATTAAAATCTACATGTTTAACCAATATAAAACCAGTTTGGCATAGTGGTTAAAGTGCTGGCCTATAAACCAGGAGTTCTAATCCTACTTGAGGGATGAAAACCAGTTGGGTGATTTTGGACCAGTTAGTTTCTCATACCTCAATCCATCTCACAGGATTGTTGTGGAGAAAACAGGAGGAAGAGGAAGGAATATTACATATATTTGCCAACTTGAGTTACATATAAAATAATAAAGGTGGAATAAAGATAAAATAAATAAATTTCCCTTTTCTATTAATGAAAAATTCCATTGAAGAAAAATTTGGAGATCTTCTCAAGACAGGGAAGGGTCGTTTGTATCCTGGAACTGTAAAATTATGCACCTTGTTTTGTTTTGTTTTTAAATCAAACAATGGGTGCTCCTTCCTGATAAAAAAGTAAGTGAAACTTGAAGAAAAGTTAACTGCATACTGTCCAAAGTGAGATGGATAATACCTCAAATTGACCAATAAATAAAATACAGATTACAGTTATTGCAGTTCACAACAGAAAGTGACTGTTTTGTTTGCACAAGGAGATTCTGTGTAGTCAACAATATTCAAACAGCCCTTCACAGAGAGAAAATCTATCAATTTCTGCTAGTCACAAAATGGCAGCAAGTCATTCAGACAGGTTTTTGCCTTAGAAAGTAGTGGATTATGGCAATTGTAGATGATTAATCTAGTGTTTCCCTAACTGCTACCTTCCACATATGTTGGAAATAAAACTCTTAGAACTAACATGTTAGCTGAGAGTTCTCAAGAATTGTAGTTCCTGCTCATCTGGAGGAAAGATGATTTATTTGTGTCATTTGGTCAGGTTTATTGGCTTTGTTGAGGTTATCTGCCAACTTTACTTCTGAAAAACGTCTTTAATTCACTTTACTTCTGTATTTTCCCTGAGCATCATCTCCAGAACTGTAAAGCCTACAAACTTGAAATTTGGCACATACATTCCTCTTGGCTTCTAGATACTCGCTAAGAAAGAATTTTTTGAAATGACCCTCAGATTATTAGTATTTCATATACAGTATATTCATATACATGTTCTGATGCTAAGATGTTCTACTCCCCCTCCCCACCTGAAAAGTTCCAACTGCCACTTGCCTCACATTCTGTTACGTCAGGTCAAACTGGCAGACATTCCATTCCTTCACTCGGGGACAGTCTGGGGCTCCTTACAGTACTAAACGTCATTACCTCAACAAAATGTCTATGCCTTCCACCTATGGAACTGTTTCTGAACTCAAGGCAGTGGGAGAGATATTCCCTTATGTGTTTCAATCACCAACCACCACTGAGTCAACACATTGAGAATCAAATTTCTGCTGCATAGTGTCCCAGCCCCAACTCACTTCTTACACTGACCTCCTCAGTTCAGACGAATCTGTTCCTTCTACTGTAACACCAGTTAAAGGGAAAATACTGTCTTTCTGCTGCCCGGAAGTACAATGGATGCTTCAAAATGACGTCTTTTGAAGCCAGAGAGGTGAAGGAGGGAAATTTTATGCCAACATTCAAAGTGCAGAAGCAGGTCTACCACAGGATAGGGAATATCATGGCGGGGCCTCAGCAGCAGCCTTCATTTCTTCAGATATAGTTTGTTGGTGATGATGACAATGAGATTCTGTCAAGATCATGGGGATGCTACAATGGTCCTAAGTGTGAAAAATGGTCATAAGTAGCGAAGCACGGGTTTCCATATAGTTTGTTATAAAATCAATATGACAGTTGAGTGTCAGATTGATAAAGGTTCTGAGGACTGTTTTGTAAATAGCTAGTTGCAATCTTCCCCCTTGTCAGTGAAGGGACTTGATTACATAGCAGATTACAAGCAGGCTATTGGAGGAGGGAAATTAGAAACTCTCCATATTAGCATACATGGATATATACATTGATTCTAAACTGAAAATATTTCAGTTGCTGGAATACTTTAACCCCAAGCTATTCATCTTAATAAATCTTGCTAAGGAGAACTTTGTAAGAACCTTCCTTGAAAAGAATCACTTTTGAGTTTTAAGTGCTTGCTAAAGAGTCTGATGACTGGGTTGGAGATTTAACAAACACTAAATCTAATTACATAGGATCACATTTCAAAGGCAGTCTTTCATGAAATGCTAAACATGCTTAGTTTGGTAGCTATCCTTGTTTTCTTTCTAAGAGGTTGCTGGTAAAAGCAGAATGTCAGATTAGATTAAAGTTAATCCATTATTGTCAGGCCATTTCTGTGTCTTTGTGGCTTTACAACATGGTTTTTATTTTTAGATTTTTTTTTTACTGTACTGATTCCCCCCCCCCCTTTTTTTTTTCTTCTTATAAGAATTGGCTTTTCACCAGCTGCAGTCCAATAGCATCAAACTTTTCCCAGGGAGATAAAGATTCTTGCTGTCAAGAATTTTCTGTCTTCAGAGTGAGAAGACTTTTTTGTACTCTAGAAAAATAAAAACAGAAAGGTTGAAAGTGGGAGGGAAGAGGCTGGTATTTTGCTGATAAAGGGCACAAGGGAAAGCTTGGGATGGTTGACAGAAGAATTACATGGACAATGAGGAGAAAGATGGCATTGCTGGATCCCATCCCATGTTCAGTACTTGTGTTGAGTTTCTGGTAGCTTGGATAACTAGCAAGCTTCTTGCATAGTAAAATATTATTTGGGAATATAAAAATATACAGGGATAAAAAAATAATAGTTCCAACTCCACAGGGATACGGTGTTGATCTCTAAAGTCTGCTAAAGCATAAAATCTTCTCTGATCTCTTTCTGGGTTTTTAAGAAAGATTCCTTCAATGAAGAGATGTAAGAAGAATCAATGAATGCATCCCCGGGTCTCCTTTTCGTTCTTTTTTCCTTGCTACCATTTTTCCCAGGTCAACTTATCCTCTGCTTGCATGACCTGGAGTGCTTCTGACAGACAGTTCCTGGCATTCATTCAGTCAAAAGCCATCGTATAAGTTATTCCATCTTTCTTTAGTAAGACAAGCATGGGAGCAGTGATGAAAAAGCATGGGAATATTTCATGTTGAAAATTATATTGTCTGGACATCCCCCAATACAAATTCTATTGCATGGAAGAAGCTTTCCTCCTTCCAGAAACAGTGTATGCAAAACACTATCCAATCAAACTGCATGAAGATAAAAGAATGAGCTTCAATGAATTTTTGTGTTGTTTTTTCTTTATCATGTTTTTTTTCTTTATCCTTAACACTCAGTTACTGTAACACTTTTAAATAAGAAGAATGTATTGCTAAACTGAAACAATGATTGGCCAGTATAGTTAATATAATTCATTAATTTGCTAGATTGCTTGCTTGCCTGTCATCCAAGAGCTTCACATATGGCATATAATGTTCCTTCAACTTTTTCACACAACTCTTTGGGGCAATTTTATACTAAGAGGATTGAGGATAAATTTGAACTTCAGTCTCTCCAGTTCCAATTCAGCAGCACAACATTACATTCCCAAATGTTTTTAGGAGGACCATCAGGAAAAAAAAATAAGATAGTAATCCTTTTCCTAGGTTTTTCCTGCAGCATCTGGTATTCAAAAATGCACTTCTTTTGAACTCTTAAATTCTGCTTCGCTCCAATGACTTAAAGAAATTAATTTCCTTCCATTAATACTTCCCCGGCCAGCTTTTAAAGCTATCCATCTAATGACCATATCCCCATTTTGAGACAATAGTGTAATGTTAAGTACTCTTGGTAAGGAATAAGTCCCTGCTCACCAGGGGACTACTGGAAGCAATGTAGGGCTGCATGGCACTTTATACTGTACTGTAAGAATTTCTTTCTGTAGTTAGAATTGCATTAATTTTTATGAGTGGCTCCACGTTTGAAGGGAAAAAAGCAGTAAACATACTTCTTTCCTTTTCTTTCTTTCTTTTTCCTCTCTCTCTCATTTTACTGGGGTCTATGTAATTTGACAGGCCTCTATTATAACTTCTCACTCTATCTGGTTAGTAATCACTACTTTGAGGGGTCCTTGGTGCTCTCTAAGTTTGGTTGTTGTTGTTGTTTTTTGTAGACGTTTCATTATCCAAACTAGGTAACATCATCATAGTTTGAGTAATGAAACATCTGCAAGAAAACAAGCAAGATCAGAGAGCACCAAGGACCCCTTATTTCAACCCTGAGCTACAAATATTATCCTTTATTGGAATCACTACTTTAAAAAAGAAAAGAAAAGGGCATTTGAAACTATTTTTAAAAAATAAGTCTCAGATGTGGCCCTGGTTTTTTTCTATCTCATTGATTCCAGGTTTAGGAATTTTTAATCTCAGACTCAGTGTTTCCTTTTAGCTTTACAGAATCATCTCTCATCTTGCTGCGTGGAACAATTATATAGGCTGTATGTAGAAATTCAAAAGTATTTTGCTAATTCTTCCTCTTTTTTCCTCAGTTCAGCTCATGGCCCTACAAGCATTTCCATCAAATCTAAAGAAGGTGGCATTTTAATCACAGCCTCTATTTTCAAGCTGATGATGAAATGGTCTCACCCTTGGAATTGGGTGGTTTTCTTAAAGTCACATGAACAGATTTTTCCTTCCCATGTAGGACTATCTAGATCAGTTCCAGTTGGGTTTCAGGCCTGGGTATAGCACGGAAACGGCATTGGTCGCATTGGTTGTTGATCTCTGGGGGGCTCGGGACAGGAGTTGTTCCTCTGTCCTGGTCCTGTTAGATCTCTCGGTGGCTTTTGATACCATCGACCATGGTATCATGCTGCACCGGCTGGAGAGGTTAGGAGTGGGGGGCACCGTTCTACGGTGGTTTGCCTCCTTCCTCTCCAGCTGTATGCAGTCTGTGTTGGCAGGGGGGCAGAGGTCGACCCCAAGGCGCCTAGTTTGTGGGGTGCCACAGGGGTCGGTCCTCTCGCCCCTCCTGTTCAACATTTATGTGAAGCCGCTGGGCGAGATCATCCGTGATGTCGGGGTGGATTTCCATCAGTACGCTGATGATACTCAGCTGTACATTTCCACCCCGGGCCACCCCAATGATGCCCTTGAAGTGATGACCCGGTGCCTGAAAGCCATATGGATCTGGATGGGGAGGAACAAGCTCAGACTCAACCCCTCCAAGACCGAGTGGCTGTGGTTTCCGGCATCCCGTCATAGTCAGTTGACTCCATCACTGACTATTGGGGGTGATATCTTGACCTCCTCAGAGAGGGTTTGCAACTTGGGTGTCCTTCTGGACTCGCAGCTGTCTTTAGAAGACCATCTGACGGCTGTGGCCAGGGGGGCTTTTTATCAGGTTTGCCTGATTTACCAGTTGTGTCCCTTTCTGGACCAGGACTCCCTACGCACAGTCACTCATGCCCTTGTCACCTCCCGTCTGGACTATTGTAACACTCTCTACATGGGGCTCCCCTTGAAGAGCACCCGGAGGCTCCAACTGGTCCAGAATGTGGCCACGCGGGTAATTACAGGAGCAAATCAACGCTCCCATGTAACATCACTCCTGCGCGAGCTGCACTGGCTCTCGGTGGTCTTCCGGGTGCGATTCAAGGTGTTGGTTGCCACCTTTAAAGCGCTCCATGGCTTGGGACCTGGGTATTTACGAGACCGCCTTTTACCACCAATAGCCTCCCATCAACCGGTACGCTCCCACAGAGACCGGCTCCTCTGGGTGCCATCGGCTAGGCAATGTTGGTTGACGATCCCCAGGGGGAAAGCATTCTCTGTGGGGGCCCCTACCCTCTGGAATGAGCTGCCCCCGGAGATTCGTAGGATTCCCGACCTTCGTACCTTTCGTCGCGCCCTAAAAACATTATTATTCCAACAAGCAGGGCTGGCCTAAATAATAATAACATTTTACTATTTTAATGGGTTGTTTTATTAGAGTTTTTTGGCCAATTTATTTAATTGTTTTAAATTGCTTTTAATTTTTATATTGTCATGGTTTTATTGTACACCACCCTGAGTCCTTCGGGAAAAGGGCGGGATAGAAATTCAATAAAATACTTTTTTTTAAAATAAATAAATAAATAAATAAGACAGTTTATGGTGGGATGCAATCTATTAATTCATCAGTTTGCAGCATCACATGCCTTACCATGCTGCTATATTGTTCACCAAGTGATTAAAATCAATAAAGTCACTCAGATAATGAGACAAAAAGTAAATATGCCTTAATAAAATTATGTTTCTCATATATAAATCACATCTAAATTTATATATGTTTTATGAGAAATAAAAATAAAAAACTTTGAAAAAATAAAATAAAATAAAATTATGTTTCTCCTTTACTGTTTCAAATGAGTTCAAATAATATCTTTCCCCATTTTCACATTTTCTCAAAACAGAACTGAAACAAGGAATATGCATGTGTGTATCCTGTTCTTGCTTTTTGTAATGTGAACACCGAGCTGATAACACATGTAAGCCACAGTGGTCCATTAAAATACTGTATATCCCTTGTTCAAACTGTCTGAAAGTCAATCAAGGGCAGCTATATTAATATTGCCATGTTTGCCTGACAATTATGACTCTCCTACTGAATGTTTTCTTGAAGTCAAGATCTATTAATCTTCCAGAAACCTTATAGAATCATATAGCAAAGGTGCCTTGTGCTTTTGAGGAAGGAACTGGAAAAAGAAGCAGAACTAGGGGAAAGAGGAAAAGAAAACAAAATGTGTTTTTTTAAAAAAAAATCATTATTGCCAGAAATCTCATTTTTGTCTTTTCAGCTGTAATCCTAAAACATCCCTAGAGGTTCTGCTGATAAAGAATTTTTAAAAACAGTAGGACATTACTTACCAACTCTTTCCGGAGCCAATTTAATGCTTCATTGATGTTTCCAAAGCCACACACTTTCTCCGGGACAAACAAAATTGGCTGTCTGGAAGATCTTCCATTGATATGAACCTGCATTTCTCTCAAAGAAATATTTTCCTCTGTTGGTTTCTTCTCTTGCTTTCCCATGTCCTCCTCAGGAGGTTTGGGATGGCTCTTCCAGGCCAGTCCTTCCAGCTGAGCTTTCCACTCCAAATATGAAGGCCTTCTTGTCTCCAGCCTCAGTTTCTCTGTCAGGGCTTTCAGATTCCGCAGATGATCATCAAATGGGGGACCACCTTCAGCCTTATCATCCACACTATCTAGCATTTCTTCTATCTGGATTTCTGGCATGGATGCCATCCTTTCTGCCGGGAAATCAGAAACATCTACTGACAGGTTTGCAGTAGTGTCCCAGATGCAGGCAGGACCATTCAAACAAAGATTTGATCCTCAGAACTTCCTGGGCAGACAGCAGTTTTTCCCCACTCAATTCAAGACACTCCTTTCATCCAACCATCTAAGCAGAAAAACAAAGACATATTGTTTGATTCAGCCAGGAATCATTTAAAGGAAAAAAACAAACAAACATGCAATCAGAACTTCCTTCTATGGCTTGACTTGAGAAGAAATGGAAGTTGAATATTTCAGCTTAAGAAAACATCTAGCTAAGAGATTTTGCACAGCTATCTGGCGAAATTCTGGGGCAAGAGCAAACAAGCTTTTAGCTTTGCAGCGAAACATTTTGCTGCAATGAGACCTGTCAAGAACTATGCTTCAGGCCATGAAGTGGATTATTAAGGATGAAGTCAGACATTAAGAAGAAATGCAATGACGGGGTGTTACACAATTAATAAACTCTGATAATTATATTGTGCTTAACATGTTCTGAACTTTTCACCATTATTCTTTGCGATACAAGAGGAAAAGAGTGGGGTAGTAAGGATGGAAAAACTGCCCCACTTCAGGAGCTTCCTTTATGGAGAGTCAAATTAGGTATCATACAAATAACGCATGTATCAGTGTCTGAGCATATCTTAAACTGAAGAGGAAACGTGGAGGTTGTAACCATCAGTAAAAGAGTACCCTGCAGAGAAAGGAGTTATAACTCATGTACAGCTGTATTTTCACTCACATTTGAATCCACCAGATATTGCTCTTTTGGGCAGTCACAGGGAATAATAGTTGAGGGGTTCACTTTTGAGATGTGAAGAAAGGGTTACATAGTGCCAGTGTTCCCCACAAATTCTCCACTCAGACCCAGCCTCTTCTCTGGCTGCTTTTTAGTTATAACAAAAACACATTTGGAGACTATTTTCGTATTTTTAAAATATTCATACTTTAGCATTCCAGTCTTCACTCCAAAGAAAACTGTTAAAATTTACCTGGGATTACCCCTATTGTGGTTGATGTGAGCTTCCAAGTCTTTTTCAAACAACCAAACTTGGTCACAATAAATAATAAACTGCTAACTGAATAAGTGAAGTGAGTTTTTGCAGAGGTGTGTTCAAATTTCACCTGCAATATGGTTCATGCAACCTCTATTTATTACAAAGTCACATAGTCCTGTACTTGAAGCCACCTGTTCTAAAGTCCAATGTAAAGTAAAACCCACTCTTTGTCCACTTGAGAACATGGAGAGAAAGGAGTTCTTGGACATCAAGGTACATGCAGTCTAACGAGTAATCTGAATAACTGGGTCATTCTGTTTGCTGAATGCTACGTATGCCTCCTGTAATTTAAACACCAAATCTGTAATTATTTCAATGGAATCTTTTCACAGAAAGAATCACCATGAAGAATACATATCTACTTTTTCATCTTCTTCATCATTTGGACAGATGACTTAAGTGAAATATTAAAATTCTTTATTGCAAATTTTGGTTTTGGCACTACCAAGATGAATTAACTTTATTTTTTTAGAAATGATTATAAGTAAAGTAAGCAAGTAAAGTTATCTTACTACATCAGTACAGAAATAAATATTTGCTTCCTTAAACCACAAAATGGTTGGAGAATTTATACCTGTATGATGCATAAATTGAGGCAGATTTATTTATATTGGAAAAAAACCTAGGGTGTTTCTCCACCTTCCCTAAGCATAGGACACACATGTCCCAGCAACCTCCCTTTTCTGCAAAGTCCCCATGAAGTCTGCATCTCAACTCCAAACCATGACTGAGATAATTGGGGGAGACATGATAGCTGTGTTCCAATATCTCAGGGTCTGCCACAAAGAAGAGGGAGTCAAGCTATTCTCCAAAGCACCTGAGGGTAGGACAAGAAGCAATGGGTGGAAACTAATCAAGGAGAGAGGCAGCCTAGAACTAAGGAGAAATTTCCTGACAGTTAGAACAATTAATCAGTGGAACAACTTGCCTCCAGAAGTTGTGAATGCTCCAACACTGGAAGTTTTTAAAAAGATGTTGGATAACCATTTGTCTGAAGTGCTGTAGGGATTTCTGCCTAAGCAGGGGGTTGGACTAGAAGACCTTCAAAGCCACTTCCAATTCTGTTATTCTATATAAACTATAAGTTGCCCTTAGCCAGACTGATTTTAATATTTTCCCCTTCATTCTAGTACCAGCCAAAAGCAATTGCAAAATGTATAAAATTCTCTTAGGAATTGTCACCCATTGTTTATGAAGGAAACCAGCAGTGACTGGGCAAAGAATAAATAGAGGGCAGGGGCTATCTGATCTGGCTGCAAAAGGCCACTATATGATAGTAAAGAGATACAGAAAACTATATTGTTTATCATCTATTGGTTATCCAAAGTTTTGCATCCCAAATCTAGTAATCTGGATTACTAGAAAATAGCTAGAGGAATTTATACCTATAAACTCCATAAACTGACGCAAATTCAATTCAATTATTTTTTTCCAGATTGTCTTGAAAAAGCTAGTTTATGGTATTTCCCCACTTTCTGCTAAGCATGGGACCTACATGCCCTGGCAACATCTTTTTTTTCTGCAAAGTCCCTTTTAAGTCTTCACCTCATCCCCAGGCCATTACTGAGATAAATGCAAGAAAAATATAGTAAATTTCATTATTCATTTATTTATTTTTTGCCGACCCAAGAATGATCTCATCTTAAGAGTGGGAAAAAGCCCTAAGTCATGAGGATCTGTTCCATCTTTTCCTTTCTTCTTGCATTTATAGCAGTGGTGAAATCCAAATGTTTTTACTACCGGTTCTGTGGGCGTGGCTTTGTGGGTGTGGTGTGGTTTTGTGGGCATGCCAGGGGAAGGATACTACAAAATTTCCATTCCCACCCCACTCCAGGGGAAGGATACTGCAAAATTCCCATTCCCTCCCCACTCTGGGAGGGTGGTATTTGCTGGTTCTCCAAACTACTCAAAATTTCCATACTGGTTCTCCAGAACCTGTCAGAACCTGCTGGATTTTACCCCTGATTTATAGATTATGTTGCCTCCTGAGAAGCTCAAAGCAGCCACACTTAATGTTCTCCATAGTATTATTCTGTGTCAGGTAGTTTGGCTAAGAGATAAGACAAGAGTGATTTAGCATATGGATTTATTTATCAGACAATATCAAACAATACTATCACCTAGAAACAGATGTGAAGCTTGATGTAACCTTCACTCTGCCATTAGAGTTCCTCTCTTGGTCATTAGGGTTCATGCAATTCTGAACAAAATTTTGTAAAACTGAGTTTCATTTCTCCTGAGAATAGAAAAGCATATACTGTAGGTAGAACTAGCTAGGTTCACACAACCTTTAAACCTGAATTAACAAAATAGAGAGAGACAGTTTGGTTTAGTGGTTAAGAGATCAGGCTGGAAACAGAGTCTGTGAATTCTAGTATCACTTTAGATAGAAAGCCAGTTAGGTGACTTTGAGTCAATGATTTTCTCTCAGCCCTAGGAAGGAGGCAATGGCAAACCACTTATTAAAGATCTTGCCAGGAAAACTTCAGGGACTTGCCCAGGCAGTCTCTGAGAATTGAACATGATTGAACAGAAGGGGAAAAAATACAACTGCTATTTTCACTTCACAAGCTCTGCCAAAAGAAATAAAGCTTATTGTTGTTTAAGACAATGGCCTAGTTACCACATGTTGAACAGCAAAGTACTCAACCATTTTAATTTAATCTAGTGATTTGGGCAAACCCAGCCACAGGGTGAGGTTGTAGCATTTAAAATGCAAGTAAGAGCTGGCACAATTTAATGATTATAAATATACACATAGAAATGTAACCTGTCAAAACTATCTGCTCCACAATGGTTTTCCAGAATCTTTTCTCCATGCATGAACATGTTTCCAGACCCTTTTAGTTATGCTGTTGTGATTCCTAGAAGAACAAATATTTTTTTTGTCCCTTTAGATATTTGTAACCCACCCTCAGTGCAAATGAACAGGAAATCTCTGAAACTTCCCCTTAATAAAGATTTAGGCCACTCATTCCATCAAAACTTCACAGGGTGGTTGTTGTGGGGAAAAGAGGAGGAGGAAGGAATATTGGATATGTTTGTTTCTTTGAGTTATTTTTCAAAATAATAAAGGCAGGATAAAAAAAATTTAAAAACCCCCACAATAGTGCTGATGTCAAGCCTTGACCGAAGTATATCTGTCTCCATGGTTACAATGACCCTTTTGTCTTTACATCAGGAAGATCTGTTTAATCTAGGGGAATGAATCAACCAGCTTTACTAATAAAAATAGTTGTTCATGCAGAATGAGGAAATGTTTCTCTCATTCTCCTTCATTTATTCTCTGAAATAGTGGTAAATGAGACCTAGCCAGTCTTGTGCTGATTTTTGTTTGGGAAAGTATGAAGACAGCTGGAATTCTCTTCAAGAAATCCAGAGAGATAGCAACCAGACTCAGAAAGTTCACCAGCTACAAGAGGGTTTGCCTACTTGCATACCAAGCAATCAGCCAAGGAAGGGACAAGGCAACATTTTTGAGCATCGCCAGATATGAAAAGTGTGAAATTTAGAGTGTGTTGTGAGCCTTTCACAAAATGCTACGTAGAAGATTGCTCATTCACAGAATGTTTCCACTCTGGAAATTAATTCATGAGAAACTGGTGAAGTCACTCCCTGCTACGCCTTCCAGTTCTCAAAGTGGTGGTTGGTGATGGTGGTGATTTTAAAAATGCTCCCTAATCCTCCTTTGGGGAGGTAGGTTGACATATTTCTAAAGAAAGACTTGCCATGTTTCTTTTCAAAGAATGCCTGTGGGGCCCAGAGGTATTTCCATAAATCAAGATGATATTAGAAGCTTGGCTTTGCCGAACGCCTGCTTCTTATTTAGTCATTTATTTGGTAATTAAGGAGCCTTAAAAAATAATGCCTTGCAGGGTAAGGAATCTTGCAAGCACCAAGAAAAAGATGCTGTGGGCATTACTGGGTAAGCTAATTGATTGACAGTTTGAAGGCACCTGACATGCTGATTTGTGGAAATTAAACTGCTTTGGCTAAAGCGTTTGTTAAAATCATACGACCTCCTATTTGCTTTAGTGTGGCATTTTCAATCTGTATTTGGGAATGTAACAAAATAATTATACATTATAAATTTACCAGACATTTGGCAAAAGGAGGACATGTCCTCCTTTTTGTTCTCATGTCCTCTGTCCAGCAGGCATAGTCTTAAAATCAAACGCTGTCAGTCTTTTCAAGTATCTCTTACTATGCAGCTTTTCTCCATGGTGCAGTGCTTTCCTAATGTGCTAACTGAAAGTTAACAAGCTTCATTCAGTGACCTTAATTAGTTGATTAGAGCCCTCCTGACAAAGCCTTACTCAGTTACACACTGAAGGCTTTTGCCTCCTAACTGGCTCTAGCACATTCCTGCAATTGAAAAACCAGTCTTTCTGATGCTGGAAAAGGTAATTGTATATTTATATAGACATCAATACATTCTTCTTCTGCAGGTTTTCCCTGGAATTTTTGTTGTCGAAAGTTAAACAATTAATGTCCCCCTTTCCAGCCCCCATCATTTATCCTCCTTTCTAATTGTTGTTTACCTGTTCTGATACCGGGTAGCTTTAAGTCCAAGGGCTACTAGAGTTCAAAAGGATAATGTGATAGATTCTGAGACTGATCATTTCATTATAAAGTTTTCAATGTTTCTCTCATTTAAACACTCACTTATAGATGCAGTACAGGCAGTCCTCGCTTAATGACTGCAATTGGGACTGGCAACTCCATTCCTAAGTGATGTGGCCATTGAGAAAAATATCACATGACCATGACAGACTTACAACCTCACTTCTCCTGTGATTGTTAAGCAAGACCGCAAGTCAGGTGACTGCAATTTGCAATTTTACTGCCCGCTTCTCCATTGACTCTGCTTACCAGAAGCCGGCTATAAAGCATGCAAATAATTACCTTGTGGTCACAAGGACTGCAATGGTTGAAGAATGTGAGGACCAGTCATAAAGTTACTTTTTCAGTGCTGTTATTAAACAGGGCAGTCATTAAGCAAGGACTACCGGTTGTGCATGGATAAAGTTAAAACTACAATTCTTTTTGCTAATAGCTTCCTACATGAAAAGCAGTTTTGTGTCTAAAGAAATAATCTTTTGACCCTCACTCTACCTGCCCGCCTATAAAAAGGATTTTATCGTTTGACTTTATTGAATGAATACATTTCTAATGTGGTCTGAACCTGAGTATTATACGTCAGTGTTAGTGGAAGAAACTATTTCTAGCTTTATTTTTTTTTCAGAAAAGCATAAAAAGAGTTCTGTTGGATGAGCCTAAAGGTTTTTTTACGCTGTTTTCCAGAAAAGTGCTCTACTAAGGATAAAAGCCATGCTCATGTTCAGAATCTATTCAGAGCCAGGTTACCTCTGATTTCAAAGATACAGATATAGATTAACAAGAGCTGGAAGGGACCTTGTAGATCATCTAATCCAACCCCCCGCCCAAGGAGATATTTTTAGTAGATGGCAGTTCAGTCTCCTCTTGAAAGCTTCCAGTGATGAAGCTCCCACAACTTCTAAAGGCAAGCTGTCCCATTGGTTGATTGCTCTCACTGTCAGAAAATTACTCCTTATTTCTAGATTGAATCTCCTTGTTCAGTTTCCATCCATTATTCCTTGGCTAGCCTTCAGGTGCTTTGGAAAATAGCTTGATCCTTCCTCTCTGTGGCAGCCCCTCAAATATTGGAACACTGCTATCATGTCTCCCCAGTCCTTCTCTTCACTAGACAAGCCATCCCCAGTTCCTGCAACTGTTCATTGTATGTTTTAGCCTCCAGTCCAGTCCCCTAATCATCTTGGTTGCTCTTCTCTGCACTCTTCCTAGAGTCTCAACATCTTTTTTATAATGTGGTGACCAAAACTGGATGCAGTATTCTAGGTGTGGTCTTACTAAGGCTTTGTAGAGTGGTATTAGTACTTCACTTGATCTTGATTGTATCCCTCTGTTAATGCAATTTAGGATTGCACTGGCTTTTTTGGCTGCCACCGTCGCACATTGTTGGCTCATATTTTGGCCCCAAAAGCTTTCTTAATGTGTTTTCCACAGAGATGCTCTACTAAAGCTCTCAAGCCAAGCATAAAAACCATGTTCATGTTCAGAGCCTATTCAGAGCCAGGTTGCCCCTGATTTCAGTCACAATTAAGGTTAGCATTTCTGAAAATGAAACTTAGACTTGTACCATAACACTGCATGCAAAACATAGGAGATGCTGAAATGTACACAATTAAGAAGCACCTCTTTATTATTTTTAAAATGAGTGAAGGTTTTGGTACTTTTTTATTATGTATTTTGGACTTGAGGTTTCTATGGTGTGGAACATTTGTAATAATCTTTTAATGACAGGTAATTAAAGCCTGACTCAATTTATTCCTGTGCCCTGTTTTTTAGATTTAATTTGCTACAAGACTCCTAAGGTCTGTTGATTCAGGGTATATAAATGATGTAAATAAATAAACATGCGGCTAAGCAGGATGTAAAAAATGCAACCTACCTTCCACCCTCTTGTACTAAGTAGAGTGAAGGGTAATATTATATGTAAATTATGCAGATACAATTCTTAATTGTCTTTTTATAGAAGCCTGAGATCACCTGAGATTTTAATGGCTTTGTTCCATGTAACATTTCCCAGACCATCTGTTGATTTTGGTTATAAAATTACCCTAGAGAGGCACTTGGGTACGTACTTAAGCAAGAAGCATTCCTTTATATCTCGAAGGATCTCTTCTTACATCATGAGCTATCTACACAAAGTTAAAAAGAAAAAGCATCTACTAACCAGGAAACATTAAGAGAAATACACCTATAAAGGGCAGACATTTACAAGGTGTGGTTGCCTCAGTTGTTGATTAGAAGTACATAATGGAATTTGTTGTTGGCAGATCTCAGTTTGGCAGAACTTGCAATGTTCTCTGGCTAAAAAAGGAGAAAAAATAGTGGCTGGCATAGTTCCAAGCTCCATGGCGATAATTTCTTTCCCCACCCTAGAGAAATCTTCCCTCTTAAGGGGAAGTATAGCCATGCTATAAGCCCAAGCATTGACATACGGAATGTGTTTGCATTTCTTCTAGATCTTTTGAGTACAGGTAGCCCTCAACTTACGACCACAATTGAGCCCAAAATTTCTGTTGCTAAGCGAGACAGTTGTTAAATAAATTTTGCTCTATTTTATGAACTTTCTTGCCACCGTTGTTAAGTGAATCACTGCTGTTGTTAAATTAATAACTCGGTTGTTAAGTGAATCTGGCTTCCCCATTGATTTTGCGTGTCAGAAGGTCGCAAAAGGTGATCACATGACTGCGGTACACTGCAACTATCATAAATATGAGTCAGTTGCCAAGCATCTGAATTTTGATCATGTGACCATGGGGATGCTGTAACAGTCGTAAATGTGAAACACGGGTCATAAGTAACTTTTTTCAATGCCATTGTAACTTTGAACGGTCACCAAAGGAACTGTTGTAAATCGAGGATTACTGTATTTTTTGGAGTATAAGACACCCTTTTCCCCCCTAAAAGAGGCTGAAAATTAGGGTGCCACTTATACACCGAATGTAGTCCCTCCCACCCGCCCGCCCCCCTTTGGCCTCCGCCTCCCAGCAATTTGCCTCCTTGCAGCAAACAGCAAACAGCCTGTTTCAGTTTCAGCTTCAGCAGAGCCTGATTAGCACAAGCAGCTGATCAGCCTCCCAACCATCAGCTGTTTCAGGCTGCAGGGATTGCCATTGCCTATTGCCACCTCCACATGCCCCATTTTCGGGCTCTGGGCAGTGGGGATCGCAATGGGCGGAAAATGGGGAGTGCGGAAGCTGAAAATGGGGGGTGCAGAGGCCAAAAATGGGATGCAGAGGTCAAAAATGGGGTGCACGCAGACAGCAATAGGCTATAGCAATCCCTGCAGCCTGAAACAGCTGATTGTTGGGAGGCCGATCCAACCAACAATCAGCTGCTTGTGCTAATCAGGCTGTGCTGAAACTGAAAGTGAAACGGGCTGTTTGCTGCAAGGAGGCAAATTGCTGGGAGGCAGAGGCAGATTTTTTTCTTATGTTAATCAGGTTGTGCTGAAACTGAAACTGAAACAGGCTGTTTGCTGTTTGCTGCAAGGAGGCAAATTGCTGGGAGGCAGAGGCAGATTTCCCCCCCCCCTTGTTTTCCTTCCCAAAAGCTAGGTGCGTCTTATACTTCGGAGCGTCTTATACTCCGAAAAATACAGTACCTATGCAATGAGATATTATCCAAAAGGAATGACAAGGTGGATTGCTGAATTCTATAAAATGTAATATTTTATCTGTATGCTTGCACACATCATGGATGACAAGAACAGATAGAAGGAATGAAATCTAGGTAATCCGGTTATTGTTTTTATTTGTTTGTTTAAATGTATTAGCTGCCCAACTTCAATAGATCACACCCAAGGCCACCCAACTCCAAAGATACTTTTTTTCTCTTACAATGAAAAACCAATTTAAAGAAAAATGCAATTGACCAGAGAGAAAAGTACAAAAAGAAAGCAAAGCAAAACCAAAAATTGCCTCCATGACCCACCTGTCCCCAAGGCCTGGGAGAACAATTTCTTCAACAATTTCCTGAAGAATATTGGGGCATGAGGAGAGAATATTCCAGAAGGCAGGAATTGCAACAGAAGTTTGCTATTTGCATTTTCACCATTCTATCTTTGTCATTCATATTCCTCTGTTATTATTATTGTCTGCTTCTTTTTGTTTGTTTGTTGTGTTTGTGTTATGTTTGAGATTTTTCCACAGGAAAAGAAAAGCGGATATAATCCAAGGAAATAAGCAACCCTTCCCCCATTGCCTGGGAAAGCACTGAATGATAGACTAAGAAGATTTGACCTGAATTGAGAAAGTTGACTGAGACTTAAATTAGGATTGATTTGATTAAATACGTACAAACCCATATTTCAGATACATCTTTCATGAAATACTGAATTCTTTCTTACTTTCCTTTTTTGTTTGCTGAGAAAGAATGACTTTAGTCCAGTGCTTCTCAATATGTGGATTTCAACTCCCAGAATTCCCCAGCCCCAGCATGGTGTTTAGACTAAGCTGTTGATAACAAAACTACAGCTGAGAGGCTATCTACTAGGTAATTTTATAGTTATCAATATTGCTTTAGAGATTAGAGAGGAAAGGAGAAGTATTGTGGAATCTCAAGAGCTGGTAATGGGCCAAGAGTTTTTTCTCTCTCTCCTTCATTCTGCAATATTCTGTAAACAGAGGGAGATACCATATAAAACAAGAGTGGGAAATGGTTTTTTTAGCATGGAAAATGTATTTGGATCAAATTTCTATTTTCCAAAATAACTTCCTGTTTCTTAAAAATATTAATAAAGAAACATATATAACACTGTGGCTGCACGTCCCAATCTAGTGACCTGTACTAGGGATTCCAACCGCCGAACTGCCAACCTTACTGATCGACAAGTTACATTACATGATAACTGCCAATGCTATCTGGGGGAAAGATTGATTTAGAGTCTATATACAATCATCATTTACCAAGACCAACATCACCTTTACATGGGCCTTGTCTGGGGTTACTGACCACTTCCAATGCTGCTATGAGTCACTCTTTTATTATAGCCAGTTTGGTGTAGTGATTAAGGGGCTGGCTTAGAAATCAGAAGTCACTGAGTCCTAGACTTCCCTTAGGAATGAAAGCTGACTGGGTGACTTTGGGCTACTTGCTTCTCTCAGTCCAACCCACTTGACAGAGTTGTTGTGTAGAAAACAGGAGAAAAGAGTATTTGGTATGTTCACCACCTTGAGTTAAAAGAAATCCATGCATGCATGCATGCATGTATATGCATATACAGGTAGTCTTTGACTTACAACTATTTGTTTAGCAAGGGTTCAAAGTTACAACTGCATTGAAAAAAAAGTGCCTGGAGCACCACTTGACACCACTGGCATTGACAAAATCACCATCAGTCAATTACAAAAGACAGCTTTACTTGGAACAGCTTACATCCCTGTGTGACAACAACTTTAACACCATCAAACAAAATCTGCCTATCCCAGGTCGTTGGGAAGAACTTGGTGGACAGATAAAAATGCCAAATCCAGCTTAAACATCTGGTTGACTGGGTGGTCAACCATAATGTAAAAGAAATGTCTATATAAGAAATAAAATGGAAAAAAAATATGTAGCACCTCCAATCTCTGTCATGACCCTACCATTTAAAATTTCCCATCATGTCCTAACAAGCTTTGGCACATTGTGAGAAATGCCCGAAACTATTTGAAAATATGCTAATGCTGCATAATCCTGCTTGAGACACCTACGACAACAGAGATGGGCAACTATTCAGTAGCCAACGGCTGTGCTTAACATTGGGAGCTGCAGAATGAAAATGAGCAGAGATGTGGCCATTTGATGGGAGGTATTAGGAATCTTTGCTTTTTATGTATGATGTGCCTATTTACTGATACGTTAAAATTCTCATATGTTTGCTCTACTTTTGTCATTGATAGATGATGAAAGGAAGAGACATCTTTCCCTCTCGGGATCATCTTTATAACCCCTTGGCTGCCATATCTCAGGAGCTCCTGATTTCTTTGCTGCTGGAAGAGGACTATTAGGAAAAAACCCCTCTTTTGACAAAAAAGAAGCTGAGACCCCATGCAGCAAGTCCACAAGTGATGTTAGAAGGAACAGCTTTTTTTCTCTACTGCTTGGCTGCCAATTTTAAGTCAATCAAAACACACACATTCCTCATATATTCATTTTTGTATGCACAAAGTATTCTTGGTGTAGAAATGTTTTATAGAGCAACAGTGAAGACAAAGATTCCTCTCTTAAATCTTCAACTCAAAGTTTATCCAAGGCGAAAGTTATAAAGCAAGATAAGGAAGGTGGAGCAAAAGTACACCAAGAGAAAAGAAGAATGTAGTTTATTTGCTCACATCAACGAGTTTCTATAGGGAAGGAGGTCTTAAGGGGTAAGTCAAGTACCTCCCAAATACTGGAATTTTGAGGAGATGTTTGAAGTAGCAGGGAGAGGTACGTAAATATCCTGGGAGGTGCTCCAATTGTGGTCCAGTACCACTTTCTCTACCCTACAAAAGGAAGTAAATACATAGATGCAAAGATTGGGACAAGAGTGGCTTGCAATGCATTGATATCAAATCTCTCTCTCCACACACACGCGCATACACCCACACACACTCTCACACACACTTTTATTTAAAAGGACAAATCGGCCATTGCTTGCAGCAAAATTGCTAGCTAGTTTACTTGTTAGGAACCTTAAATGCAATATTTCAAAGGTAACATCCAGTTTTTAATATGAAATTTCATTTTAAAGTTAATATTGCGTATTGTTTTGGTTCTGTTAAAACAATTTTGTTTCAAACATGTAAATCCTACTGCATGTCACCTACCCCGCAATTGTGTTTGGATGATGTCCTAAAGCCATAAAACCAAATCTCAGTGTAGTATGTTGTATAAAGGTACCCCCCCTTCCCCGAACAGTTCCCAGATGGTGAGGTGTGTTTGCCTTTTACACTTACAAATAACAAAATGTTTTAGTACAAATTTCAGATCATATACCCTGCTGGTAACTTGCACTATTTATATATTTATTTCGCACCTTTATTATTTTCAGAAATAATTTAATATGGCAAACATACTGTACCTAATATACTCCTTCCTCCTCCTATTGCCCCATAACAGCAACCCTGCAAAGTTGGTTGGGTTGAGAAAGAGTGGTTGGCCCAAGGTCAGCCATGCAGCTTTCATGCCTCAGGAGGAAGTACATCTCATAGCCTCCTGGTTTCCAGACCAACACCTTAACCGTAAGAGATATGATGAAATATCCTACAGGGATATGCCATCCATCCAGCTTTTTTTATGGTAAATTGATATCTGAGAGCGCTTCACATCGCCATACAGATTCTAAGCACAGTTGCATGAAAATAATCAGATGTGCTACTACATATGAATCAATTATCTATTGCTACAAATCAAATTTGAAATAAAAAATATCCCCGCTATTTGGTGAATAGTCAGACTATTTGTGCTGAATATTTGCAACAAAGCTATCGATGGGAGAAGGAGAAATTCATTTTATTACAATGAAGTCAAGGCCAAATAGTAGAGCTTCTGCACTTTACGGATAATAGCTGAAAAAATGGTGATTGGCTTTTTTCTGCCCAAAGCTTTGTACTGAAACATCTATAAACTCCTTCTCACAGAAATGGATATGTGGACAAAAGCTCACAAAGGAGTACATAAATATAGAAACTTATTCCAATAAATAGTAAATGTCTGCACACTTTAACTACACTTACTGTGGGGAAATCTAATCTGGTTTTTACTTTTTTTGATCCGCAGGCAGTCATTGATTTTTAAAGTTACTCATACATGTATGGTTTATGATCCAAAATTGCTATTCCCCCCCTCCCCCAAAACCACACAATTTTTATGGTGGGGAAACCACTGAAGCTAATGAAATTCACATCCAACTCTTCACTGTCGCATAGCTTATTGAGGGACAATGGAGTGACAGTGTCTGTCTCTCACTCTGGTTCAGGAAGATGTGGTTGTTCTGAGGAAACAGTGGGGGGCAATGGGGGGTTTCAATTTTTTTTACTGCCGGTTCTGTGGGTGTAGCTTTGTGGGCGTGGCATGGCTTGGTGGGGGTGGCTTGGTGGCAGTGGCGGTGGAAGGATACTGTAAAACCTCCATTCCCACCCTACTCTAGGGGAAGGATATTGTAAAATCTCCATTCCCTCCCCATTCCAGGGAAAGGTTACTGCAGAATCCCCATTTCCTCCAGATCAGCTGGGACTCAGGAGGCAGAGAATGGGGGTGGGGCCAGTCAGAGGTGGTATTTACCGGTTCTCCGAACTACTCAAGATTTCTGCTACTGGTTCTCCAGAACTGGCCAGAAGCTTCTGAATACCACCTCTGGTGGGGGAGGGGGGGCAATGAGAGGGGTAAACACTGGAACTGTCTCTTAACTGTCATCTTAAGGAAAGATGGGCTGCAAATACAAACATTGCTGCTATTACTATTCATAACTCATAACTATTCATAAGAGTCAGTTTGGTTTACTGGTTAAGGCAGCAGGATAGAAACCAGGAGACTATGAATTCTAGTTTCACTTTAGGCATGAAAACTGGATGGGTGACTTTGGGGCCAGTCACACTCTCTCAGCCTCTCAAGATTGCTGTTGTGGGGAAAATAGGAGGAAGAAATAGTATATTAGGTATGTTTGCCATCTTCAGTTATTTCTGAAAATAATAAATATGGGAAATAAATATATAAGTAGTGCATCATAGGCTACCAAAAGGGCATACAGTTAGAAATTTGTTAACTTTAAAAATGTAAACAGATTTTGTTGTTTTTAGTGTAAAAAGGCAAACATACCTCACCATCTGGGAACTGTTTGAGGGAGGAGGATATGGTTACACAACATATTACACTGAGATTTGGCTTTATGGCTTCAGGACATCATCCAAACACAGCCATGGGGCATCATGACGGGCACAGAACTGTTTCCTTTATTTCATCCAGTCTTCTTATACCCAGAATGTTCCATTTAGCTGTATTTGCTAAGGAAACATGAAATTCTTGGAAAGTTTCTCAGAAACCTGCAATAAAACCTTAACTACTTTGAAAGATTCCGCCTTTAGTGATGCTCCCTGCTTGTCCCAGAGAAATATTGGGTCATGAAGAACACATGAAGCTGCCTTGTACTGAGTGAGACCATTGCTCAGTATTCCCTGTTGTATATTGTGACTCACCAGTATCCCAGCCAGAAACCTTTCCAAGAAGTATAATTTTTGATTACAGATACTGAAATAGACAGTCTTCTTTGGACAAAGCAATAGCTGTATCATCAATTCATCCAATAAAAAATACTGAGGAGGAGGTGGAGAAAGATAATAGAGGACATATAAAGCCCTTCCTACTGTATATACTCATGGATAAGCATATCCACAGGTAACCTGAACCCAATTTTGGGAAATTATTTTGGAACCTAAAATTCTTGGCTTATCTATGAATATATATGGTAATGAATAGTTTTGAAAGTACTTTATTGTGACTCAAATTGTTGGTTCATCTAGAACCTTTGCATCTACTTCAGTTAGCAGGGTTCTCCAGTGGTGTTTCCAATTAGTGATTATTTGATACTTTTAAGATACCATGGATTGATGAGAACTTAGATGGCTTAGTACTCACTATAGGATTGCCTCCTCTACACTGGTGCCCTTCAGTTGTGTTAGAATTATAAGAATGTCTAAGTTCCAAGACACAGGTGAGCACAAAAAGAGAGCCTTGAAACATTCTTCAAAAGTTTTTGCAAGTATGCATGGCTGACTAGTAAACAAATCTAAGAATAAAAGATTCTTCACAGGGAGAACAATTAGCATCTTATAAAAGAGATCAGGGGCTGCCATTAGAACACAGACTCAATTTTGTTGTTTATACTACTACATCTTGTCATAAAACTTATTCATGTTTTCAGCTCACCATTTGGATACAGGAACGGGGTGATTGAGAATAGGCAACAAGGTTCTCTCACATTCACAGTGGACACAGACCATATTGTGAAAAAACAGAGTAACTCTCCCTTTTCAAAATATCATTTATCTAGAGAATCTTTACTTTTAAGAATGCACACGAGTGCATGTGTGTACACGTGTATTAAAGACAAGATGTTTGCACCATCCTCATCAACAAAAAAAGCTTTGATTTAGTACTGCTATCCAAATACTGTAGTCAACCAATTATTATTTTTATAATTGACTAACTTTGAGTAATCATGCAACACATTTTTAAAAAGAAGTACAATAGAGACAAAGCAAGCAAAATCTGATCACATTACCATTGGGCCAGTTTACGTCATATAGGTGTTACCAGAAAACCTCTGATTCACTTCATCTCATTTTTCTGCTTTCTTTCTTGTCCATCAGGGGAGGACAAGGGGAAGGAGGTTTAAAATCAGTCCAATTTTCTATTATGCTGAGATTACAATCATCTGTTGCTATTGAAGTTCCTTTCATGAGCTATTCTTGTTTTGGTTTTTTTAACAGGAAGTAAATCCAAACAAGTGGAGATGGTTGGGGAGTCCTCCTCCCATGTAATAAAAAACATGCAAAGGGATGAGAACTTAAATATTTCAAGAAAAGCCTTTACAAAATGAGGTGAAATCTACTTAATAAAATGATGAGTTTACACCAGGGATGGAACTGTCCTTAAATATTTCTTACTATCCCATTCAACCATTTAATATGCATAATGTATATCAAAGCCCTCACTGTCTTAATAATAATCACTTGTCTCACACCTGCAGCTACAGGTTTGTTATTCCAGAGTTGTTCCTGGATTTCATGATAGGAGCATAGACTCGAGAAGCTTTCAGGAGATGCTTTTATTTGCCGTTTCACAATACACATTTCTGTTGGGGATTCCTCTTATGTTTTTCAGCATCTCCTTTCTATTTTGATTTGCACACACACACACCAACAATGTACTTCACAGAGCAATTGTAGAAATAAAGTGAAGGAAGAGTCCCCATTCACGCCATCTTGGACTCTTGAAATAAAGGTGGGATATAAATGCAAAGAAAGGGAGAGAGAAAGACAGACAGAGAAGAGCTACAGAGCCATCCATAGAGATACCTATGAAAGATACTTCAGTAAGTCAAACTATGAGTCTCTCACATAATAACATTTGTGGCTCAAGGAATGAAGAGCCCACCCACCCACCCCGTCCCCAGTGAAATCAGCCTGACACCCGATTAAAAGCATCTCTTTTTCCCAAAGGACACTCCTCAATTCAAATACCCTAGAATTGAATTGTATTTCATCTTATCTCATTTTCCATTGTCCTTTTAATGTAACCTACCATCTTTATAATAGCACTCAGTTTTTAATCTAAAAAAAATCTTAGTTCACCATACACTCTTTAAAGCTTTTGGGGGGACTCAAAAGTGCTATTGTGCTTCTCACAAATATCCTTTGCCCCTACCTTACTCTCTGGGCAATGATGAATGTTTCTATTTAATAAAAGGTGTTTTCAGCATTCTCTCCCTTTAATATTGTTTGCATTTCATTTTCAGCAATTTATTATTGTTGCTTATATATTTTTATTTTTGGTTTCACACTTTCCAAAGAATGTTATTTACTGGAAAACTAATAATATAACACAAAGATAGATACAGACAGGAGAAAAGAAACCCTGTCTAAGATAGAGAGCTCTCCACCCTAATTTGTGGAAATGCAATGTGTGCTATTCAATGGAACTTTTAGAGCTTTCCTTAAAATTACAGCTTTGCTATAATAAAACATGGTGATTTGCCCACCTCAACATGATGCAGAAATGCCAAAATCTCCACCTGGGAAGAACTGGGAGTATGCATGACTGTGTGTATGAATACTCTTAGATTCAATGCTAGCAGCTTTCATAGAAAGCTCTTGATTTGCCACTTTCTTTGTGAGTGGGTGAATGGGATAAAAATAAAGGGAACTCACCAGGTTTTCTGGGGCAGGGAGGGTTTTCCCCATTAAAATCTGAGAGCCATGTCTTCATATCTTGGTCTGCATCTTGTTCTTTTTCCAACATGAATCTCTGCCCTGCTGCAGCTGTGGTCCTATTTTACCTCCTCGTCTTCCTCTCCACCTTCGCAATCTGTGTCTGCCTCAGCTTTGAAAAATGTGTGTGCATTTTTTTTTCAAAGGGACTTCTCTCTCCCCCTTCATGTGTGTATATGTGATTGCGTCAAGCTGGTTGCTTAGATACCACAGTACTATTCCAGTTTCAGGCTTTTCACTCTAGAATTACTGTCTGTCTCTTCTCTCATTCATGCCAGTCAGTTAGCCCTGGATGCTACCTCCCACTAAGACATCACCCTGAAAAGACCTGAAAAAGAAGATGCTTCGAGCAAGGCTGGGTCCTAAACCCTGCCAGATTTCATTTTGCTTCCCACAAATGAACTTTAAGGTGTCAAAAGGCAGAGAAAGTTCTCCCTGGACAGTCTGCATACCTCCAACATTATTTGAATAAATACAGTAGACTCTGTCACATTTGAATTTCCACGTCAAAGTTTAGTTCAACTCTTTCCCAGCCATACGCAAGAGTTATTTGGTTTCTGGATGCTGTAGTTACATTCATTTAATCTGCAATACCATAGCTGTTCTTTTAACAGTTTTGAAACTGGGATAGTATTTGCACTTTGGGTTAGAGATATGCTAAAAAAAATATGTGCAAATGTTCCCAACAAGCTAACATATAGGTTATCAGTCACATTTTGCATGAAAGGATAGGCAGTTCACTAACTGGCATTTAATATATGGGGTATTTCAGGTGGGGTAGCACCTCTGGTTTAGGGTCTGCAGTGACCTTTTAAGGGCTGTTTGTTTGCTTTTCATCCTCACCTGGCACTCAGCAATCACCTGTAGCTCCAAATAACTATAACATGTACAGCAGCCACAACCCAGTAAAACATCTCGGCAGATGGGCCAAACCAGGTAGGTAGCTGATGGGTCTTTCATCTGTGGTGAGGTCTCAGTGTGTGAAGTCAGGCCCTGACAGATTGAGTAGAGGAGATTGATCAACAGTCTAACAGTCAAGAAGGCAAGCTCAGCAGGCATTGTGGAGCACTAAGAGCATGATAAGACACTCGGCTTCCTGATCACCCACTGCTACATCCATCTCCAGCTGTAATGGTTCTTCATGCCACTGAATTAAGCTCTCTTCTGCCAAGAGAGCAGGGCTATCCTGAGATGTTATGGATGCCTAAGGGAATTCATGAAGTTGATTCAACTATTTTATGATGGAATGACAGCACAGGCCATTTGCAACAGTGATACATCAGCTACATTTTTTATTTACAACAGGTAAAACAGGGTTGTGAACACATTCCATTGGGGATTTTTGCTTGCATATTGTCAAGTCCTGTTCAACGTCTGAAAGAGGAACTGTACATCAGGTAGCAATTGGAAGGCTCTTTCTTTGACCTTTGCTGCTTGAATGCACAAAGTGCCCCCACACAGCCATTTAAAAAACTCTCTTTGGTGATGATCAGTTGATGCTGAACAAATTCTCAGAAACTTCTATGCTGTTCTGATTATCAGCCCAAAGAAGACAGAAGTTCTTCACCAGCCCATATAAAATACTATGCCTAAATACCAAAAACCGTTTTGAAAATACCTGGATGGCAAATGTAAAACAGCTTCAAATACTTGGGAAGCTTCATCTTGAGTGATGGGTCTTTGGACAAACAAATAAACTCCAAGATCAGCAAGGCCAGCCAGGCACTGGCGTGGCTGTATACTAGAGTCCTCAATCAACACAACCTCTGTTTCTCCACAAAGCTAAAGGTCTACAGAGCAGTGGTTATCCCTTCCCTCCTACATGGATATGAGTCCTGGACCCTGAACCCTGGACCCTGGACCAAAGGTACATAAAACAACTGGAGAAATTTCACCTGTGCACTCTTTGCTCCATCCTCTGCATTCATTGGCAAGACCATGTCTCCAACCTGGAGATCTTAAATCATGCAGAGTCCACCACTACTGAGTACCTGATTATCTGTGCCCAAATAAGATAGGTGGAACATGTAACCAGAATGGATGACTGCCATGTACCTCACCAGTTGCTCTATAGTGCACTGGAATCTGGAAAGAGACCTTGAGGTCAACCAAGCAAATGCTACATGCATGAGCCACGGTGGCGCAGTGGTTAAAGTGCAGTACCGCAGGCTACTTCTGCTGAGTGCTGGCTGACTGCAATTTGGCAGTTCAAATTTCTCCAGGCTCAAGGTTGACTCAGCCTTCCATCCTTCTGAGGTGGGTAAACTGAGGACCCAAATTGTTGGGGGCAATATGCTGATGGTAAATAGCTTAGAGAGGGCTATAAAGCACTGTAAAGTGGTATATAAATCTAAGTGCTATTACACAGACACTTGTGAAAGAACCCCTACTCCACTGTGACATTCAGCCAAGGGAACTACAAGTTGCGGCTGCTCACCAGAACCTACTGGTGAACCCTCTGCTATGAGGCCTCCTCCTGCTTCGAAGAAAAGTGCTGCCAAAAACTGATAGAAAACTGTGAGTAGCAACACAGAATAACACCCACAGTTCTTACAACAATGGACTTCCAATGGCCCTGTTATGTTAGACCAGGGGTCAGCAACCTGCGGCTTTGGAGCCACATGTGGCTCTTTCACCCCACCGCTGTAGCTCCCTGTAACTCAAAATATGCATCACAACTGCCAATGTGCGACACCCACCACTAATGCAATTTATTGAGTTTTTCAACTCCCAGTAGGCCAACCATGGATAAATCCAAGAAAAGAAAATTTTCAGAAGAAAACAGAACATTTAATTCAACTACATATGCTAGTTTTGTGGCCGTTCAAGAAATAGTCAGACACGGGAAGGGTTTTGTGGCTCCCAGTGTTTTCTTTTCTGTGGGAAATGGATCCAAATGGCTCTTTGAGTGTTTAAGGTTGCCGACCCCTTTGCTAGACTCTATGCTTCAAGATTTGGACTGCAGAGCCAACTCCTTGTCCTCAGAAGAACTGCAAAATAGCATGTCTTCGTCAAGCCTGAAGGACTAACTTATGTCTATGCACTAATAAGGATCTTTATCTGAGACAAGATGTTAAGTCCCAGAAATCCTGAGGAAAGGTCTTAAAAAGTAACCATATGATCATAGAACATTAAATTTAGGAAAGGGGCTTGGAGATAATTGAGCTCAGGTCTCTGCTCAGTTCAAGAACTGCAGTGCAAGATTCTACGACTATACCTTCTGCAACCCAGTGCTTGTACAGGTAAGTCCTCCACTTATGACCACAATTGAGCCCAGAATTTATATTGCTAAGTGAGAAATTGGTTAAATGAGCTTTGCCCTATTTTATGACTTTTCTTGCCACATTTGTTAAATGAATCACTGCGGTTGTTAAATTAGAAATACTATAGTTAAGTGAATCTGGTTTTCCCATTGACTTTGCTTGTCAGAAGGTCAAAAAAGGTAGTCACATGACACTACAAGCTCATAAATATGAACCAGTTGTCAATCTGAATGTAAATCACATGACCTTGGGGATGCTACAATGGCCATAAGTGTGCAAAATGGTCATAAGTCACTTTTTTCAGTCCCGCTGTAACTTCAAACAGTCATTAAACAAACTGTTGTAAGCTGAGGACTACCTGTATATACTGTATATGTATTAAATTGCTGTCATCTTCAACCAACCTGGATAATGTTTATGGTAATGGGAAACGGGTGGAATTTGTACTATTATAATCCAATGTATCAGACAATACCAACTTTGAACAAGCTGAACTATAGTATCCCCAGCCAATGAGCATTCAGCTTCTGCTTAGAAGGGAAATCCCAAAATCTCCAAAGGCAGCCTATTTCACTGTCAACATTTGAAGTTTTTCTCATTGTTTAACAGACATCTACTTCTTTGAGATTTTTATTTCTTAGTCTTCTTTCTAGAATATCATAGGACAAGTTCCCTGCATGAGAGTCCTTTTGTAATGTTCTTGTTAATCTTCTCTTGTCTGGGCTGAAACCTAGTAATGTAACCCAAAAGAGGCTAATAAAGCAATGCTTTATCAAAAAGACAAAATGGGGGAAATTAAAGAGAGTAATTTACCAAAATTTACCAAGTAATTTGCCAATGGAGATCATTATTATTCCTGGAATTTATAATGTCTATAACTGAACATTTAAAAGTAACTCTCATAACTACTGGCACCATCAGTTCCTACAACCATTAAACCACATGGTCTATGTCAACAGAACCCATATGCCTATCCCTTAGCATCTCCAAGTAGCAGATACTGACAAAAATCTGATACCACCAAGAGTGGAATGGGACTTTTCAGCTCAAACCCTTCTCCTTGCCTGTTTCGCCTCAAGGTTTTCGCCTCTTAGTTATTAGCCACAAACTTTTCTCCTTGACTGGCCCTCTGCCAGTCTTTCGCCCCGGCACAACGGCCATGGCCACTTCCTCCCAGGCACTTCGCCACAGCTCATACACAGAAGGAGGTTTTTTCCTAGGTTTTTCAACACCTGGGACAACAAATCAGCTAGAGGGGAAAGGAAGGAAGGAACAGCCTTAGTGAAATGGGAGGGAGAAGAGGGAGAAGGGGGGGGGGACTTCCACCTCTGGCTTTTTGTGCTGTCTAAGTTTTTATAGAGTTACCTTGTATGAAAACCAAGACTATCTGGATGAACCCATTTTTGAATCAAGTTGAACTGTGACAGACTGACTAGTTTTGTAAATCTTCCTGCATCAGGATGGTCTTTTGGCTATGTTGACAATAAATCTTTTGCATGTCAAACAGTCTAAACAAATTGCAGGAAATAAGCTGGGTCTATTTAATTTGCATACTTCGCTGATACATGGGAGGGATTTCTTCTATTTTGATTCTGTATTTATGTGAGAGCATAACATTCATGAAACGTAAAAGATGCTCTTCAGCAATTTATTTAGGAGTGACTTGACATAATTGGATGGCATTTAACATGGGAATTTAATGGGTAAGAAGCATTTCAATCTGTCAGGATGTTCCATTTCTGACCTTTAGGTTGCTGCGGTTAGACAACTTTTAAAAAGCAAGTAAAGTAGGAGGTTGAAGGATTGGAATTTAAGAACGCCAACTGAGTTTCTCACGCTCCTTGAAAAGGGGGCAGGCAAGCATGTTCTCTACTGGAGAGCATGACTGCCTTCCACTGGACAAGCGTAGATGTTTACTGCTTCATCTGTGACTTTGGGGCCTGGAGGACAATATCAGGAGCTGCCTGTTCTTCTACTGATATGATATACACTCACAATGTATGAAACTCTCAAGATAGCCTTTTGCTGTGTGCCACAAAATAGAGTAGCCTCCTAGCAGACTCAGTTGGCAAAGAACCAGGTAAAAGCATGAGAGAGAGGAACAATTAGCAACCCACTAGTACCCAGTTGTAGGTAAGTATTCACCCAGAGGCTCTGAGTGAATTCACTTCCAATCAACCCTCTGACTTATTTTGTGCCTGAAAATCATCAGTGATTTGCTAGAAATATAGAAGGAAGAGAAAGGTGACATACTACTTAAGAACATTCTCAGCTGGTGCTGATGTTACTGTAGCTCAATAATAACAATAATAATAACAGAGTTGGAAGGGACCTTGGAGGTCATTTAGTCCAACCCCCTATTCACGCAGGAGACCTATACTAGAGATTCAGACCACCAAATTGCCAACCTTTCTGATCGACAAGGTCAGCATCTTAGCCACTGAGCCACCTAGCCAGGCTAGGCTATCAGCTTTGGCAACTTGAAGATATGTGGACTTCAGCTCTTAGAATTTCAACCATCATATTGGCTGGGGAATTCTGGGAATTCACATGTCTAAAATTGCTGAGATTGAGAATTATAGTTTAAACCATGACACTGATCTCTGATTTAATTTTTATTGTTCATTGTTCTTGTTGATGACTTTTGTGGACTTTTTGTTTGCTTGCTAAGTTTGTGTTATGATTGAGATTTTTCAACAGGAAAAGAAAAGCAGGATATAATCCAAAGAAATAAACACCCACTCACCCCCTGTCCTGGAAAAGAAGTGAGTGGTGGACTATTCACATAAGAAAAATTGACCTGTGTTGGGAAGGTTGCGTTAGACTTCAATCTGTATTGATTTGATTAAGAAGATATAAACCCATATTCCAGATAAATCTTTCATGGAGTAAAGTACTTGCTAAGAAAGTATGGCTTTAAGTCAAGGGCTTCTCACTATGTGGATCCCAGCATACTTGATAGAAAATTCTGGGATTTGAAGTCCACATATTTTGGCTGGAGAATTCTGAGAGCTGAAGCTCACACATTTCACACTGCCAAGGTTGAGAAACATTGCTGTAGTGTGATCTACTGTTTTTATTACACCGAGATGTTGTTTATGTTTTTATGCCTTGCACTTGTCACATACTTTACAATGTTTCTCCCCTTGCATGCCATCCTGTTTTCTGTTAACATAGTGGTTTAAAAAACCACTTGAATGGGTAATTAATTTAACTCTTGGGTCTTAGATGGGGAAGGGGAAGAAAAGAACAATGATCAGCATTTCATTCCTCTGACCAATGGCAGCCACAAACAATGTAGCCAACCTGACCAGGGACAGCCTGATAAACCCAACAGAAAAAAGGACAGAACCAGTTCAGCAGTGCCAATCCCCACCCACCCACCCAACCTGCCCACCCAACCCCAACCTGGCCAAAGAGACGAGAGCAGTACAATAATCTCAATTCAGCAGCAGCCAACTGTATCAACCAAGGCTTACAGTTTCTGCAGCATCATTATCAAGCCAGCAGTGACGGTGACAGAAAGGAGCCCTGTAGAAACAGAAACGCTCAGAACAGCCTAGCAGGAAAGAAAAAGAAAGGTTGGTTTGGAAGCACCTGGGGTTAGGGCAGAGAAGGAAAGAATTGCTTTCCTCCCTGCTTCCAAAGGTTGGAGTGTGTAAGCAAGAGACTGATGGTGGGACCAGGGAAAGGGGAAGGGAAACCTTTTTTGGGGATGGTGACTGGTTGGCTTCTCTTCATTGCCAGTATTGCTGGACTTTTCTGACTTCTGACATTGCTGGGTTTCCACAGCTGGGAATCAGGGGTTGTTGGGCTGTTGCAGTTACCCCTTTTTCCTCCTTCAATTCTTTTCTGTGCATCCCTTCTTTTATCCATGCTGCTTTCCTGCAGCCTTTCCTCACAATCCTTCCTGTGTGCGCCCTTTTCTCATACAACATCCCTCTCTCCAGCACTTTCTCAGGTTACCTGGACTCTTTTCCATTGATGTTCCATGTCATCATCAGTCCTCCGGGTATACCTGGATAAGGCAGCAGAACCGAGAACAAGGACAAAAAGAAGTGGTGCCCTAGAAGACAATAAAATAAAATTTTCCTTGAAATGGAGAAGTAGTATGCACATTTTTCCAATTGTATTCCCTTCCTTCTGCAGGCACACCTAGTCTGATTCCTTTTATATGGAGCTGCTTTTGAAAACTGTTTGAAAATAACAGCTGCTGCTTCAAAAAGTTATTGTCATGCTGTTGACAGATGGATTTATTTAGAACACATGACTTCCTTGTTATTCAGTCTATATCCATTCCCATTCTGTAAGTCCGCCCTACTTCCCTAATTGTGGTAACCTTCAAATGTCTTTGACTACATCGCCTAACATTTCCTGGGAGTGTCCAAGAAAAAGAAGAGTTGTAGTCTAGCATATCAGGATGAGAGCAATAGGGCAAGGTTGACATAAAAAGATTGGGGCATGATGCTTCAGTTGGAATATCCAACTGTTAAGACTTTGTTAGACATTTTATTACAAAATGGAATTTGCTTCTCTCATTTTTTGAAAGTATACATTGCAAAGAATCCATTCCTTATGGGTGAAACTTCTTTTGTTTGTCTATTTATTATATTTTACCACAATGTAATTTATTTCATAAAGGCAGGGACTCAGATAAAAATGATTTCTTGGATGCTATCCCTGAAGAAAAAATTAATTGCTATTAGGGGAACTGAACAAAAAGGTAAATAAATAGAAATTTTTTAAAAAAATAGAATTTGGCCTGTAAACATAAAAACAGCTCATTCTAGTCCTCTCGGGTTTCTTCCTGAGGACATTTTATTTTCCATTGAAGTAGCCACAAGTCTAAGATTAGCTCAAAATATGTTATTTAGTTAATTTGCTGGTCTTAAGGCTTTAGACAGCAGCAACCCTGTCCCACTTTGTTATTCTGATGGTGTTGGCAGGAAACCACTAACAGAAGTCAACTGACAAAGCGGAGTTACGTTATTAGAGCGTTTCTCTACTTGCATGCATTCTTATCAAGGAGACCATTAAAAAAAGACCTGGTTTGTTTTTGCTTTTAGCAATTCTGGAGGATTTCTGGAATTTCATGAGAAATGTTTTGAGCCACACACAAGGCATTCTAAGGTGAGAAACCAAATTAAATATTAAGCAATTGGAACTGTATTGAGGGCATTGAATGTGATCCATAGAACTGAACAGAAGAGTCATTGCAGCTCTTGATTTAGTGTTCAGAAAGCTGCCCAGGGGCTAAGAGTAAGCCATTCGCTTAAACTTAATTTCCCATCTGTAAAGTGGGAATAGTTTTAACAGATGTTAACCATAACTAGGAGAAAATATGATTTTGAGCAGCCACATTTATCCACACTTATATTCACTGCTCCTCTTGCTGAACATGATTTAGCATTCTCAATTTTCATCCATTTTCTCTTTCTTTTGGTATTTTGTAAGTATGCGGTCATGTAAGATTGTCTTAAATGTATATTAGAGACTGCTAATTTTATGAAAATATTCAGGATAAATGTGTATATAATGTTGAATATATATATATATATAATATATATAGTCTCCATGTAATAACGGATGAATGATTATTCCTCAAAACTATTGGCAGTCACAGGCAGATTTGGTGATTATCATGAACCCCAGCCACTTATTTTCAATTTGCTGCTTTGCAGAGTGAGAAAGGTAACTTATAAATTTAATAAATAAGTAAATAAATAAATTTGAAAATGCTCACACAAATATGATTGCCAGCAACTGCTTATATGCATTTTATATACAAAAACACATCCTCACAAGTTTTTCTTTAAAATTTCTGTAAAATTTCTCTGGCATTTTGGTCTGAATCCAAAAATTCATCAAATTTTGGATATTTTCCTTGATCTTTATTAAATGCAATATTGCATTATTTACAGCAGAACAAAATGAAATGAAAAGACTGCATATAGTGGATGGTTCTGAAGAACTTAAAATTGCCTAACAAAATGAAATTAATATAATATTTAAATTTAAATTTTCATTGGTGATTTAAACATTTAAATTTAAAATATATTTATTTGAATTTTATTTGTGAGTAATTTGTGATATTTTAAAGTCTTGGGGGTACATTTGTCAATATTAAACTTTATGGGATGCTTGCTATGATGATATGATATGACAGACAATATACTGAATAACATTTACCATTTTTATTGTTCTTGTATTGAGAATTCCATTAATTTGCTTGTCAAAAGGTTGGCAAGATAAGGTTAAAAAATGTATGAGCTTTGCAGGTCATTATGTAAGGAACATCTTAATTGAAACATGGAGAAAAATCAAGGGTAAATTCTACTCCTTAACCCCATCTTGGTTGGTCGCACTAGAAGCTATAACATATAGCTCGCTTTACAATAAAGAAAAACACCTATCTTACCGGGAGCTGTTGGATGCTCAAGGCCGTTTAAAAACAAGAACTGAGTTAGACCTTCAGGGAATAGAATTGGACTGGTGGTCTTATGCCCAAATCAGCTCTAAATATAAGAAAGACAACGAACAAGGTGGCATAGATATGACCCAGCAAGAAATAGACAATATTATACTAGGAAAGGAGGAAAGAATGTTATCCAAGATTTATAAACTCTTAATAAATTACTGGATAGGGGATGAGATTGTTAAAGATTCAATGATTGCCTTGGGGAGAAATATTGGTTACTCAATTGAGCTGGTAAAATGGGAAGAAATATGGATGAAACAATTGAAACTCCTGATGGCAACCACTTACAAAGAAAACTTGTATAAAATGGTGTATAGATGGCATCTCCCTCCGGCCCGACTATCCAAAATGTTTCCAGGACTCTCCCCAAACTGTTGGAAATGTGGGGAGATAGGTACTTATTTTCACGTATGGTGGACTTTCCCCAAGGTAATTGAGTTTTGGAGACTTATACAGGGACGGATATTAGAAATCACTGGTTATAAATTACAATTGAAACCAGAATACTATCTATTAAATATCAGGCCAGATAAGATAAGCACAAATACATGGTGTCTGATTGTATATATCACAACTGCAGCAAGAATATGTTTTGCTCAATATTGGAAGGGGAAAGACCTACCGGCTGAAGATTTGATTTTGGGAAAAATTATTGAATATGTGGAAGCTGACAGGTTAACAAAAATTTTGAGAGATCAAAAGGATTCTGCATATTTTCAATGCTGGGACCAATGGTATACTTGGCTGAATAATAGAATAAAAAGAAGATAAGGGTAGTGTAGTTTTTATATCTTATTTGTATATTTTGTCTGAAGTTAATATATTGTGTAAAGCTCCCGTCACGATCTGTATGTGAATAAATACTTTGTTTGTAAATAAATAAATAAATAAATAATTTTTAAAAAAATTTGGAAAATTTCCTTGATCTTTATTAAATGCAATATTGCATTATTTACAGCAGAACAAAATGAAATGAAAAGACTGCATATGGTGGATGGTTCTGAAGAACTTAAAATTGCCTAACGAAATGAAATTAATATAATATTTAAATTTAAATTTCCATTGGTGATTTAAACATTTAAATTTAAAATATACTTATTTGAATTTTATTTGTGGGTAATTTGTGATATTTTAAAGTCTTGGGGTTAATATTGGGGTCAATATTAAACTTTATGGGATGCTTGCTATGATGATATGATATGACAGACAATATACTGAATAACATTTACCATTTTTATTGTTCTTGTATTGAGAATTCCATTAATTTGCTTGTCAAAAAAATTTACTGAAGTTGCAGATGTTTTGCACTGAATGCTGAAGAAATAATACTTTTTTGTTCATTGGTTGTCTTTAAAATACAGGGAGAGGAGGGCTACAGAATTAAGAGCAGAATTTAGTCAATTTCTGTGGGAAGGCTGTGGCTGGTTAATTTTTATTCCTGGGTGACTAGAGAAATTTTCAGATATTCACCCTTCTCAATTCACCTGAGTGTTGGACCACATCATTTCCCTTTTTCCAGATCCTTGAAAATTGCTAAAATAAATATCAGCACCAAAGTGGTGATCCTATCTAAGTATTTATCCATAATTAAGTCTCTATGAATGGATTGGGCTTGATTACATTTGTGAGGCACTTATTGTTGATCTTTTAGGTCTGTTGAGTTTGCACAAGATGCTTTTTTTTTCTCTTGAAGGATAAATAATAGATGCATCCATTTTCCTTTATAAATTTTCTGAACAGTGATGGATCAATCCAAAGTGGAGATAACAATTGAATAGAATATCAACAGCTGTTGATGGCCAGCAGTGGCTGTGATAGGGTAGTGCTAGACCAGCTAAGGGGAGGAATCATACTAAATGCTCTTGGACTCAGTCCTGAGGTAATGCTGCTGGTTAGGAAAAGAAAATGAATTTGCTAAATTCATATCTCCACAAAAACTGCTTTCCCACTCTCAGATCAGTTCATGAATCAAATCTTGGCAACTTTTTTTGAAAATTGGACTTCAGCTCTGAGATGGTTCCAAATAATGGTTCTTAGACAGAATCTATACAGTTTTATGAATTACTAGGAAAGTAGCACAAAACAGTGCATTTATCTGAGAAGAAATTATAGCAGAAATGTGCATGCTGTTCAAAACTGCATATCCAATTTAGTGGACTAGGAGAAATATACATAAAATAAAATAAACTCCCCATTGATTTTTGTTTGAGTTTATAAGCAGTGAGAGGAACCTGTACATCAATAATATCCAGATAATTTATGGTGGTTAAAATGAGACCATAGAGATATCATATATAGTTTTGCAGGCCCAGAAAGAAACAAAATAATGTGGAAAAATATTGATCTTTTTTTTTTGTCATTTCGTGTTTTGCTTTATCAAACCATTAAAAGATTATAAAGCATTCGTAATATTTTCATTTTCAATTATTTATAAAATGATAAAAATGTGAAAGAAATGGAAGTTTGTAACTATTACCATATAAACTAGCATGGAAGACACATAAAGCCATTTATCTCAAAATAGGAAAAATTTAAATGTTTATATTCATGATAAAGATCAAGTGATGCAAATAAAAAAATAATCTTAAAATCTGTTAATATTTCAGATGTAAGAAATTAATCTCATGAGAGAACATTTCCTGGGGCAAAAGATATAGTGTAAATTGTTCCCTCCATCAATTTTGCCCTTTTGTTAGCTTTTTTTTTCCCCTTTAAAATTATTTCTTTTTGTATCTGTCCGGTACAGCCAAGCTCAAAATCCTGAATCTCTAACTTTCTTTACCTTAAGAGAATGTTCCTGGTTTTGTCTGTCTGTGTGTGTCTGTGTGTGTGTGTGTGTGTGTGTTTGTGAGTGTTACCTTTTTGCCTGCAAGCTTTTCTTAGAGTTCTTCTTCACATCCCCTAATAATGAAGTGAAATATGCCTTAGTAACCATTCTGATATGACTGATTTTGCCTTCAGATCATTCTCAGCCATCACAGAGAAAACTTATCCTTTGGCAATTATAACATAAAGTAGTACTTTCCTTCTTATCCCAACAAAAAAAAAATTATTATGGATAAAATTTACATGGAGTTGTGTTCCTCTGTTTTAAAAGGATATGGCTGATAACAAACTTACCTGAGCAGGAGTCAGCAATAAATCACAGATCTTCAGACAGTTCACAGCCTCTATTGATTTCACAATAATTTTCCATTAAGCAAACGAATATTGACTACTCTCAGGTGAATAATATTGGCTTTCAATAATATTGGCTTATTATTCTTAATACTTGACTTGAACATCTAATTGCAGTATGGATCAATTGATGCTTCACAATGAGTGGCACATAATGGAATTTTCAATATTTGAACTTGCTGTCAATATATCATAAAAAGCACAGAATGAAAGAAGAGCTATATTCTAAATTAATTGGTATTTCTTTATTTCTGATCCATGCTTAGTTATTAAACACAATATAAATATAGTAAATTGTTTTAATTAGTTAGTTTTATTCATATAAATCATTAAATTAATAATTTCTGTTGTTAAATTGAATTAATCATTTAAAATTTGTATAATTAACATGAACAGTATCTGGATGTTAGTAGGTAATACGTAATGAGCTCGTTCCCATTTCTCTACATTTGATAATTAGCAGCAGAAGAAAAGGGGGGAAAAGAACAAGATTGGAACATTCACTGTGTTTAAATCTAAAACTCTGACATTTTAGAATGTTTTCTTTCAGCTGAAAAAGAACACATTTGAATACAAACAAATAAGCTTGTGTTCAGTGACAAATACAAGTTTTAAAAGAAGGTAAAGATTTCCCTGTCAGTTGTGTCCAGGTCTAACACACATTGCTCATCCTTGTTTCTTGACTGAGGAAGCCAGCATTGTCTGAAGACAATTTCCGTGTCATGTGGCCAGCATGGCCATATGTCAAAGATGCACGGAACGCCATTACTTTCCCACCGAAGTGGTACCTATTTATCTACTGCATTTTCATGTTTTCTAACTGCTAGCTGGGCAGGAGCTGGGGCAAGTAACGGGAATTCACCCCTTTGCATGGAGTTCTGGGTCTCCAACCCAGGCTACCAGCTCTCAAGCTGACAAACTCAACACCTTTAAAACAAGTGGTACTCATTATCCTTTTTATTTCATCAGATTTGTGATATGAATCGGTCTGACAATATTTATATTAAAAAGCAGGTTATGAATGGCTGTTGTCATATTGTTGCTGTCATTATAACACAGCTCATCTAAGTTCATAATCTTTAACTAGACTGTCCAAAGAAAACTGATACATGAACATCTTCCAGTCATTCCTCAAACTTAGCTAAAGAGCTAACAAACTCAACAGGGTTATTTGGTGCCGCTTTTGGTGCTTTGGTGCCGCTTTTATGCAGGACTAAAATAGTATTACTAAATTAATGGTGTCTTGTCATCTAACCCATGTTTAAAATATTGGGGGACATTCCAATCCTGAAGAATACTCACACCATAAGCATAACCAAAGACATTCATGAAATGATCCCATTTGAGTTGACATGAAATCACATGTTTAAATGTTTAAAGCCAGTCCTGCTTGCATTTATTTCAGAGACAGGATGGGACTATGTGAAAGCAGAAACCTGAGAAGCAGGAAAGAAAGGAATAATTCTCTATATAGACAGAAACCTCAGGCAGACATGAAAAGGAAAGTTCCACCACCTGCACCACCGGTAAGTTTTGATCTTCAAGAAAGAGTAATTTAAGAACTAAAATTCTGCACCCAGGCAAAGTATTCTGGCAATCAGATGGATATGTTTGAGAGGCTGAGTCCAGTTTCCAAAAATAAAAGAATTCTCCATCTGGCTATCAACCTTAATCTCCAGCCATCAGCTATGAATTTCACCTCGTTTCCTCTAGAAAGATTTCTCATTATACTTCTCAATTATTCAGCTAACATTTAGCATTCATTTCAGGTATAGTCCCTGCTGGGCTTGATCAAAGGTCCATCTAATCCAGCAGCTCGATCATATTAATCAAACAGGTGCCTCCAGGATGCCCTAGAGGCAGGAAAGAAATTAGCCTCTGTCAAATGGTAATTAGAAGCAGCCAAAATTTTAATCCGATCAATTTTTTATTACTGTTCCTTCAGCTTCAGTTGGTATCCAAAATACAGTAACTGGACTCACAGTTTCAACACAGTATGCAAAAATCAGGATATCGGTGTCATACTAAGATGGTAAAAATGTGAGTCCAGAAAGTTGATTAAAATGCCTGTTATTTCTGAACATCTGAACTACAATTAACTACAATTCTGAACTACAATTAAAGGAAATTGTAGCCAGGAAGATCTGAAATGCAAAGATAATATGACCAGATGTCCAGATATACCTATCTTCCCTCACCACTGGCTAGACGGCTAAGGCTAATGAATTAATTTTAATAATGCTGATAGTCCTCAACTTATAACGGTTTAATTTAGTGGCCATTCTAAGTTACAACAGAACTGAAAAATATGACTTATGACTATTTTTCACATTTACAACTGTTGCATGTTTTATGCAACATGCTCCCTTGATCAAAATTCAGATGCTTGGAAGCTGACTCATATTTATGGCAGTTACAGTATTCTGGGATCATGTGATCGCCTTTCTGACAAGCAAAGTCAATGGGGAAGCCAGATTCACTTAAGAACCATGTTACTAATTCAGCAACTGCAGTGATTCATTTAGCAAGTGTTGCAAAATTTACTTAACAAATGTTAACAAATGCTTAGAAATGTGGGTCCCAATTTTGGTTGTAAGTTGAGGTCTACTGGTATCTTCCCATCCTTATATTACTTACCATTACTGGTAAGTAATGTAAAAGTTTCTGTTTGATATGGTTGTTTGCTGATCCTGGCTAAATTTCAGCATACATGTAATATTTCAAGAGGGAAGAAATGATAGTCTTCCAGTTGTTATTAAACATCAACTTCCATCAGCTCCTTCTAACCTGGTCAGAAGTGAGGGATGCTGGAAGCTGTAATTCAGTCAATTCCAAAGGGGCCCAGTTTGCTCTCTCCAGATAAACAGATGGCTTCTCCTATTAACTGAAATGAGCAAATTCTCAGCAGGCTGAATTTTGCTCCCGGGACAACATTTGGTAATAGAATTATATACAACTGTATCCTTGACATCCAATTTCAATGCAATTAAGTAATGCTTGGCTTCTCTTTTTAATTTCTTCCAAAGGGCAAGCATTTATCCATCACTTCTGCTGACCAACTTGATAAAGGTAAAAAGGATTTATGTCTTTGTTTCTGAATATTTATTGTGGATTCTTGCCAGATTCTTGCCTTAATGATGTCAACAACAATTGCACAAATAAAATAACACATAATAACATTTAAATAAAAGAGAGAAATAAGAACAATTTTCCTTATTAATATATCTATACCCTTCTACATTTCCCATCTCACTTAAATGACTCTGGGTGGTTTACAATAAAATATAAAAATAAATAAATAAATAAAGTAAATCAGAGTTAGGAACAAAGTTAAGAACAATGCCTTTGAGTTACGGGTATTTGCTCCAATATGAAAATAATTCCAGAATTTGGCTTCTTATGAAATATACTTTTGAAAAATGGAAAAGTTTAATAAATGGTTTATAGAGAAACTGAATATGCAAGCAACAGACAAGTTAAAAACATCATTAGCAACATGTACTATGGGGTTAAGGGAAGAAAGAGTGTAGACATGAACTTCTCATAGGGAAATATGTGAATACTTCTACTTTTGTTTGCAAAATGATGGTGAGCCTAACATCAAAGTTTCCTTCTTCCCCTATTCAATATTTTGGCTTGCAAAATGACCTGATTCTGTCCCTAAATCCAAAACAAGAAATACCCAGCTCCGTTCTCACAGAGCTACGTATATATTGTTCCAGAGACATGTGACTTTGCATTAAAAAGGAGAAGCTTGCAAGGGTTTTTATTTGAAAAGGTCAGACAAAGTGAGATTTAGAAGTATCTGTCTCATGAGTGCCTATATTTAGAAAAATAACTTGTTCACCATCCATTAATTAACCAGCAAGTGCTCAACCTATAAAACTATTTTTTTTCTCCTTTATTGCGGAGCAGGGGTAGGAGGGAAATCAAGTTTAATGGGATCAAGTCTATATTGAACAATTACAACTAAAAAGACAGAGTTTATGCTTATGATGATGTGGCTGCCACTGTCTCATCTCATGTCAGGCCATACTTAAGAATATAATTCACTTATTCAAGAGGAGGAAGGTTTAGAAGACTGCAATTATATGTTGAAGAGAAGAGAAGATCAAAAGTCATTATATTTCATACATTTAATTTCTCTTTCTTTTTTTCTATTTGTCTCTTACTTTATGTAAAATTCTTAATAAATATAAAGACAAAGAATATGACAATAGAAAGCAGAACATAATAATCCCCAACATAGAGAACATTTGATTGAGGAAGGCAAAAGCATGGAGAGAAGCCATTTTAGTATGCATTAGACTGATTCCATTGTACCTTTTATAACTTGGTATACTGTATCTCAGATTATGATCATTTGCCCAGAATCCTTCAGGCCTTTATTTGTAGCTGCCCCATATGATTGGAATCTCTCTCACATCTTAATTGTTCCTCAGTGTTTTTGTATCTTACTATAGAGATTGGTAGCCTGTAGGCCTCCAACCAGTGGTGGGATTCAAGTAATTTAACAACCGGTTCTCTGCCCTAATTATTTCCTCCAACAACCAGTTTGCCAAACTGCTCAGAAAGTTAACAACCGGTTCTCCTGAAGTGGTGCAAACTGGCTGAATCCCACCCCTGCCTCCAACACCCAGCAGTCCCAGCAAGTAAAGTCAATTATGGCAAAAGTTGAAGTTTCTGTTGAGAAATATTTGGAAGGTCATAGGATACCCATTCCTGCCCTGAGCTAACTAAATCCAAATATTCTGAAATTACTGACTAGGGATTCCTCCCCAGGGGTGAAATCTACTTATCTTCCTTACCGATTCGGAAGTGCACACGCCTGGTAGTCCTGCTAGAAATACTTCGAAATCTCCTCCCAGAGGGGAGCAACAGAAACAGACCGTAGAGTGGGTGTGTTGAGTCTCTAACAATGCTTTGAGCTCTAAGCACATAGCTCTTCTAAGCAGTATCCTGAATAACAGGAAATGAGCTTCCTATAATATTCTCTGCTGTCCTTACCACTCTCTGCATGGACTTTCTCTTTGAGGCACTACAGCCACCAAACCAAACAGTGATGCAGTTTATTAAAATGCTCTCAATCATGCCTCTTTATAAGATTGCTGACTGGTAATATCTTATTAGCTTGTCCAGAATTAATATTTCTTAGTTGTTGCTGGTCCCAGCAAAGAAACACTGTAGGGTAATTACTCCTTTTATTATTATTTTTCTTATAAATAATTTTGATTGCTTTTAAAATATATGACAGTAAATTGCTCTGGAAGCAAACAGGAACTAAACCACTACTGGATTTCCTTGGAACTAGCTATATAAGGACTGGTTTCAGGAATGTTCTAGCCAAGTGAAAACTATTATTAAAAGACTATACTCTAGCTTTGTCTAATAAGGCTCCACTTTGGCTTTGTCTAATAAGGAATAGGTGAAAGCCCTCCTGATTTAACTAACACTTTGAGCCATTCACCCAGTTCTTATTTATATTTTACTCTAGACCCAATCAATGTTTGTGTTTGTCTCATGCTATAGGGAAGAAATATGTAATAGCACAATATGATTTTGTCTCTATGAGTGATCGAGATCTGTCTTTGACTGTAGGAGAGAAGTTTGAAGTCTTCTGCAGGTAGGTACACTTATCAGCTTTCATCATGCCCCAATATTTCTTTTGTCATCAGTTGCAGAAAAATTCTCAAATACTTCTCAGAATAGAAAGAAAACTCCTCTATTATGCTTGCTTTGTTCATCTGCATCTGACCTGGAACATATTCTGGTTTCTCATCAGATTGTATAAATCTTCCATCTTTCACTAAAGATTTCCTTGGAGAGAAACATTTATGAGTCTTTTACTAATTTCTTGAAGCAAGAGCCACGGTGGCGCAGTGGTTAAAAAGCAGTATTGCAGGTTAATTCTGCTGACTGCCAGCAGTTTGATTCTCACTGGCTCAAGGTTGACTCAGCCTTCCATCCTTCTGAGGTCAATAAAATGAGGGCCCAGATTGTTGGGGGCAATATGCTGACTCTGTAAACCATTTAGAGAGGGCTGTAAAGCACTGTGAAGTGGTATATAAGTCTAAGTGCTGTTGCTATTGCCGCTCGGGAAATGTTCAGAAGAGGTTTCAGGAAACTGTACATTCCTCCCATTGCTAGTTAGTCATAATGCCATAATAGCCACTTGCAGGCCTCTGTCCTATAATAAGGCCTCATAAGGTCTCTGTCCTATATGTAAGTGTATCCAAGAACCGAGATGGTGCAGTGGTTAGAGTGCAGTACTGCAGGGTACTTCAGGTGACTACTAGCTGCAGTTCAGCAGTTCAAATCTCACCAGGCTCAAGGTTGACTCAGCCTTCCATCCTTCTGAGGTGGGTAAAATGAGGACCTAGATTGTTGGGGGCAATATGCTGACTCTGTAAACCACTTAGAGAGGGCTGTAAAAGCACTATGAAGTGGTATATAAGTTTAAGTGCTATTGCTGTCCTATTTAAAGTGGATTAAAAGGAGCTTAATTCTTTATTCAATCTACTTTGTTTGTTTGTTCACTACTTCTGTATTTTGTTCACAGTGAAGGGGAATGGTGGTTAGCAAAATCCCTTACTACTGGAAAGCAGGGCTACATTCCTAGCAATTTCGTTGTCTACATCAACAGCCTGGAAGAAGAAGAGTAAGTCTGAGAAAGCCAGGAAGCTGAGAGATGGAGAGCTCTTTATAGTTTTGTGATGCGTGCAAATAATTTATAATTCTGATATCTTGTGGAAATTCTAGGTGATATTTAAGCCTGTTTCTTGCCATCATGATCTTTACACAAGCAATTATCATCACTCTTTTTCCCATTCCTTGGCCAGCAGAAAGGTCCTTTTGATGAGGTGTCCAGAGCTAGGCCCAGTCCCATCCTCCTTCTCTTCCTCAGGAAGTCCCAGCCCCCCTGAAGATATTGATCTTTTTACTGCTCCCATGAACTCTAAGGCTATGTCAGAAGCAGTGCCCACAATGGAGAGCAGGAGTGGATGGATGGAGGTACTAAGAAAGAAGGATTGATCAAGGCAAGAAGCCATATTGTTGGCAGGAGACCCACCAGGTTGGACTGAGGTCAGCTGGTAGGCCTCCATCATCAGGCTGATCCATTTCCTGGACAGCGTCCTATGCAGTTAGCTAAATTGTTGGGCAAAAAAATGAAATAATTATTATTCAAGTCTTCTTTTAATAAGACACGTATAATTATTTTTTAATTAATGAATATAACCTAATATTTCTTATTTTTGGTCAGATTTAAAGGACAAACAAAGGGAAGCAAAAGTGAAATAAAAATGAAAGCAAAGAGGAAGCTGTTAATAAAAGAAATAGAGAATTTTCTATTTTCTAGGAGACATTTCTAGGAGACATTTAATATATTCCTCTGAACAAATCAGAGCAATTGTCAATTAAGTTTAAACATTTCAATACAAAATATATAAAAAAATAAATTGTTAAGATTACATAGCATTAAATAACACTTTTGAACTTCTGAATTCACTATAAAACAGTGAAAAGCTAGGGGAAAACATTTATAATTTGCAATTTTCTGGATTTCCGGGCTTTTTTAAAAAAAACCATTGATCAAGCTCAATGTTTTTCACACTTGACACTTTTAAGATGTGTGAATGTCAATTCTCAAAATTCCCCAGCCAAGTTTGAAGTTGCCAAGTCTGAAAAAAGCTGCTTTAGTTGGAATCATTGTATTAAAAACTTGCTTTCTTTTTCAGATGGTTTTTTAAAGGCCTTAACAGAAAAGATGCTGAACGTTTATTAATGATGCCTGGCAACAATATAGGCTCATTTTTGATAAGGGAAAGCGAAAGTGTTGCAGGTAAGAAGTTGTAGAATTGTTTTGTATATAAAGATAAAACTTGCATGAGTTGCCCAGATTAGGGATTACGTCATGGTAATAAAACAACAAAAATATAATTATTTTTTTATTTGGATCTTCTCCACAGAGTGATTGTTTAAAGATGATTGGGGAAGGGCAGGTGGCAAGATCATCTGCAGAGCTTTTATGAGAATTATTCTAGTTATCTGAGGGTAAAGACATTCGGATTTACCCAGAGTTAGAGATTGTGACTGGTCAAGTCCTGTTGAGATAACTGAACCAAGGCCTTGTATGATTATCTGGGTTGAGTTTGAATCTGTCATTCTTGAAGATTTCAACACAGAAACCCAAGCAACTGTTTATTCAATTTTGCTTCTCCCACTAGCCAGCAGATGACATTTGATTGGGTATATACAGTAATAGGACAGAGTCAGTGGTCCGGCCTTTTTTGAAGGTGATGGTATATCCCACCTCAAGATGTTGTCACTGAACATCTGAAGAGTTCTAAATAATTTTCATCCAATCTCTAGTCTTTTCTTTCTAGGGAAGGTTGTTGAGAAGAAGGTTTGGCGGTGGGTCCAAATGGCTCTGGAGAAAATTATCTAAATCCTTTTTAGTTCAGTTTCAGACAGGAAAATAATACAGAAACAGCATTGATCAGGCTTGTTGGTGATTTCTGGTAGACCAGATCAGGGATGATGCGACTGTCTTAGCTTTCTCTGATTTCTTAGTGGTTTTGATGCCTTCCATCATAGTGTCATTCAGGACCATCTATAAGGATTAGGAATGATGGACATTCTGCTATGGTGGTTCTCCTCTTTTCTTCCAGGCAGTATTAGCGGGATGGTAGGGGGAGGAAGAAGCAACATGGTGGCTCAGTGGCTAAGACGCTGAGCTTGTCGATCAGAAGGTTGGTCGTTCAGCGATTCGAATCCCTAGCGCCATGTAACAGAGTGAACCATTACTTGTCCCAGCTTCTGCCAACCTAGCAGTTCACAAGCACATAAAATGCAAGTAGAAAAATAGAGACCACCTTTGGTGGGAAGGTAACAGTGTTCCATGCGTCTTTAGCATTTACTCATGCCAGCCACATGACTACGGAGATGTCTTCGGACAGCACTATCTCTTCAGCTTAGAAACGGCGATGAGCACTGCCCCTAGAGCCAGAAATCACTAGCATGCATGTGCGGGGGAACCTTAGGGGGAGGGAGAGAGATCTGCCCCAAAACTCTTGATGTGGGTACTATAGAAATTATATACAGTAATGGCCTGTGAAAATAACCTTGAGGAAGAAGAGGAAGAGTCCAGGCAACAGTCAGATAAAAGAAATCTCAGCCCAAAGCAGGAATGGAATTTGAGAAGCATCTCAGACTTGATTATACCTAGTTCTTTTTAGGATAAATGTAGGGAGGGGAAATGCACATTCAAATTGGCCTCTTTTTCAACTTATAAATTTTATTAAGTGGCATAAGCTTTTGTAAGCTACAGCTTACCTCATGATCTGCCTGATTTTGGCTTACCATAGTTAATCTCTTCCCACAACTTCAAGGGGAGGAGAGCTCACTTGCAGGATTTGGGTTTAGCTAGTCTAGAAAAAAGAAGGACTGGAGGGGACATGATAGCAGTATTCCAATATTTGAGGGGCTGCCACAAAAAAGAGAGGGTCAACTTATTTTCCAAAACATCAGAGGGTAGGACAAGAAACAATGGATGGAAACTAATCAAGGAGAGAAGCAACCTAGAACTAAGGAGAAACTTCCTAACAGTGGGGACAATTAACCAGTGGAACAGGTTGCCATTAGAAGTTGTAGGTGCTTCATCACTGAAGATTTTTAAGAAAAGACTGGATAGTCACTTGTCTGAAATGGTATAGGGTCTCCTGCTTGAGCAGGGGGTTGGACCAGAAGACTTCCAAACTCCATTCTAGCTCTATTCTGATCGATTGATATATTGATTGATTGACCATAGAATATGTTACTCTGCAAAGAGAGACAAAATGGAAATGATCAGGAGTAGAGGGATTCTCTGCCTCTATCCATCTCAGACTAGCAGTGATTAACTGAATATTCATATTAAATGACACAAAGCAGGATACACCTTTGGATTGTACAGAGGAATCAGGGTTCAGAAGAATTTAACAGTTATTTGGTCTCCTTTTTATTGTTCAGTGCTTTGTCCCTAGTCATATGAAATCAGATCCTGTTGCTAACAGTTCAAAAGTACTTTCCTCCAGTCTGGCACCCTTCAGACAAGTTGATATTTCACTTCCCAGAATGCTGCAGGTACTGGAAATTCTGAGATTTGCTGCCCTGGAAGGTACATGTTGGATGGAATAGCTCCCTTATCTATGATAGACTGTTCCTTCTGATGGCACAATTTAATCACTAATAAATAATCCCCCTTTTTTTTCTTTTTTCAGGTGCATTTTCACTTTCTATTAGAGACATCATCTCTCAAGGGGATATTGTTAAGCATTACAAAATCTCCACTATGGACCAAGGTGGATACTACATCTGCCCCTGGATTACATTTTCTTCTTTGCAAAAGCTTGTCAAGCATTATTCCAGTAAGAATACTTCTGACACCTGTCATATTCATACTTAATAAGACATAAAGCAGAGACTGTTCCATAGGAGCAGAACAATTTAGCTTAAGTTCTGTGGGTTCTTTGTAACATATGAAGAAAGCAGAACAGTTTGCAACACAAGTCAGTTCAGATTGTCCAAAGTCAATGAAGATCCAAGAGTTGAGATGGCCAATATAAGCATATGGAGGGGGGGGAGGAGTATCAATGTTATTATTTTTTAAATTGATTTTGATTAGATATTTAAAAGTACAATCAAGAAAATAAAACAGAAAAAAAATAAATGGAACATTAAATAAAATTCAGTTTAAAAAGCTGACTGTAGTTTAGATCTTCCTAATTAAATCATCAATATAATATGAACTATAACTCAGAACAGGAAATTGCAGTAATAAGAAATCTATCCTTGATTAGCAAATCAAACCCAGACTTAAATGTTAACTTCTTATTTTAAGAGAAACCCAAAATTTATATGCAGTAAAAGCCCACGTATAAAATTATAGTCCAAGAATAGTTTTCATCTTGTACTGAATTCTGCATTAGATTTGTTTTTCCAGATACCAGATTATTTTTTACTTTATCCTGTACCCCTGCCACTTCTCTCAAAGGTGGAAAAAATGGAAATCTATCAGTGCTGTCCCAAACATATTGTTTGTTAATTTCAAAGACTGCAGTGAGGACAAAACCGAGAGGTCTACTATTTTGCATTAGTATTTTTCATCTACACATCCTACCTGCATGAGTAAGGTCACCATAGAACAGCAGATTTGAATAATTCCTATTCCCTTGATATACAGCACGGAGCAAATGAACTCTCATGATGATGATGATGATGATGATGATGATGATGATGATGATGATGATTTCATGCATTTGATGCATTTCCTCCCATTGCATAGTGTTTGGGTATCAGGGTTCTACTCAGGGGTGAAATGCTCCCGGTTTGGACCGGATTGCCCGATCAGGTAGCGATGGCGGTGGGTGGTTCGGAGAACCGGTAGCAAAAATCCCTGCACACACCCGCCCCCCCATGCTCAGCTGAACCGCGTGATCATCAGAGGCTGTTTTTTTTTACTTTTAGAAGCATTTTTTCTAAAACCTCTTCGGCCGAAAAAATGCTTTTAAAAGTTTTTTTTAAAAAGCCTCTGATGATCGCGTGGCTCAGCTGGGATCTTCAGAGGCTTCTAAAAGCATTTTTTCTACAACCTCTTTGGCCGAAGAGGTTGTAGGGGGAAAAATGCCTTTAAGAGCCTCTGGCAATCCCAGCTGAGTTGCCTGATTGTCAGAGGTTTCTAAAAGCATTTTTTTCTGCAACCTCTTAAGGTTGTAGAAAAAATGCTTTTAAAAGAAAAAAAAAGTTGGCCCCACCCACCCAGTCACATTACACCCCAACCCCCACCAAGCCACGCCCACAAAACCGCTGGTAGCAAATTTTAGATTTCACCCCTGATTGTACTATTAATGTTATGAAAGGATCAAAAGTTTTAGAGGGCAAAGCGATAAAGCAGAATTTGAAAATCTCTGCTTGTCTCGATTCTTTCCCTACCTTCAGGAAAGGGACCTGAAAGTTCTCTTCTTCCTTAATTTGGGGACAGAGATGATTTTTCCAACCTCAAAACTTTAGGGAACTATCCAACTGATTTTTGTTATCTCATTCTCTGAAAATTTACCTTTGGTTTGTTCTGCTTCCTCTTTGTGTCGTCCTGCACAGCTAATGATAATGGTTTGTGTCAGAGGCTAAGATATCCATGCAAGTCTTTGACTCCGGAAATACCGTGGGCTGCTGATGAATGGGAAATCCCACGAGATACCATAAAACTCATCAAAAAACTGGGAGCAGGCCAGTTTGGTGAGGTGTGGATGGGTAAGTTATAAACTCCATGACTTTATGAAATCCTTTATTTACTCATTGGTATTTTGTTCTTCCTCCTTTTACTTCTACTCTTTCTCAAAAATATCTAACTAAAAGAGAAAAAAATAGTGTGGTACTGCCCACTCCATATACAGTATGAGCTCTTGCCTTTCAGTTGAAGGCTCTGGCAATGTGAAGAGAAAGTAATATACTGTATGGAAATCTTAGGTTTCCATTTGATTTCAACTTTATAAAGTGCTTAGAAAAATGGCAAAATTATGATATTTAAATGCAATCCATTTAGGAACGTTAAAATAATGCTACCAGATCAGGCCTTCCAGATCTTCCCCCAACACTGAGAGAAGCTGAGGTTGGAGCTTGTAGCAAAGAATTAGTTCTATTTTTGCTTGAATTGCTTTTTGCTTATATTGTTTTTATATTGCTTCGTTTCATACAACTGTTCTGAGCCAGCCAGAGTTGTGTTTCTTAAATAAAACATCCTGACTTTCTTGATATAAATCTAACAAGCAAATAAAATTAAGGATCTAGTTTCAATCCTTGGTATTTTTTGTTAAAGAAAAAAGAATCAGACAGTAGTTGGTGGGAAAAATCCTGATCAGCCACAGCCAGTCATGATAGATATAACTATGCTAAAATAATAAGCAGTCTGGCCTGATAAATGGTCACATCCTTGCTTCCAAATTCTTGCCATACAGTACATTGAAAAGAAAATTTCTCAATGAGGAAAATGTGGTCAACAGGGTGTCTTCTTGTATCGGGGAGCTTATGATTCCATGGTTTTAAAAGACCTTTCTTTCCTCCTGATTTTCTTTTGTTTCCTATGAAAACTTGATGGAAACTTTGAAGCTCTTATTCAGTGGTTTGCTCCCAAAAGGTGGCTGGGCAGACTTGGAATGTTCTGGGGGCTGCTGATTTTAGGTTTGAGAGCCACGATTTGCCCATAAACCTAATTATGCTTTATAGAATATTACCTGATAGTCATTAATTTCCATCTACCCCTTTTGCAGGTTATTACAAGAACAACGTGAAGGTTGCAGTCAAGACGTTAAAAGAAGGCAGCATGGCCCCCGATGCCTTTTTGGCTGAAGCCAACTTGATGAAGAGACTTCAGCATAACAAATTGGTTCGATTGCATGCTGTGGTGACCCAGCAGCCAATTTATATTGTAACAGAATATATGGCCAACGGTAAGTAAGTCTTGTTAATCATTCTAATGGATCATTCTAACTATATCAGTGCTATAGAGAGAGATAGAGAGAGGGCTCGCAACCTAGGTGTCCTCCTAGATTCACGGCTGTCTTTAGAAGAACACTTGACAGCTGTGGCCAGGAGAGCTTTTTATCAGGTTCGCCTGATACGCCAGTTGCGTCCCTTTCTAGATCGGGATTCGTTAAATACAGTCACTCATGCCCTCGTCACTTCCCGCATGGACTACTGCAATGCTCTCTACATGGGGCTCCCCTTGAAGAGCATCCGGAGGCTCCAGTTAGTCCAGAATGCAGCCACACGGGTCGTTATGGGAGCAGCGTGGCACTCCCATGTGGCTCCCCTCCTGCACGAGCTGCACTGGCTCCCTGTGGTCTTCCGGGTGCGCTTCAAGGTTTCGGTTACCATCTTTAAAGCGCTCCATGGCTTAGGACCGGGGTATTTACGAGACCGCCTTCTGCCACCAATAACCTCCCATCGACCAGTACGCTCCCATAGAGAGGGACTTCTCAGGGTGCCGTCGGCCAAACAATGTTGACTGGCGGCCCCCAGGGGGAGAGCCTTCTCTGTGGGAGCACCCACAATCTGGAACAAGCTGCCCTTGGAAATACGGTTAACCCCAGATCTTCGGGCTTTCCGCCGGGCCCACAAAACATTCCTATTCATGCAAGCCGGCCTGACCTAACCTCCCTTAAAACCACTTTTAAATTCTTTAAATCTGAATCTACCCTATAAATTTGAGATGTTTAATTTAATTCTATTCTAAATCAAACTATTCAATTGTATTTTTAATCGGTTTCTGAATATCAGTATTCTGTATTTATCGTTTAACTGTTCACCGCCCTGAGTCCTTTGGGAGTAGGGCGGTATACAAATCTAATAAATAAATAAATAAATAAATAAATAAATAGTTATGAACTAAGCAGACCAAAACTGATTAAGGGGCATTTTTTCCCAAGTGTTTGCGATTTGCTTAATGAGCCTCAGATATTTGGAGCAGTCTATTTTCTCTGCTCTTTCCACACAGGTTCACAATACAAGCAACTATCAAAGTAAGTCTGTATGCTATTGTTGCAAAGTGGAAACTGTCACAAAGACAACATAGCTGTAATTCTTCCATCATTACCTTTGTTTGTATTTTGGGTACAGGAACTCTGTTGTTAATAGAGCTCCATTTTGTGGGGAGCATCTAGTCTTTTTTTCCCCTTGTCTTTTTTTTCTTCCTCCAGCCATTTCGCAAGGAGGGATTGAGTAATGTTGACAATATAATTAGCTAATTCAAGGGTCTGTCATAGGCAGGATACACTGATAGTAAATCTATTCACATATATACCCAAAATTTTATTGAAGAATCAACAAATTGAAAAGTATTCTAAGAGGTCAATTCCCAATCTAATAATATGATAATGCAACCATTACAAAATCACTTAAAATCTGATTTTTTTTAAAAAAAATAAATCACTAATCAAGTGGTATGAGTCTCATCCCTTGTCAAGAATCACAGCCTGAAGCTGAACCCAAATACCAACTGAAAACTGACTAATATAGTATTATCACATCCACCTTTATGAATATTTATTTCAATCAAAAATGTCCTTATATTTTTATTGCTGTTTTTATTTTTGGACAGGAAGCCTGCTTGATTTCTTGAGCACCAACCAAGGGAAGAATCTGTCTCTTGCAAAACTGATAGATTTCTCCGCTCAGGTAAATTATTTAATACTCTAATGGTACGAAGTCTTGGTATTTTCTCAACCTAGCAATTATATAACATTAGAATCCCCAATCACTGTCAATCTAACTTTTTTCAAAAAAAAGAGAAAAAGATATGTGTGGGAGAACAGGGGGGGAAAAGTAACACAGAGAAGCATAAAGGCTGCAGACAGAGAGAAAAGAAGGGGAGGGGAGGGGGAGGGGAAGGGAGAGGAGAGGAGAGGAGAGGAGAGGAGAGGAGAGGAGAGGAGAGGAGAGGAGAGGAGAGGAGAGGAGAGGAGAGGAGAGCTTAGCTGCTTAAGGGAAGTGCTTAGGAACTGAAGGGAAGGAAGCAGGTGAACACAGATATGAAATGGTACAAGACACTAAATAGATCCCCTATACTGTCAACATGATGGGCAGCAAAGCATATCAGATTTGACATAACTTGAAACCACCACAAGTTGCTCTTGGCTTAAGGAGAAAACATTGATACAATTAGGAAGAATTTAAGGGCATCTCATGGAAGAGCTGAAGACAAGTTGATTGCAACATCTTGAGGACATGAAAAAGCAAAGATGATGCCATGGGATGTTTCTGATATGATTAGATGCAAGTGGGGAATAGTCCAAAGCAGAAGTGATTGACATATAGATTAGGTGGTAGAGAAAAAAAATGGAAGGTGTTGCCAAGAGAGTTAAAATGAGAGAATGTGAAGGAGTAGTGGAAGACAAAGGGGAAAAGCAGTAGACTAAAGCAGTGTGATTAACATTCAGCTGCCTGCAATTACTGCAAATTCTAATCTCACCAGGCTCAAGGTTGACTCAGCCTTCCATCCTTTCTAAGGTAGGTAAAATGAGGACCCAGATTGTGGGGGCAATAAGCTGACTTTGAATAAATATACAAAAGTATGAAGGCTATTGCTTAATGCATTGTAAGCCGCCCTGAGTCTCCGGAGAAGGGCGGCATATAAATATTTTTTTTAAAAAAAATGTGTCGAAGGAGTACACATGACAGATGAAAGAAAAAGCAGAAATAATAAAAAGAGACACAGAGAAGCTATTTTCCTGATCCTGAGATGTAAATTCCAGCAGATAATCTCTGAGGGAACATGACTGTGAGCCCAAAAAAGAAGTTTCCTGGCTATTACATCATATTTGAAGATTCAGGCTCAATTTTATATATTAAATTTACATGCCTCCCATCTCCTCAATAAGGTGACTCTGCCTACCCTACCACGACACTCATCAAATGGTCATGGAGAGATCACCGTTTCAAAGCCAGACATTCCTGACAATGTTGTAATAAAGACTGAATGCAGAAGAAGCCCGTAAAATACTTTTTTGAGTTCTTTCTATGAATATAAAGCGCATATGGATTGAAATGTTTATCTCAAATTGTTTACCTGCATAATGAACACATCAGCAACTGACCACCAAATGTATGTCTAATAGCAAATGTCTCACAACAGTGTTATTTGTGTAAATAGGTCCCAGGCACACCCAGCAATCACTCCTTATTTCTACACAAAAGTTAAAATTAGAAGGCTATCACTGTGCACTTGGTCCTGTGGTCAGCCACACTAGTACATTGAGAGGAAACCAGACTGCAACCTTTATCACATTGAGATCAGGACAGGAAATAACACTTTTCTGGGCGCTCCATTTTCCATTGAGGTGAGCAGCATTTGAACGAAAAGCAAATCAATTTAACCATATGACATAGTTGTGGAAAATACGTTTTCATATCCTTTTTGAAACTGTGTGAAAAAAAACCCCTAACAAATCTGTATGGAATAAAAAATGTAGTGTCCCTTTAGTTAAAAAAATAAAAATAAAAAGCCACAAGGATGAGTAGAACATCAGGGCTATACAGCTCTGTTTGCTGGCAGAAGATCTGGGATTGCATCTTAGTTGCTAATACAGTAGGAAAGTCACTTCAGTCATTTTCAATAAGATGCCTGGCTTAGCAAGAGCAAAAAAATGACCAGAATTTCATTTCCAGAAGCAGCAAGCAAAGCCAAAAGGCTTTTTCTGTTTTGGAATTCACTCTTACTCAATTTTCCATTTTTTAAAGTGTTTTTCCCAAATGGATCTGTTAAGGACAATGGCAGTCAAAAATGCATGTTAGTGAGAAACCCTCACCAAACCTAGAAACTCTTCTCTTGCTCATTGAGCAAGACAACCTTTGAATCATTTCAACACCAGATATGTTCACTGTTGACTTTATTTTTCCTAGATTGCTGAAGGGATGGCATACATTGAAAGAATGAACTTCATCCACAGAGACCTCAGGGCAGCCAACATTCTGGTTTCAGACTCCCTTTGTTGCAAAATTGCTGATTTTGGCCTGGCTAGACTCATAGAGAATGAATATCTTGCAAAGGAAGGTTAGTGAAACTTTGTGGTAAAAGAGATAGAATTGTAGGTCATATTCCACTGAATAAGAAAAGTCTGGAGGTAAAAGATTTGCTTTTTTGTGCACAAGGATTATTATCTGAGCGGTATTTCCATAATCCATGTTCTGTGCCCGTAGCAATATAACTGACGTTTATGCCACTTTAACCAGTCTACAAAAGAATGCTATCTGTTGCAATCATAAATAAATAAACAAACAAACATACACATACATACATACGCATAAATAAAGGACTATTTTATTCTATTCCCCAAATTAATTAATTAATTAATTAATTAATTAATTCATTCATTCATTCAATCATTCTGGAACTTTCTAATATACAAACTCATGCATAGCTAATTTTCTGGTACTTCTCATAATCTCCCATATGTCCTTCAGTGCTCTCCCATTATCTTAAGGTGAGCCACAAGGCCTGGTTTTGTATTAAGACTGTTCCAGTGGTGGGATTCAATTTTTTTAACAACCGGTTCTGTGGGCGTGGCTTAGTTGGGGGTGTGGCTTGGTGGTCATGTGACCGGGTGGGCGTGGATACATGGTCATGTGACCGGGTGGGCGTGGTTAGCTGGTCATATGACCGGGTGGGTGTGGCTAGCTGGTCATGTGACCGGGTGGGCGTGGCTATATGCATAGGGACTACTCAGAGGGCTGAAAAAAGTCATTTCTGACCGGTCCTCGCACTTATGACCATCCTCACATTTATGCCCGTTGCGGCATTCTTAACAACCGTGTCACTCATTTCACAACTGCTTCTCTTCACCATGGTGACAAGATAGGGCAAAAACGTAAAATGTGAGGACAGTCATAAGTTCGAGGACTGGTCACAAGTGCGAGGACCAGTCAAAAATTACTTTTTCAACCCTCTGAGTAGTCCATATGCACAAAAGGACTACCCAGAGGGCTGAAAAAAGTGATTTCTGACAGGTCCTCGCACTTTTGACCAGTCTTCGCACTTATGACTGGTCATCATTTATGCACATTGTAGCATTCTTAACAACCGTGTCACTCATTTCACAACTGCTTCTCTTCACCATGGTGACAAGACAGGGCAAAAACGTAAAATGTCAGGACAGTCATAAGTTTGAGGACTGGTCACAAGTGCGAGGACCAGTCAAAAATTACTTTTTCAGCCCTCTGAGTAGTCCAAATGCACAAAAGGATACAGCAAGAGAGGGATGAAGGAGTAGGAGTAGGAGTGAGGTTAAGAGAGGGAGGAAGAGAGGAGGAGAAGAAGAAAGGAAGAGGAAGTAGGGAGGAGAAGAAGGGGGGAAGAGAAAGTAAGAAGGAAAGAAAAGAGAGAGGTGGTAGGTTGGAGGAGAAAGATTGCTGTACAATAAAAAAGATGAAAGGGAAGAAAGCCAAACCCAAACAAATATAAAAATATTAAGATAAAGAATGAATTGTTAAACTTTAAAGAATAAAGGAGAACAAATATGAATAAATAGCAATAATTAGAAACACACATACAAACATACAATGTATTTTCTTTGAACAGAGTATTTGGCCGGTTCACAAATTTAAACAGTGTTTAGTCATTTCAATTAAATTTACAATTTCTATATTTCCTTTTTGCCATATTTATTCCTCATCTATTTTTTTAAAAAACCAATATTACCCTTCATCCTCATCTCTAATCTTAATCAAATTCAATTTTTCCCTTCTATTCTATATTATACCCCTTTCCATTGTCATCTATTTTTATATCCATCCTCACATTGGTTAATTATGTAATATTGCAGTTGTTTAATACAAATTCAACATTTTAATATAAATCAGTTATATAACTATCTTTTTTGTATATTAATCAATATGAACATGAATATTCCAATTATTTCCATGCAATCCAATTTCTTACAAATCCATTAATTATATTTACCAATAATAATAAACCAAATAGTTTCCCCCATATATTCCTCCAAACCACAACTTAACCATTTCTGCTTTCAATACAATATTCAATTAATAGTATCTCAATTATTACAATTCCCTAGTTAAATAGATAATTTTTTTTCTTTTGTGTTTTAAAATCTTGAACTCTCCTCTTTTGAACTAAATTTCCCATTGTTTACACCTACCTTTTTTGGTGAGCAAAGAGAAAAAGAAATCTCTCTCCCTGCGTGCAGCAGAGCCTGCTTTACTTTCGGTTTCCTTTTAGCTAGGGGAAAAAAATCACTCTTTGCAGCAAGAGTTTGCAAAAGAACCTGCACAAAACAGCTGAAAGCGAATCAGAATCGGGAGAGTCGGGAGGCAGATCTATTCAAGCCTAAACTAAAGCTGAAAGGAGTTTTTTCCTGCTGTTTGCTTGCAAGGAGGTAACTGCTACGAGGCACAGGGCAAAGGGTGGGGGCCATCCTCCTTGCCACTTAGCCCCCCCCCATCGCCCCCTTTTGACTCTAGCGCCTCCCTGCTGCCCCGCCCCCCTAAGGCATCCCACGGCCCGCGGTACTGCCCCCTTTGGCAACCACTGGCTTAACTATTTAACCCCTTAACAACCGGTTCTACCGAAGTAGAATCCCACCACTGGGTCTACTCATTTGTTTTCTTTTGACACTGATCAGCTGTAGGGCGGTGCTTTGAAGCCCCGCGGCAGCTGCAAGGCCAATAAAATTACCAAAAAACACCAAACCGTTTGTTAAATTGCTGGTTCGCCCACCCCTCACCTAGTGGTGCAGAGGGGCGGGGCAAAGGGCAGGGCGAGCCAGCAATTTAACAAACGGTTCGGCCGAACCGCCTAGAACCAGCAGAATCCCACCACTGGACTGTACTCTAGCTTGAATCACATGACAAAACTAGATAGCTTACTAAAAAGCAGAGACATTACCCTGCCAACAAAAGTGTGTATAGTCAAGGCTATGGTTTTCCCAGTTGCAATGTATGGCTGTGAAAGTTGACCATAAGAAAGGCTGAGCACCAAAGAATTGAGGCCTTTGAACTATGGTGCTGGATAAGAGTCCAGCAAATTCCTTGGACTGCAAGGTGATCAAACCGGTCAGTCCTAGAGGAGATCAACCCTGACTGCTCTTTAGAAGGCCAGATCCTGAAGATGAATACTTTGGCCACCTAATGAGAAGGAAGGACTGGGGAAGAGCCTAATGCTGGGAAAGATTGAGGGCAAAAGAAGAACAGGATGACAGAGAATGAGGTGGCTGGATGGAGTCACTGAAGCAGTCGGCATGAGCTTAGATGGACTCCAGAGGATGGTAGAGGACAGGAAGGCCTGGAGTAACGTTGTCCATGGGGTCGCAATGGGTCGGACACGACTTTGCAACAGCCAACCTAGCCTAGCCATCATTATTATATACTGCTTAGAAATCTAGTACATGAGAAGTAATATTCAAATACACTGTATAAAATAATAAATAAAGTCAGATATTGCCTAGCCCGACTATTCTCCTATGCATAGGATTTGAAATAGCTGACCTTGAAAAGAGAACATATCCTCCTTTATCTGACACATTGTACCTACTTTTCTTCCTGCAGACCTAAAATGTTACCTGAGAAATGATTTTTGGATAGAATTGAGATATGCAAAATCTAGTGCATGTAAGCTCAAAACATAGCCTTAATGCCTAAATTTTATCTGATATGGTGATTTGTCATTGTATCCTTCCTAGGTCTGAGAGAGAGTGATTGGCTTTGTGTCTAAGGCAGGACTAGAACTCACACTCTTCTGGTTTCTAGCCTGATGCCTTAACCAGGTTTCTAGCCTGATGCCTTAACGAACTGGCTCGGATATATTGGCTGCACTAAATTGCCCAATGCATAAATAAATTGACCTACTAGACTCACTTTCAGTGCTGAACTTCTTCACATCTTTTCTTTTCAATGTACTGTAGTAATAAGTATCAGTGAACTGGTCAAGTGTTCCTGATCTGGCATATTTATGTTCTTGTTCATACTCCCACACTTTAAAATATCTTATCCAGTTTAAGCAAAGAAATTCAAAATAGATATTCAGAACCAAATTATGCTATGAGGTTTTCATTTTAAATGACTTCTTTAATGGCAGGTGCCAAATTTCCTATCAAATGGACAGCACCAGAAGCAATTAACTATGGACTTTTCACAATCAAATCTGATGTCTGGTCCTTTGGAATTCTTCTCACTGAAATCGTTACCTACGGACAGACTCCCTATCCAAGTAAGGCAGGCTGCAATCTAACACCCTTCACTCAGTGGTGAAATCTAAAATTAGTTACTACCAGTTCTGTGAGCGTGGCTTGATGGGGGGAGGGGGGTAATGTGACTGGTGGGCATGGCCAATTTTTTTTTTTAACTTTTAAAACCATTTTTTCTACAACCTTTTCAGTGAAGAGGTTGTAAAAAAAATGCTTTCAAAAGGCTCTGACAATCCAAGCTGAGTTGCCTGATCGTCAGGGTTTTTTTTAAAAACCCTCTTGGCAATCAGGCAACTCAGCTGGGGTCATCAGAGCTTGGATGTCAGAGGCATTTAAAAGAAAAAAACTTTTTTTAAAAAAATGGCTCTGACGATCCAAGCTGAATTGCCAATCAGGCAACTCAGCTGGGAACATCAGAGCTTGGATCGTCAGAGCCATTTAAAAGGAAAAAAGCCTCTGATGATCGCGCAGCTCAGCTGGGCATGGGGGGAGGGCAGGGATTTTTGCTACCGGTTCTCCGAACCACCCGCCTCCATCGCTACTGGATCAGGCGATCCGGTCCGAACCGGGAGCATTTCACCCCTGCCTTCACTGCTTTGAACCAATGCTTTTCTCTGATTCCTCCACTATGGGTAAAAGCTCAAAGGAGTTATTGTTAGGTTAATTGTTCAGCCCAGTACTAGACAGCTTTTCATCATCGTATATTTTATTTATTTATTTGTAACCCTGTAAGGCGAGTTGGACTGGAAGAAAGTAACTAGTCCAAGGTCTCCAGCTGGCTTTCATAGCTAAGGTGGGACTAGAATAAATAGTCTTCAGCTTTCTAGCCTGATACCTTAACCACTGGCTTAAAATATACTTCAATTGCCTTCAGATCAATGGTGGGTTTCAAAATTTTTTACTATCGGTTCTATGGGTGTGGCTTGGTGGGCGTGGCAGGGGAAGGATACTGTAAAATCTCCATTCCCTCCCCACTCCAGGGGAAGGTTACTGCAAAATCCCCACTTCCTCCCAATCAGCTGGGACTTGGAAGGCAGAGAATAGATGGGGGCGGGGCCAGTCAGAATTTTTACTATTGGTTCTCCGAACTACTCAAAATTTCCACTATTGGCTCTCCAGAACTGGTCAGAACCTGCTGAAATCCACCTCTGCTTCAGGTGCACTTCAAATGGCTTGTTTACTAATTCAGACGCAAATGTGTTTGAGTTTGATTTCATCAGGTTCTTAGCCTTTATTTTAAGGGATTCGTCGGCACTTTTTTTCCATGAAACAGGTGGGATATGCATGCATTTGCAAAGCTGAATGGAAAACAGGAATAGGAGAATTTAATAAATAACTGTAACTATCACCATCAACACACAAACACACTTAAATGTTAATGCTTCCTGCTTAGAAAATCTTACTTTTGAACACATTTGGAAAACACATAGTGCAAGATATAAAGACTTGAGCCACCAGGAACTCAAAACAGTTGTTTCAGAATTCCAAATGCATGTATGAATAATATATAATTTTGGTCCATTGTAAATCAAGAGCTACCTGTGCATTACATAGTTTACGTATAGTTTAATCTTTCCTTTTCTTCCCAATAGATATGATGAATCATGATGTTATCAGGCATATAGAACAGGGCTACCGGATACCTTGTCCAGAATCATGCCCCTTTAATCTCTATGCAATTATGTTAAAATGTTGGAAGGACAACCCAGAGGAACGACCAACATTTGAATATCTTCAGTCTACCCTTGAAGACTTTTATACAACCACAGAAAAACAGTATGAATCGGAACCCCAAAAATCCTGACCTTTGTTCATCAAAGCTACAGTTTTTTTAAATCATAGCATGGAATAGTTGGGGAGAATATCTTCTTAGCTACACTTTGCAAAGTTGTTCCCAGTCATAGAAGTAAAAACATATCCATCTCTGAAGCTCTATTTACTGCATGTCCTTGCCTGGCTTTGGTTTCACCACCCAGTGAAAAATAATGTAAACCATCAAGACTGGATTTGGAGAAGAACATGTGACAAGAGTAGGGTCTCATTCTTTCACTCATGCTTCCCGAATGCATGTCCATGTCAATTGCTCTGAAATGGTACCTTCTGCTCTATGAGAAAGAATCCAAAGTATAGTATAAGTTCAGTTCAGTTAAAATCAATGTTTCCATTCTGATTGCTTCTGGAATCAGTTGTGACCATTAAAATCACTCTGGTAAATCAAACTTACTCACTTCAGTGTTGTGGCTCACTTCATTGAATGCATGAAGTGGCTAAACAGAATTGTCTCTGATGAGATGGGTGGTACATAAATGAGAGGGGGGGAGAGGGAGAGGGTGTTGTGGCCCGCCAGCAGCCTGCGCAGATTGTTGCTGATCCCGACGACGAGGAGGCTGTTGTGGTGTCGTGCCAGCAGCCTGTGCAGCTGGCACTCAAGTCGGACAGCGAGGAGGCTGAAGAAGATGTGGTGCCAGAGGCAGGGATTCAGCCAGGGCCTTCAGAACCTCCAGAGGCTCCTTTAAGTGCAGAGGATGAAGTGGAGGAGCCTCTTCTCAATGCATGGGCATGGAGAGCTGCCAAAAGGTAGGAGTGGTTACTCAGGAGGAGGTCTCTTCGAGAGTAAGCCTTGGGGCTAATTGGCCACTCCCTTAGCCTATTTAAGTTTGCACTTAAATAGTGCAAACTATTTAAGTGCAAACTTAAATAGTTTGCACTTAAACTTCTAAAAAGCTGCAGGAAACAACGCATGTTCGCTCTGTTAAGGATATTGATGTTGTTTTACCAACCAGCAGAGTAACTGCACAAGGAAACGTTGAGAGCAATGAATAAGAAAACTGGTTTAGCAAAAGTTTACTTTATCATAGGAAAAAGCAGTAGCGTAGTCATAAACAAATCCCAAGTCTTCACCAATAAATCAGTCCAGTAAATCAGTCCAAACAACTCACTCTGGTTAACAAACCACGATGGTAGCAGATCCATCAACAGATAGCAACTCCTTCACATTAGCAGCTCATAGCAGTTCAGTCACAATAGCAGCAGCAGTTCATAGCAGCAGCAGCTTCTAACAGACCAGGTTACAATACTTTGTTTAAATATACTTCCAACTAGTCATTATCCCATTACAGCATGACTCAGCAAGAAGGTAACATTTACAGCTTAAAGTTACAGTATATATATATTGCCTGGACAACTGGTTTAACATTATATACCATATAGAATCCTAACACGCTCGATCATTGAATCTGGATTTTCTTTGCAAACCTTGCTTCTGGGCTTTTTGCCAACTCTCATAAGAGTTTATCTTTCTGTGGAATTTCTGGCAGGTTGTTAAGGACGTTTTAGTTAACAGCCTGCATTTGTAAAAAAAACTACGTTTGGAAGTAAATTGAGTTTGGTTTATAGTTTGTGTATGCTGCATTCTCTGGGATCTGTAGCTGGGGCAGAAAAGAGGAAGAGAGGGAGAGAGAGATGTAGAATTTAAATTGGGATGGCATCTAGGACAACTCACCTCAGCCAATTCACCACAGCCAACTCACCACAGCCATCTTGCCATGGGATACCTCAACGTGGGATTAGTTCCTTTTATTAGTCATCAAAACATTACAAAAGCTGGTAGTCATAGAAATGACTTCCTTTGATACAAGAGATAAAATAATTTTGACGAAAACTTGATCAATAAAAATAAAAGGAACTAAGGGAATCCTGTGGTGAGTTGTCCCGTAGCAGTTTAGCCATGGCAAATTAGCTGCAGTGAGCTGGCCGTGGTGAATTGTCTCATTCCATAAGCAG
>WNWU01013292.1:82183-97126 GCA_012654045.1 Ptyas mucosa
TAGAATAGAATAGAATAGAATAGAATAGAATAGAATAGAATAGAATAATTTTATGTCTATACCACCCCTCTCCCGAAGGACTCGGTGCAGTGCACAGCCAAGTAAAAAACACAATACAAATATCCCAATTAAATTTAAAAATTATTAAAATTATTACATTTATGGCCAAAATTCATTAAAAACCCAAAAATTTAAAACTCCAAATTTAAAAGTCAATTACAAAGATAGCCCTGCTTGTTGGAAGAGCAGGGTCTTGAGGGCACAGCGAAAAACTCGGAGGTCAGAGATTGTGCATATTTCCGGGGGCAGTTCGTTCCAAAGGGCAGGAGCTCCCACAGAGAAGGCCCTCCCCCTGGGTGTCGCCAGCTGACATAGTTTGGCCGACGGCACCCTGAGGAGTCCCTCTCTGTGGGAGCGAACTGGTCGGTGGGAGGCTATCGGTGGCAGAAGGCGGTCTCATAAATTGTAAAGGCTAAGCTGTCTCACAGGTTATAGGGCACAAAATATTGGCTCAAGATACAATTGCGATAACTAGTGAATGCATTTACCTTAAGCATTTAAACTATTCCTTTAAATAATTATAATAATTATTATACTAATTATAATTATACTTAATGCAGGCATCAAATATGCACAAAAGCATGTATCAATAATATGTTGTTGATTAAAGGTTAGATGTAGCACTGGTTTTATTTATTTTGTATTGGGTAGCAGAATACAGCATTAATGCATAAAATTCACAAAAACAGCATATAAAACATTTATTGAAATGTAAAACACTATAATAGTAAATTATTACAATATGAATGATGAGTAAAATTATGAATAAAATTAAATTATGTATGGGCGGTTACAGATGATCAAGAAAATTAAATGTAGAATTAGATGGGTCTTGGATAAGACTACAGGTAGTCCTCGACTTACGACCACAATTGAGTCCAGAATTTAAGTGAGAATTGCTAAGTGAGAAATTTGTTATGTGAGTTTTGTGCCATTTTACAACTTTTCTTGCCACATTTGTTAAGTGAATCACTGCGGTTGTTAAATTAGTGACACAGTAACACTTGTTAAGTGAATCTGCTTCCCCATTTGCTTGTCAGAAGGTCGCAAAATGGGATCACATGACTCTGGGACACAGCAACCATTATAGTTATAAACTAGTTGCTAAGCATCTGAATTTTGATCACGTAACTATAGGGATTCTGCAAAGATTGTAAGTGTGAAAAGGTCACAAGACACTTTTTTTACTGCTGTTGTAATTTTGAACAGTCACAAATGAACTGTCGTAAGTCAAGGACTACCTGTATTATGTCCTCATCCTATTGCTAAATGGAAGTGTGCTCCTCCCATCTTTCAGCTGGTGTAAAATTATATTGACATGGAATTGGCTTTCCCCATTGCTGGTCCCTCTCCCATCTGTGTTTCCCAATCATTGGAAACCCTCTGATATCCCTCCAAGATACTGTGTGGCAGAGACTAATAGAAGTTATACTTCCTGAGGCTGGCCTTGGACAGTGTCAGAATATGGGGCAAAATACCACATTAACGCTAATACAACTAGAGATGGCTTAGGCTGACTCGCTCATGGGTTGGGAACAGAGGTGGGTTTCAGCAGATTCTGACCAGTTCTGGAGAACCGGTAGCAGAAATTTTGAGTAGTTGGCAGAACCGGTAAATACCACCCCCGACAGGCCCTCCCCCCATCCATTCTCTGCCTCCTGAGTCCCAGCTGATTGGGAGAAAATGGGGATTTTGAAGTAACCTTTCCCTGGAGTGGGGAGGGAATGAAGATTTTACAGTATCCTTCCCCTGCCACGCCCACCAAGCCACACCCACAGAACCGGTAGTAAAAGCTTTGAAACTCACCACTGGTTGGGAATTAGATTAAGACAATCTCACTTGTACCACACATTAGCCTGAGATGAAATGGATTTAGGTTGCTAGTAGTTCAATATGTAGGAACTTAGAACAAGATCAAAAGCAATTTCTAAGAGGCCCATTTCTAACAGATTGACCATTTGGAGCCATTTGGATCACATCAGCCCATTTGGATATTGCAATTTGAGTCACTAAAATGGAATAAGTTTGCACATATTGGCTGATGAAATTCCATGTCTAAAGGATTATTTCAAAATTTGGATCTTCTTAATTTCCCTTCAGTATTTGGAAAGACAACAAATAAATAGACCACAAATATACAAAAACAGCATTGTCGTAATCATCATCATCATCATCATCATCATCATCATCATCATCATCGTTATTTATTACTGATTACCTGTATTTATTAAGCGGATAAAGGACAAAGAATAAGCCTTGCTGCAAAATTAGTTTCTAATGTTTGTGACACATACACACACACATACATATACATACACACACAATAAAAAGAGAAGCAGGTTCCAACAACTGTCATTGCCTGATTTTAACAGGATTACTACCCCTTTTTCCCTGGAAATAAGACCTATCCTGAAAATAAGACCCAGCATGTTTTTACACATGTGCCTAATATAAGGCCTACCCCCAAAATAAGCCCTACTTAAGAACCTCTGCGGCCGACTGGCTGGCTACCCATTCCATCTGGTTGCTCACAGTGCCGCCAACACGAGGTGAGGGTGTGGAGCTGCCCCATGCACACTGCACTGGCTTACTTCAGGGCCCCCACAGCCAGACCCTCCACGCCCCAACAAAAATGGCCTTGTGGCCATGGCACCGGCACATTACTCAGCCTCCTGCTCCTTTGCGGCCATGAGCAAGCAGAAGGGGATTGGAAGCCATGTGGGGTCCTGCTGGACAGGGTTGCCGGAGCCACTGTCGTAAGGTGAGGCAGGTGTCAGGGCATGGGTGACCTGGCTGCGGGCACTCTGAGGTAAGTCGGTGAAGGGAGTGTGGGGCAGCTCCACTTCACAGTGGCAGCACTCACATGCCACGTGGCCCCCTGCCTGGCTGTGAGCAAGCAGAAGACATGGCCCTCCCGTACATGGAGAAAAAATAAGACATCCCCTGAAAATAAGCCCTAGTGCTTATTTTGGAGCCCAAAAGAAAATAAGACTGGATCTTATTTTCAGGAAAACACGGGTAATTTAACACTTGGCATTACATTCACACACCTGCACAAACTATAGTTTTGCTGCCCTGGGCAACCGGCAACTGCAGCCAAATGTTCTTTCTCACAAGTAAATTGAAAAGTCATTTCCCTGCATCTTTTCCTACTGTGGATGTTGATGAGGCATTACAGAATTGGCTGAAATGGAAATATTTTGTTCAGTCAATAAAGGTACATGTTATTTATTTAGCATATGGTATATTATACATGGACTAGCAATACATATATTAACATTTCACTTAGATTAGTAAAACTACAATAAAAAAATGTAAAAAGATCTATGTTTGATACCAACCTCTATTCCATCTTACCATTGAAGCGCAGCATCATTCATATTTTTTAAAAATCAGATCCTGGACCAGTATATGCTCTCAACTTACAGCCAGTCACTATATGATACACAGATTGATGTGGGACCCTGAGGGGAGGATACACATGGGTACCCGGGACTATGATAGTAGTATCAATCAATCCAACAAAGGTGGATTCAGGGGATTCAGCTTCGGATTAAACTGATTCAAACTCACAAATCTGCTTATGTATTTTCCTGTCGCCATACTTGTAATAGGCTTAACAAGGAAGGAAGGACAAAGGGGGGGAGGGGGAGATATTAATGTGTTGTTCTTCTAGTTGACCACTTGATGTCTCCCTTCTCTCAGTGAATGCTAAAAGATGAAAGGAATGCTGAGGATTTTTTACAACATGAATAGTTGTGCAAGACTTTGTGCAAAAGATTTTCAGGTCTCCTCCAAAAAGCTATTCTTTACAGTAATGCATTAAATGCTTAAGAATTTTTAAAATATGCATTACTTCTTCAGTTTTGAAAATGCCCCTCTTAACTATAAAAACCTATGTGGGAGTGTTCATCAGTTCAACACATGAACTACAGGTAGTCCTCGATTTACAACCACAATTGAGCCCAAAATTTATGTTGCTAAGTGAGAAATTTGTTAAGTGAGTCTTGCTCCATTTTTACAACCTTTCTTGCCACATTCGTTAAGTGAATCACTGCAGTTGTTAAATTAGTCGCACATTGTTAAGTGAATCTGGCTTCTCCATTTATTATATAATGAACCCTGAGTTTTGGAGATAGAATTACAAAGCTCTTCAGCCACACTTTTGAACTAATCACATTGTCACACAGACCCTGCATGGGTATTCCACTCTTATGTCTTAAACAAATTGGCTTATGTATTGGTGGAGTGCATTGATGAATTCCCCACTTAGAAAGGGAGACATGTATAATTTCAGAATTGTTTAATAATTTGATTGTATTTGGCTATGACAATATCACATTTCAAGGTCTGCGATAGGAGCTTGGACTGTTATGATTCTAGATAATGCTGAATTCCAAGCATAGCTCATCCTTATTCACATTGGCTGAGACTACTGGGAAATTAGTTCAGCAAGAAATGAAGGCCCAAAAGTTCATCACACATGCCCTAGAACTGTGATGGTGAACCTATGGCACATGTGCCACAGCTGTCATGCAGCGCCCTCGCCACACTAGCCATTGCCCCAGTTCAGCTCCGCCGTGCATGCATGTGCGCCTCCTACCGGCCAGCTGGTGATCGGGTCTCTGCCACGCATGTGCGGGGGGTGGGATGCATGCAGGGGATGTATGCACATGCGTGGGGGCAGGGTGCATGAAGGAGGGCCACATGCTCATGTGTGGGGGCCGTGTGCGCATTGCATTTTGGGGGTTGGGGGCACGCGCGCTTTGGGCACTCGGTCCAGAAAAGGTTAGCCATCACTGCCCTAGAATTTCAATAATGACCTTAGTATTTTCATATCTCCTCCCAGGAACAAGTAAGTGCCCAGTTGCAAAATAGCAGTAGCACTTAAATTTATATACCACTTCACAATGTTTTACAGCTCTCTCTAAGCAGTTTACAGAGTCCCCAACAATCTGGGTCTTCATTTTACCGACCTCGGAAGGATGGAAGGCTGAGTCAACCTTGAGCCTAGTGAGATTTGAACTGCCAAATTCCAGGCAGCCAGCAGACAGCAGAAGTAACTGCAGTACTGCAGTCTAACCACTGTGCTACCAAGGCTGATGATTTTATTAGAAACATGGTTACAAGAAATGCAGCCTAACACCTTCCAGATATTTTCAGGTGAAAAATTATACAGGACCTTCTCACTGTATCCTTTATTTAGAACTCAAGAAAACAGTAGCCTCCAAGATGTGAAAAGCACCATATTTTCTACTGTCCCCCTCCCCCCGTCATATTCCCTTAAATTTCTACCTTTTGAACCCCTACAACCAACTAATATTTTACATTCATTTCTCTTCATTGTGTCCTTTAGACTGCATGCTAGGTGGTCCTCAGGGCCATCACAGGATTAGCTTCCCTTTTGATAAAGCAGGGGATGAAGAGGTCACTTGGAGGTCAAACCCTGGATATGTATTACCCATCTCTGGAGACAATGGACTTCAGGAGAAACAGCATCCAAAGCCAGTTACACTCTGATCTTTCATAACCTGGTGGCAGTTGGTGTAAACTTCCCTCTCCTTGATGTGACTGGGATTTCACCTTGTAATTGATTATTTCCCGCCCACCAACACCACCAATATCCTGCACTTCTTTTCTTTCTTTTGGGTCTTCACTGCATCTAGATTCATCAACCTTCTAACAGAGAATCTAACAAATAGCAATATTAGGCTTTGTGGCTCAGATTCTGCATAAACTGAAAAGTGTAAGGCAATATGCAACCTCCAGCAGTTTAAAGCTTACCCCTGGTCCTGCATGGCATGCCAAGGGCTACAACCTAAAAAAGAGTAGGCCAAGGATCCCATTTTTAAAAAGTTTTCTAGCATTCCTTGAGATAAAATGGTGCCTTATAGTTCTGCAGAACATAAGGCAACTTTTTTGTCCTATAACCCTTCCCCCTACAAATGTCCCATATCCACCCCCCACCCAAAAGAAACATGTGGCTTCAATCACTTGGGGAAATAGCAAAAAGATTATTGGGAGTCATACTTTTTGCACCCAGAATATCCCATACAGTTGTCATCAATTGAATAGAAAAATTATCATTTATAAGAATTCTCCATATTAAAGTCCTGCAGGATTATCAGTGTTGGGCAAGTGGATGAAGAAAAATCTGGAGATATGTTCAGCATGTTCTCCGTAGTATAGACCCATTTACAGTATTCATCACCATGTTTCCCAATCGGAATTTTTTCTAGGAGAACCCAAAAAAGTTTCTATGAAGAAACCTTTCTGGTGGGTTACCCCCAGCAATTAAAAATATGTTGTATTCAAACAAGGAGATAATTTTCTCCAAGAGAGCTACATCCCATGAACCTAGTAAAATTTATAGCTTTTGTATTAAGATCTGCAGTGGAACTTTGTTCATTCCCTCCCATGCCAAACATAATTGTAAATATTTAATATTCTTTTGATCTTAGTCACTGCTGCACATTGTTTGCCTCCAGAACAGAAAAGAAAGCCAAATGAAGGGTCTGTGGAGAGGCTGGCAATTTGTTACTTCCTCTGGAACATGTAGAGAATGGCCTTTCCCATGCTGGGGCCCTCTGGATCTTTCAGAGGTTCAATTCCCAGAATTCCTAGTCAGCCTGACCATGCTAGCTGCCAACTCCAGCACATCTGGAGGGCATGAGGAAGTGTAGAGCAGAATAACAAAGCTGGACCTCCATTGCAGCTATACAACTCACTGTTTGTAAGTTTAGAGAAGGCAGGCAGCTGTGCAAAGTTGTCTTTTACAAGGTTGCCAAGCTGATTAACGTCAGCAGAAGCTAAGCAGGTTGTTTTTGTTTTATAACCTGGATAGGCCCAACTAAATCTCGAAGGCTGCCTTTTCAGCTGCAAGACAAGGTGAAGGCCATGGGATCTGGCCATCTGTGTGCATCAGCACCCCAGAAGCCTCCTCCCTTCAGCGATCCTCCTCCAGTTCTTGGACAACTCCCGTGTGCTTTGGGGAGAAAACAAGCTGAGCACATCCAAATCATGAAAAAGAAAAAGGGCTCTCTGAAGCTCAAGGTAACAACAAAGAACAGCTGCACCCAATTCCCATGTCTACCCTCCTCTTCTGGCGGGAATGTCCTGTACCCAGCAGCACAGGGGAGGAATGTTGAAATAAGGAGGGGAGAGCAACGACCTGCGTCAATCAGCCCCAGCTAAGAAGCCTTGACTCCTTGCATGGGAGAGGGGGAGGCGATTGAGTCTTGTGGTCAATGAAGGGCATGCTACAAATCTTGATTACAAAGACAAATAGAAGATCAGGGAAATTAAATCCATACTGATGCCATTGGTGAATGAACCTCAGTCCCCTGATGAACAAAATCAATAGCTAGCTATGTCTTAGGACTCTAATTGAATCAACTGACAGTCGGTGACAGATTTACCACTTTGTACTGAGTTAGAATATTCTAGGCCAGGATTACTGAAACAGACTGGCAGACGCTGCCTGGATTTCTACAGGAGGGAAGGAACCTGTGCTCTTTTGTCCCTATAGCATGTACTCAACCACTGAGTTATTGCCTGGAAACCAACACAGATGAGGAGCATGTGAAACAGCTGCCTGGATTTATGCTGCTGAAGGATTGTCTTGCAGAAGATGAAACAGATGTGTTCTTGGTGTCTCAAGAAGGCAGAACAAGAACCAATGATTGGATGTTGTAGGTTATACATTATTAAACATTTTAGTACTGAATGCTATGCAAAAATCAACCATGTGATCTTTAATTATAGTAGCTATACCATTTCTGGCAAATGCCAGCTAGTTATTAAGGTTGCATTTATGAACTGCCTTCTACATCCATGGGAGGAAGGGGGAATAGGAGTTTCACGTTCTTTCCCAACTCTATAAATCTGGATGTACTTATACTCCTTACCTAGAACAGAGAGTGCTAAAATCTAAACAATAATTAATTGCCTCGTTGCATACTGTCTCCATTGCTAGCAGGGAGCAGCAGCAACTCATTAAACATCAAAGTTTTCTAAGAGTTCAGCTGGATTAAGACAAAGATTTATCTAGTCCTGAATCTTTTTTTCTTCAGTGGCCAAGTAATGTCCCACAAAAGCCCAGAAGCTGGACACAGAAACAATGATGTGGCAAATATATTCAGATGTATGTTACCCACGTGGACCCAAGTCCACAGCCTAATATATTGTAGATTAGAACAAACAGAACAGAACAGAACAGAACACTTTATTGGCCAAGTGTGATTGGACACACAAGGAATTTGTCTTTAACTTTTAAACTGGTAATTGTCAACACATCTTGTGAGTTTTATTTAAAGGTGAAGTGACTTATAAAAGTGAAATGGCACACTAAGATAATACTTAATACATATTTCTGTGACCTACACCCATTGTAGAAAATGCAAATAAAGAAAATGCTGTATGGCTTGCTACCATCAATCTTCCATCTTTTGAAGGTTTTGATGAACTACAGAAAAACCTACAAATCAAACCTCACAGGGAGCGTACATAATGAACACATATACCGCATAAAAATAAGTACCTGATAAAATGAACAACTCAGAGGAATCTATTAATGTGAATGAATGACTATAAAAGGTAGGGAATGCGTGCAATACCAAGTCATCTGTTACCACATAAATGGTAAGCAAGTTGGCAGAAGTGGCAAGAGTGGAGAAAAATAATTGCAGATTCACCCTTAATTTAATTCCAAGAAAAATAAAAATCTCTGCCTGAATAATAGATATTTGGAGATAACTGGGGGAAAAATAGTGTTTGTGTGTGTTAGACAAAAAATGCTGAGCTTGGCTGAAGCAGAAGAAAAGTAGGCAGAATTTTGCTGGCTATGGGTTTCCTCCAATTGAGTTAAGGATTTCCCCTCAGAAGCCTCTCATGAGGTGAATTAATCTCTTGATTACAACATCCTGTCAAGAGTGTGGCCATTTGTTTGTGATCCATGAAGGGGCAGGTTCCAATTTGTCTTGCTGGTGACAGGAGCAGCACTTCATGGGGAGGTGGCATTTTTAAAAAATTGAGTGAAAGCCTTCCATGACTTTTGTTCTCATGCTAGAGTAGACGGAGATTTTTTAAAAATGTATTTGCATGCTTTTTAAAAAAAAGTCCAACATTAACCAAAAATTACCTAGGTAGCATCCAGGAAGCATTGCAAACCATCCGCTATAAAAAATATGTAACTAGGAAATGGAAAACAAGCTTAAAATTCACAGTAAAAAAAATTAGAAGGACTTACGTGTTTTTTAAAATGGACAAATCCATGGAATTTTTTTTCAAAAAATCTTTGCCTGACATTGAAAAGATTTCAACACATATCTACCCCACCTTTCAACTACCATCAGGCCCACTGGTGAAAAACTTAAGTGCTGTGGGTTGTATCTTGAAGTTTGCATTTAATCTGCAGTTCCAACAGGTGGCAGCATCTGGCCAAACTTGGTTGATCTCAATAAACACTAAGCCAGTTCAGACTTAGTCCTAGAATGAGAGACCATCAGGAAATCTTAAAATTGTAAGCTAGATTGGTGAATCCAGAAAACATTCCAGGAGCTGGTGGTGCCAAACCACCTTCATATATAACAATAAATAAAAAAAGTAATAAAATATAGCAGTGCAATTATTTTGTTTACAGCCGAGAGTTTTTTGAGACAGTTAATTAATCTTAAAAATAAATAAATGTGTTGCTATGGATGTGTCCGTGTATCACCAGGAATTAAGCTTGAATCAATGGTGTCTTTAACCTTTATTATTACTTTATTTAAAGTTTGCTGGAAAATGGCATAAAAATCTTCCAAAATGTTAAACTTAGATGTGTGTGATTAGAAAATTCAATTTTACGAATTCTGAGAAGCATCAGCCACTGGAAGAATAAGTTATGATTCACATCTGATCACAGGAAGGGTAGTGAACTGGCAGAGTTAAACAACCCGAGAAGTAGGACATCAGCAATGTGAAAGAAAAATCAACAGAACAGGCAGGGTGTTGATGTAGAACAAGAAATCAGAAACAAAGAGGTTTTGATTGGACTGTTTAGATCAGGGGTGTCAAACTCAAGGCCCACAGGCCCCATCCGGCCTGCAATGTGACTAGATCTGGCCCACGGGATTGCCCTGGAAACAGGGGGGAGATCCCCAGTGTGTACGTGCACACACACAAATACATGTGCAGGTCTGGGAGAAGTGAGATAGAGGCCCATCAGGCGCAGAGGAAACAATGGAGGAGGGGTCAAAATGGGAAGCCTCTGCCCTGAGCCTCTGGCAGTTGTGTCATTCCCTCTGCGCCTGATGGGCCTCCGTGTGACGTGAGAGGGATGGCAAGGCTCCTCTGATAGACAAGGTTTGGAACTCGCCCTGGTCTCGCCTTCCTCTGCTGGAGACAATGGATCCCCCCAGCTCCCGTCACACCACCACAGGTGCCCCTGGCCACAAGTGATGTTGATCTGGCCACACCCACACCCACCACAGCCAGCCCCCCCCCGAGGTCAACCACAAGCCTGATGCGGCCCTCAATGAAATAGAGTTTGACATCCCTGGTTTAGATGCTTGTCCTGAATCTTTCGTAGCTCTTGGTTTTATGACAGTTTCTTCTCTTTTTGTATGTTTGGTTTAAACATCATGAATGAAACACACCAACCCTGTAAGCAGCTTAAGAGTCTGACAATATTAAAATGCATTTCCATTATTGAACCTACATAAAGTAATTTCCATTATTGAGCCTGCATGATCTCTCACAGCCTATCACATGGCTGGCAAGATGCTGCCTTTGCAAAGTTCTATCATTTCAGACTGCAGTTGGGCTCATCTCAAGTTTGTTTTCCCCCACATTAAAAAAACAAATGAAATGGAACCAAGAGTTGAGTGTGAAGACCTGTCCATATGTATAAAGACAATGTTTAAGAACAAAAGGCTTAAATATTGCATCATGCAGGAACAGCACTGCTCCCTATCTGTGATGATTAATAGCACCAGAGACTGTAAACTGCTGGAATCTGAAAGCAAAATAGAAACAAGTTCTAGATGGTATTAGATTATATGATCTGATATACATCTGCTTTGTATTAACACAGGCTGCAGCCAGCTTTTAACTTATAAAAATGCTGGACTACAGTGTTCATTAAAATCATTCAATACAGTCAATGACCTCTTAGGAAAGCATTTATTCTAGGGTTTGGTTTTTTTTCAACCTTGGCAAATTTAAGATGTTTGGATTTTAACTTCCAGAATTCAACTTCAACTCTAGATGGGGAATTCTCGGAGTTGAAGTCCATAATCTTAAAACTTGCCAAGGTTGGAAAGCACTGATCTACTCCAACACCTTCAAAGATTACTATCCTCCCAACTGTAATAAAATCAGCATTATTTTTCTTTCTCGGATCATGTTAAAAGCTTCCAGTATGCAGCCTGATATGCTTCTGTAATATCTGGAGGCTCTATCTAATTTCTGAGGGCATAAGTAGCTGTCTCTGCCACTAATGTGTTACTGATATGTTCAAAGTACTTATATTGACATATAATAAAGCCCTCTGGAGTTTAGAACTTGGCTACTTAATTAATCTGAATAATTTTCTACCTTGAATATCAGACCCATCATTAAAATGCAGTTGCAGTCTTGATGGCGCCACTGAAACTTGGCCAGTGCTCATGGTCTGTGGCAAGCTAAAAGAAAATTGTTGGGTTTTTTTTAACTCTTAACATCCTGAAAAGGGAATTCCCTTCCTAGTCCAATTGCAAATGATGCCAAGCCTTATAAACTTTAGCACCTGCTGGAAATTTAATTGTTTATCCAACTAGATCTATGCTGCTGGTTCTCTTGTTGTCTGTTTTTGTTATCTTGAACAAGATCAATGTTGCAATGTTATGGTTTTAACAGTGCTGCCCTATTTTGAACTTCTTTGGAATCATAGTGAAAAACAGTTTGTACATATGTACATAAATACATACATAAGATGGAATGATTGGATGGAATGATTACTCACAAACAAATGTGTTGCTATGACCAGTATAACTTGGTTACAGCTTAATTATAATTATTAATTATAATTATGGACCTGGCAGTGTTGGCTAACTATCGTCCGGTCTCCAACCTTCGTTTTGTTGCGAAGGTTGTTGAGAGTGTGGTTGCACGACAGCTCCCCCAGTACCTGGATGAAACGACATATCTGGATCCGTTCCAGTCGGGCTTCAGGCCTGGGCACAGCACAGAAACGGCATTGGTCGCGTTGGTTGATGATCTCTGGAGGGCTCGGGACAGGGGTTGCTCCTCTGTCCTGGTCCTATTAGACCTCTCAGCGGTTTTTGATACCATCGACCATGGTATCATGCTGCACCGGTTGGAAGAGTTGGGGGGGAGGCACCGTATTGCGGTGGTTCTCCTCCTTTCTCTCCGACTGGTTGCAGTCTGTGTTGGCAGGGGGGCAGAGGTCGACCCCGAGGCCCCTCATATGTGGGGTGCCACAAGGGTCAGTCCTCTCGCCCCTTTTGTTCAACATTTATGTAAAGCCGTTGGGGGAGATCATCCGTGGTTTCGGGGTGAAGTACCACCAGTACGCTGATGACACCCAGCTGTACATCTCCACCCTGGACCACCCCAACGATGCCCTTGAAGTGATGTCCCGGTGTCTGGAGGCCGTGCAGATCTGGATGGGGAGAAACAGGTTCAGGCTCAACCCATCCAAGACCGAGTGGCTGTGGCTCCTGACGTCCCAATATAGTCAGCTGGTGCCATCGCTGACTATTGGGGGCGAATCATTGGCCCCCACGGAGAGGGCTCGCAACTTGGGTCCTGGATTCACAGCTGTCTTTAGAAGAGCATTTGACGGCCGTGACCGGGAGGATTTTTCATCAGGTTCGCCTGATTCACCAGTTGCGTCCTTTTCTGGATCGGGACTCTCTACACACAGTCACTCATGCCCTCGTCACTTCCCGTCTGGACTACTGTAACACTCTCTACATGGGGCTCCCCTTGAGGAGCACCCGGAGGCTCCAACTGGCGCAGAGTGCGGCCGCGCGGGTGGTTATGGGAACGACATGGCGCTCCCGTGTGACACCTCTGCTGCACGAGCTAGACTGGCTCCCGGTGGTCTTCCGGGTGCACTTCAAGGTTTTGGTTACCACCTTTAGAGGTGGTAACCACCTAAGCCTCCTATGGCTTAGGACCTGGTTATCTACGGACCGTCTACTACCACAAACAGCCTCCCACCGACCGATACGCTCTCATAGAGAGGGGCTCCTCCAGGTGCCGTCGGCCAAACAGTGTCGGCTGGCGGCCCCCAGGGGGAGGTCCTCCTCTGTGGGGGCACCCACTAGCTGGAACGAGCTCCCCCCCAGAGATACGGAGGATCCCGGATCTGCGCACTTTCCACCGTGCGCTTAAGACTCTCCTATTTCAGCAAGCCGGCCTGGCCTAACCTTCTCCCCTTTTTAAAATTCTTTTAAATTGAAATTTAAATCTTTTTAAATTGTTGGGTTTTTAATTGTCCTAGGCTAAACTATTTAATTTGGTTTTATTTATGTTTTAACTTTTGTATCTATGTATTTTATTCTGTGCCTGTTCACCGCCCTGAATCCTTTGGGAGTAGGGCGGTATATAAATCTAAATAAATGAAATGAAATGAAATGAAATTATACCTGGTATGAATATGTCTTTTTTCCCTTGTTTTGTAGCTTATCTGAACTACACTAAATGACCATTTGTAAATGACTAAGGAAAAATAAACCCAGAAACCTAATGATATAGATTTCATTTTCTGTATATCATGTTATATTGTTCTGACTCGACATTGTAGTTTGAAGGACTCGGCCTTAAGAATCCCTTTTTCAAAGCTGTTGCAGAGCTGAACATTCCCTCTAGAAGTTTTCTAAAAATACCCCAAATTCCCTTTTTGAGATCTTCCCTCTTCTCTCTTCCCCACATGACCCTTCTCTTGACAGGAACCATGCCTCCCTACAATGTCCATCAAAGCTAACTTGGCCAGTGTCAGCCACAGTTCCCTATAATCTCCCAGGAGGTATAGTGGTGCCAGAAGTGACAGAAGTCTTTATCCACATCTCTGAAATATAAACAATATTCCAGAATAATTACAGGAGCTGCATTAGCAACCAATACCCTTTAACCATTTTGGTCCAGATAACGTTAAGGGAAAAAAATTATTATCATTAATACCTGGCTTGGGGTCTTCAACACATCTTTATCCTTATCAACTGTAGCAAAGTACCTCAGCGAACAGCAAATTTCAGACTCCTTCTCTTTTTTTGTCCTTCAGAGAGACAGGATTTTTTTTTTTTTTTTTTTTTTTTTTTGCTGTAAGCTTCACGTTTCTACAAAAAGCAAGATCAAACATCCTGCTAGGTTTAGGATGAAAAGTCTGGAGATCAGTTCAAACAGCATGTAAACAGTGTCAGATTCTCCTAGAAAATGACTATGGCTGTCAAATCACTTTTAAAAAAGGAAAGCAAAATGGATTAAATGTCTGCCTTTTAATTTGTTCCTCAATTAATCCATGAAATTCATGCACATGTTGCAGGACATTAGAATAGATGCCTTTTCAGGATTTTGAAGAATAGATGGAAAGTGGTTTATTTTACTAGCTTCCTGCAAATTTACTTTGGATGGAAAATAGGTTTCCTAGAAAGTACAGACTTACCATTGGCACTCATTCCCTAGTACTTCTCATCAGTTATGACAGACAGCCAAATGTACAGGCATGTGTTGGGAGGGGCGAGGGGGTTGGTGCAGTGTATCACTTATAACTTCCTACTATTGCTAAATATGACTACACTAATGCACAGTAAATTCCAGACTATGACAATAAAATGATAGATAGATGATGGATGGATGGATGGATGGATGGATGGATGGATGGATGGATGGATGGAT
>WNWU01013292.1:113782-136358 GCA_012654045.1 Ptyas mucosa
AGGAGAAGGAGAAGGAGAAGGAGAAGGAGAAGGAGAAGGAGAAGGAGAAGGAGAAGGAGAAGGAGAAGTCTATGAAGGTTTCTGACTGATACCCACATTATTAAGAGTATCTTAGTAACTTTTGAAACATATATTAAAAGACACATATTTTCATGGGGCTGCAGTTCACTTCATCAGATGCATACTGATCTTGCTAATAGTTTTGAAAGATTAAAGAAATTATATTATTATTATTATTATTATTATTATATTTATTATATTTATTATATTTATTATTAGTCTTTCTGATTTGAACTGCACTACTATGGATGACCACTAGAAGGCCATAAAGAATTTGCAATTTCTGTAGATCTGTGGCAGCTCAGATCTCATAATTATACATAATATTAGATCCATAATCTGGCAACCCAGTTTATTGGATCCATAATCTTGCAACTCAGCAATTTGACATATCAAAAGTCAGATTCATATTTTTAGTTGCACAATATTCTTTCTTACATTTTATAGCAGAAATGTGAAAACTGGGTCCATTCATTCACTATTGCTGCTTCCTTGCAATATGAATTGATTGTTCAATCTTCATTAATCAGTTTGATACATCTATTTTGTGTTATTCTCCCCCACCTATTATTTCTGCTCTGCTTATTCTTTCTGTGCTAATCATCTTCTTTGTCAAATAAAGCACTTTTAAAACGTATGTGAAATCCTGTATTTAATAGTAATAATTCTAAAAGTCAGAACATTTGTAGACATTTTTTAAAATAAATAGGATTTTAAGTATAAAGAAGCCTGCGTAAAACTACTTTTTCCAATGACCTTCAAGCTATTTTCCCCCAGAAAAGCCAGAGGCTTTATCTTTGGACAATTCTATAATTTTTCTTGCTTTTAATCCAAAATATAACAACTGTTGGAAAACATCCAGTATATGGCTTTGAAGGGTGATTACACTCTCTAGCCACCTGGTTTAAATGCAGGAAGAAGAAAAACAACTGCTGAAGAAAAAAAAAAGAACTTTCCTAGTCAGGTTGAAATAGATGTTAACATTTCTAATGCTCTATACAATTTTCTTAAAGCAATAAGAAAAGATTGGCAATCCCTACTTAACAGAAATTAGATAAAGGTGTCTCTGCTTTTAAGGCAGTTTTCTACAGCCTGATGCCTCCAAACCAGTGGTGAAATGTAAAATTTGTTACTACCGGTTCTGTGGGCGTGGCTTGGGGGGGGTAATGTGACTGGGTAGGCATGGCCAACTTTTTTTGTTTTTACTTTTAAAAGCATTTTTTCTACAACCTTAAGTGGTTGCAGGAAAAAAATGCTGTTAAAAGCCTCTGACGATCCCAGCTGAGCCGTGTGATCATCAGAGGCTTTTTTTTTTTTTACTTTTAAAAGCATTTTTTCGGCCAAAGAGGTTGTAGAAAAAATGCTTTTACAAGTAAAAAAAAAAAAGCCTCTGATGATCGCACGGCTCAGCTGGGCATAGGGGGGCAGGGATTTTTGCTACCGGTTCTCTGAACCACCCACTGGCATCGCTACCAGATCGGGTGATCCGGTCCGAACCAGGAGGATTTCACCCCTGCTCCAAACATGTTGAACTGCAGTCCCCTGTCTAGAGATGAAGGAAGCCATAGACCAAAACTTCTGCAAGTCAGTTGCCTGATGAAGATGGAAGACAATGACGAATCAGTTCCATCTTGTTGCCAACATAATTACTTGATACTTATGAGATCTACAGCAATTCAATTCAGTTCACTTTTATTCTAGCCCATCGATATCCATTGTGGCTTACTCACAAGGGTACCCTAATACCACTGGTTTTTCTTTTGTGACAAAACATTGTTGTAAAATTTAAAAGAAGACCTATAGAAGACCTATAGAATTTTCAGACACTTATAGCTTGGCCATATTTTTGGCTTGCTTAAGTATAGAATATAAGGTATAATTTTATCAGAATAGGCTGCATTGAATTAAATGACATTCCCTTCCTGCCCTCCTCCAAAATTCATATCGTCAGATTCTTTCATAATTTGTGAAGAAAGCAAAAAAGAGAAGAAAAGCGTGATGTATATCATTGGGAACCAAAATCAATGTATGAATAGATATAGGGAAGCTCTTCTAAGAAAGACTGGTAAAGAACTGCCATTTCATTCTAAAAGGTAAGTGAAATACAAATGTTTTGTATTTTAAAAAGAAATTTAGGCTGGCAGACTTACTGTAGTTACAGTAGTTTTTGGGAAAGCTTTACAAGAGCCTTGCTCTGGGTATTTCATTCAGCCAGTTCCTGTCTTGGAAAGCATATTAAGAGATAGTCTGCCAACTGGGAGCTTGGAGAAAATCCTACCTACTTGGCTGCATTTATTGAAGCATGAGTGATTGAGACTTATTTTTAAACAAAGCCATTTGAAAATAGCTGATGTGTGCTAGAGAATATATGATTATAATGCCTGATTCTTTGCTGTGACATTGGAGAGTGGGAAGTTTGAGAAGTGGAGAGCCTCCAGTCCAAAAGTCACTATTATACATTTAGAATTTTAGGAGCAGGATTTTTCAGTAATTTTGGAATATTCTCATTTTTCTTTAAAAAAAACAAAACATTTCTTGAGTTGTGTTCCAAGTTCTTTCCATAGTCTTGGTTATTTGGGAATTTATCAATGCAAGTGCTGGGCTCACTTGCATAGTATTCATAAAATGTCTCTGTAACCCAGAATGTAGAAGGACGAACCAGCAACAACACTAGAGAAATTTATTTATTTATTTTTTATTTTTATTTTCATTTCATTAAGTGTTGTACCTTATGATTCTTGATGAAAGTATCTTTTCTTTTATGTACACTGAGAGCCGTATGCACTAAGACAAATTCCTTGTGTGTCCAATCACACTTGGCCAATAAAAAATTCTATTCTATTCTATTCTTTATTTTTACAAATAAGGCAGTGAATATATCCAACACGTCTTCCTCCAATTTTCCCCACAGCAACAACCCTATGAGGTGGGTTGGGCTGAGAGAGAAAGACTGGCCCAAGTTTGAAATTACTTTAAAAAAAACAAAGGGATTGAACTATCATGTTAATTAAAAAATTGTTATTTCATTATTTAGAAAGATAAGGTAATGAATTTTATTTCAATCCATTTATTAATGGAGATCTCAAAACAAGATTTTTCCTGTGGCAATAATATCTAATAACCCAATTAATTGTCATGTGGGACCTAGGTTTTAGCCAAGCAAACTATCCTGTTGTTTTTTATTGCTGCTTTGTTGTTCATTTTGCATATCATTGGATAATTTGGAAGACATGGTCGCTCATTTAATGCTTTTCTCTGAGGCATGTTGTTTCACAAAAAGTTTGAAAGTGTCAAATTGTTTTCAAATTTATTGAGAATATGAGCCAAATGTTCTCTTTAAAAAATTTGGATAGACTCAGATATCATGCTTAAAATCATAATGTGGTTTGTTTGTAGCATGGTGCAATGTAAGAATCAGCCACTAAGTTTTATCAACCATGGTTTTTGGTGTGGCACAATGCAAACATTATTTGCATGGCCACATTTTACAGAATAAGCCATAATTGGCTAGTTTAACAGAACATATTAGGCAGAAACCAAACAAATTACATTATGTGTGAACCCCACCAGCTGCTGTGGATTAGACCATGCCTTCCTGCCTGTTTTCTGAATTGGTTTGTTTTCTTCTGACCAAGAACTCTGGTAAGAAAGAATGAGGTGGGTCTGTGGAAAAAATGGCAGGATGCAATCCATATTCATCACCAGAAATCCTTGGTAGACTCTTTCACTTACACCTAACCCAGGTGGGGGCAGGGAAAGGTCGTAGATTTTAGATTCCAGTTGTTGAATGCTTTTGTCCAGAGCAAAAGGTCATGAGATAAAAATGGTCGATTCTTGCTTTTTGTGTTGCTAAGAGATGGCGATATCTGCTCCTTTTTGCCCTGTATTTGCTCACCTGCTAAATGCCAGCACTCACCAAAAAAATCCAGCAGAATTAACTATTTGTTAGCTACTGTCAACTATCCTGTACCCCTCGATATGAAAGTTTATATTATGAATCTTTAGCTATTAGCTTATTTTCTCTGCTTATTAACCTCATTTAGTATCCAATGTCATAGGATTGGAAGGATCCCTTCCAAAACAGCATCAGCGCTAACAATTTTCTGTGTCAGTAATGCAAGTATTAGAATGGAAAGAATAGTAGATCTGTAAAGCATAAAGGTAAGTTCAGAGACTACCTCATCATTCCATCAAATGAAAAGAAAAAGAAAAGAAAAAGGAGACCACTGGCATTATTGCATAGTATTTTTGCTTTTTTTTCAGAAGGGAAAAACTAATGGTGCTGCACAGAGATTAGTTGCAGAGCAATAATACTTTGCTCAAAACAAAATAATTGTAACGATTTTGATGGCAAACAATCTTGAACAATTGTTTTATGTATAAAGAATACATTGTTTTCTCCAAATCCATACAAACTTCATTGATCGATTGATTTGAGTTTACTAGTTGCCCAATTCCAAAGGACTCTTCCATTGCTTGATCTTCAAACCCTCGATCATGGAAGTTCATTAGATGACACTGGGCCAGTTAATCTCTCTCGATGCAATGTAAGGATACTGCGATAGTGGGAAAACAGAAGGAGCAAGGGATATGTACCCTGCCTTGAGTTTCTGAACACATGGTAGGACGTAAATCTAACAAATAAATAAAGAATATATGCTGGAGATAAGGCCTGTACTCCAATAACTCTAAAAGTAGATAGTAAACTGAAGTTCTACAGCTCAGAGACAATATATTCCTGAATAGCAATTTTAGGCTCAGTGGTCAAAGAGGACAGTTGCTTCAGTGTACTTTGGTGGGCTGTAGCTGAGAAGTAAGATGGATCTGTAGAGTGGTCCATCATTGCTCCTCTTGTATGTCTCTTGTATATAAGTACAATTCATATTGTTAGAGTTAAGTGTGTGTACATCTCTGCATGTACATACATGGATGCACATATTTATTTATTTATGGCTGCCCATCTTAAGAAACCAACACTAAATGGCCCCCAAACCAAACTTCATAAAAACAATATATGGGTGTATCTACCTGGCTAGCAATTCTCTCTGTTTGCTATGTTGAGTTACAAGCTGTTCAGAATAGTTCCACATTTTCTAAATACTGCCATCACCCTTTCCTTTTATGGCTACAACCATTTCTAAATTTACAAAGCACTTTGCAAGGTGGACTTTCTAAATGTACAGGTCCATCTCCCTCTGGGACCACATTAGGAACACAGAATGTACTCCTGGTCACTACTGGAATGGAAGTGCCTTTTAATCCTGCTTGTTTCCCTCCTTCAAGCCTAGTCTAAACAGACATCTTAAGAAAGAGACTGCTTAATTGCCAAGACAACTTGTGATAACACTATTCCCCCCCCCCCCCCTTTCCAACTTAAACCCCCCAAAATGGTCCCGGGAGGCTGATTCCAGGACCGGAGCAGCCCCTAATGAACACTCAGGGAATTAGAAGTCACTGATAAGGCCCTGCCTTTTATAGTTTTAATTTCATAGCAATAGTCACAGCTTCCTGATAAGGAAAGCATACATTGGATTGCACTGCACTCCCTCTTTCATAGCTTAGAGGCCTTGGGTGAGTTGGCATCCATCAAAATGCTTTTTGCAATTTACATGAATACGCTGATGCCTGGTGATAAGGAAAAGTGTAAGTCAACAGAGTTGTGGCTGTAATTGGGTGTTACCTGTTTAGATATTCTGGGCTGTTATCTCAGGATCATTTCACTGGCTCTGTTGAACTTCAGCTTCACCCTTGCTAGGGTTGAAAAGCTTTGCAACCTGTGTACCATTCCAGCTCCCTGTAAAGGGCACTTGGCAGTCTTCATACAGCATTCCGTGCCTCAGGCATTTCCTGGAATTCTCCGAGTGGCATTCCCAGGGGCCAACTGGGGATGGCTCTTATAGATTTATGGAATCCCAAAGTTAAAGGAGGCCTTTTAAGGCCATCCAGTTGACTCAGGGACTCAATGCAAAAATGTTTCAGAATTCAAGTCTCTTAAAGAGGGCTATACACAAACCCTCCTATTGGGAGAAAGCTTGTCAACTGCTCTTATTCTCAGGAGGTATATCCTAAAGTTGGTTTTCTTGGACCTTAAATCTGTTTGACTTAGTTTTGCCCTGTTGGGCAGTAGTGAGAGAGAAAAATTGCCTATTACTTAAGAGCCATTCAGGTACAAGTAGTCCTTGACTTATGACCACAACTGAGCCCAAAATTTGTGTTGCTAAGCAAGATAGTTATTTGCCCCATTTTACACCCTTTTCTTGCCACAGTTGTTAAGTGAATCATTGCAGTTGTTAAGTGCAATCAGGCTTCCCCATTGACTTTGCTTGTCTGAAGTTGGCAAAAGTTGGCTGAAGTTGGCAATTCTGGGACACTGCATTAGTCATATATATGAGTCAGTTGCCAAGCATCTGAATTTTGATCATGTGACCATGGGGATGCTCCGAACTTATGATTCCAAAATGGTCATAAGTCACTTTTTCAGTGTTATTGTAACTTTGAATGGTCACTAAGGAACAGTTGTAAGTTGAGGACTACTTGTATTTGTCATTATTATTATTTTTTATTGAGTTTCATGTTTAATGAATATGAGCATCGGTGGGGATGCTCCAGACTTATGACCTTATGAGGATGGGCACCACGAGTCCAAAAGCTCGGAAGACTATATCTCTGGTTTGGGTGACTGACCCAGTTTGGTTCCTGCATTATAATATTCATCTGAATGTATGAGCTGTCCAACTCCAATGATTCTGGGTAGGGTATGATAGTAAGTGTTCACATCTGGCTCTGTAAATCTATTTACAGAGCCGAGGTGGCGCAGTCGTTAGAGTGCAGTACTGTAGCTACTTCAACTGACTGCTAGTTCAGCAGATCAGCGGATCAAATCTCACCGGCTCAAGGTGAGCTTCCATCCTTCCAAGGTGGGTAAAATGAGGACCCAGATTGTTGGGGGCAATATGCTATTTAGTATATTGTCTTTTGTGTAAGCCGCCCAGAGTCTTCAGAGAGTGGGCGGCATAGAAATATGAATACTAATACTAATACTAATACTAATACTAATATTACATATTCAATAATTTGTCAACAGTTTTACTATTTGTTTCAGCTATAAAAAGAATATTTGAACACAAAAGGTGATACTAGAGGTGACCCCTAGATCAATGTTTATTGATTTCTAGTTACTTGAATCACAATCAGGAATGGAAGGAAAACACTAAGTAGCCTAACCCAATGATTCAAATCCTGTACACTTCAGATTTGGGGTAACTATTCATTTACCACTAACAATGCTGCTAAGACTGAAGTGCAAAGCATCTGCAGATCTTTATTCCCTGTGTATTCCATAGTACGTTAGTAGTCTAATGATCTTTTTATGTATGTATGTATGTATGTCCTGCCTTTATTTTTACAAATAACTCAAAGCAGTGAATGTATCCAACACACCTCATCCTCCTATTTTTTCCCACAACAATCCTGTGAGATGATTTGGGCTTAGAGAAAGTGACTGGTCCAAGGTCAGCCAGGTGGCTTTTATAGCTAGGGAAGGACTAGAACTCAGTCTCCCACTTTCTAGCCTGGTGCCTAAACCACTAGGCCAAACTAGCAATCATCATCATCATCATCATCATCATCTGATTACAAAGCTAGACATGACCAAGTTGCTAAATTAATCCACTGGTCATTATGTACAAAATATGACTTACCTGTATCCAAAAAGTCATGGGCACAAAGCGGAAAAAGTTACTGAAAATGAGAAGGTGAAGCTCTTGGGGGACTTTCGAATACAGATGGATCACCATTTGGAAGACAACACACCAGACATCACGGTTGTCAAGGGCCGAATCGTACAGTTTGTTGATATCGCTGTACCAGGAGATGTTAGAGTCGAAGACAAAGAACTGGAAAAAAATCACAAAATATCGTGACCTGGCTATCAAAACTACAAGGCTATGGAAGAAACATGTAGCTGTGATACCCATTGTCATCGGGGCACTTGGTACCATGTCATGTCCAAGAATTTTACAAAACACATCAATAAATTGCAGCTTCCTGCAATAACACCAGCGGAACTGCAAAAAACTGAGCTACTCGGAACATCATAGATTTTAAGAAGATACTTGGTTGATACCTAGGACACTGGCAGCAACCCGTATCAACCATTAGCACCAGTCAATGGTATTTATGACACATCTTTAAATGTTCAATTGACTGAGTTTCATGTTTAATGAATAAAAGAAATGTTGATGATGATGATGATGATGATGATGATGATGATGATGGTGATATCCTCCATCATTGTGTTCAAATTATGTTGAAATGGCTAAAGAGAGAGTTTTTTAAAAAGGGTGAACTGGCAATACCTTGGACAAGAGACCTCTATTATGATTAGGTCTTTGCCTAATTACCTCTGCCAAGAGGTAATGTTCTCTGATATTGCCAAGGAACTTTCACATCAAGATTGGCAGGCAGAAAAGAGGTAATATGCAGACCCTCACTTCAACCTAGGCTGGGTGATCTGTTCCTGCAGAGGAGGTGGAATGCTACTAAGCATTCTTGGTACTAAGAAAAGATGAATTCTGATTGTCAGAGAAAATACTCTCTCTCCCCACTCCATTATGCTCCCAGTCTCTGCAGGGAAAATAACATTGTGTGAGAGATAGGGAGAAAATGTGCACAGTTTAACTCACCTAACAATTTTTCCCACTTCTGTGCCACTGAAAGATTCTATGGAGCCATTTAAAGGGCTACCCATCCCAAATGTTTTCCCATCTACAGGGTAAATGTTGCAGCCATCCTGAGAACTTCATTCAGCTGCATTAACAGAGGGATACAATTAAGATCAAGTGAGGTACCAATACCACTCTATAAAGCCCTACTAAGACCACACCTAGAATACTGCATCCAGTTTTGGTCACCACACTATAAAAAAGATGTTGAGACTCTAGAAAAAGTGCAAAGGGGAGCAACCAGGATGATTAGGGGACTGGAAGCTAAAACATAGGATAAACGGTTGCAGGAACTGGGCATGGCTAGTCTAGTGAAGAGAAGGACCAGGGGAGACATGATAGCCATCTTTCAATACTCAAAGGGCTGCCACAGAGAGGAGTGGGTCAAGCTCTTTTCCAAGGCACCCAAAGGCCAGACAAGGAATAATGGATGGAAACTAACTAAGGAGAGATTGAACCTAGAAATGAGGAGGAACTTTCTGACAGTGAGAACTATCAACCAATGGAACAGAAGTTGCCTTCAGAAGTTGTGGGAGCATCATTACTGGAGGCTTTCAGGAAGAGATTGGACTGCCATTTGTCAGAAATGGTGTAGGGTCTCCTGCTTGGGTGGGGGGTTGGACTAGATGACCTATAAGGTCCCTTCCAACTCTGTTAATCTAATCAAAACATTGGAAGATGGGAAAGGATCAAACTCATGATATCTCTTGTATGAAAAATGGAAAGTATTCTTATGCCAAACCATTCTTAGGACTACAGACACATTCTCTACTTTTATAATGAAACCATAAACATTTAAATTCAAAAAGCTTTAATAACTGATCCCCTCCATGGACTGCTACTGTTTTAATTTTGTGTTCTTGCTTTCTTTTGTATATTTATTCTTAAAAGTGCAGCTATAAACTTCTCTATTAAGTGGTACATTCCACTATAAACCCAGCCCTTATAAATTAGTTTTAAAAAAAAACACCTCTATTTTTAAAATCAGTGGAAGTTTCTTCTCCAGCCCTTCCTGTGTTGGACTATATAATTTTTCTACTTCCAAGGAGTTATTGTTTAATTTTACATGGGGTGGGGGGACTAAAAAAAAATAGTAAAAAAAGTTTCCCATCTATAGTCAATTTCAGTTCATTTTATCACCTTAGGACTCCATCTTTTCATTGTGATGCATGAGTTATTTAAGCCAAAAATGCTAAGGATAATTAAGGCGTAGGGTTCTACCACAGCTCCTTTTTTGTGGAAGTCATCCAAATACATTATCTCTGCTGCAAAATGCTTGCAGCCCAGACATCATTGCATTTCTTTCTTTCCTAGGGCAAGAGAAGTTAAAAATGAAAATGACCAGACCCTGATCTATAATTAAGCTAAGAGACTCAAACTGATTTGCAAAAAGTCAACGGCATCCTGTCCTCTCTGCAGCATTTTTATTAGAGTCTTACAATTTTTATTTCAGCTCTTATAATCCAGGGTGCCAGCAATTTACAGATAAAGACAATCGTATGTCTTGTAAAAGTTACGTGTTCTCTTCCCTGAGATTTGTCCGCACAGAGACAGACACATGATGGAATGACTGGATTGCATGCATAAGATGCCTAGGTTTATTTCAGGCAAATAAAAACTTAGGTTAGTAGAACTGGAGAAGAGCAAAGAGCAAATATTAAATAATATCGGCACAGAAAGGACATGCTTTTCAAAATATAGCTGAAGAAGATGCCATTCTTGTTGTTGTTGTCTACACCAGGGGCATGGCTTTGGAGGGGCATCATTACTCAGAAAGTAATATACGGGATCACAGGATCACAAATAGGTGGAACCAGGACAAATGTATTTTATATTTTAATTTAATAGTTAACCAGCTTACATGCACAAAATAATTTATTAATCAATTTAGTTAGTATTATTTAATACCGTTTCCCCCAAAATAAGACATCCCCTAGGCCAGTGATGGCTAACCTTTTTGCTGTCACATGCCAAAAGCGGGGGGAGTGTGGGGAGTCATGGGTACGTGTGCCCACATCCATAATTCAATGCACCCGGCCCTCCCGCGCATGAGCACGTGACCCTCCCACACTTCCCCCTGCTTTTGGCACATGATGGCACAGTGGGCCCGGTAGGCCTGTTTTTCCCCCTCCCCAGAGGCTTTCTAGGAGCCTGGGGAGGGCAAAAACAGCCTTCCCCATCCCCCCCAGAGGCCTTCCGGAGCCTGGAAATAGCCAGTTTCCCAACTTCCGGTGGGACCAGAAGGCCTGAAAATCAGTTGACTGGTGCGCACATGCGCACTGGAGCTGAGCTAGGGCAACACTCACGTGCCCACCAATATGGCTCTGCGTGCCACCTCTGGCACCCATGCCATAGGTTCGCCATCACGGCCCTAGGCCAAGTGCTTATTTCAGGGTTCAAAAAAATATAAGACAGGGTCTTGTTTTCGGGAAAACATGGTAATACAATTTATTTCATAAATTTACTCACCAATACATTTAAATAAGCAAATAAACAAATAAAATACTTTCTATGCTTGAAATAATTTCTCTCTCTTTTACATTAAAAATTACAGTTTGGTAGAAAATTTTGGAGAAACTCCAGGGATGCTGCCAACTTTATAATGGCCCCATCATAACCCAATAGACACAAATATGTTTCTATTCTTCAACATATCTGACAATCCAGAATTGCCATCCTTGTTTGTTTCAAATAGGTGCATGTAAGAAAACATTTTTAATGGAGTGTTGCCCACTAATCCAGCAACTTATTATTTTTATTATTCTTCAAAAAAGGACAGGGAAAGCTTTTGTTCAGTCCAACATTGCATCTTCCCATTCTGTATATACAAAAGGCCTCTGAAATATTGGGAACCTTTATAAGTAAGATTTATATACGCATTTCCAAAGACCGTAACATACGTGACATTTCATTGAAATAAATTACTACCTTGGAAAATTATTCAACAAATTTGTAGCTGCTAGATATGCTTACTAAAATGAAAAACTTGGTATATATCTGTAGTTGGTAATAGAGATTACCTCCTGGAGCCATGTTGTAAATGAAATTGACGGAATGGTGCTGCAATCCAGATATGAAAGAATTGAGCTCTTTGCATTGTTAGAACAGAACAAGGAGACGGGCTCCAAAATAGCCACTGTTGAGAATGATGGGAGTTGAAGTCTACGCATATAGAAATTAATGGGTTGGGGGAGGGCAGTGTAGAAGAATCCTTCTGAGGTATGTATTGAAACAGCAGTCTACATTGACTGAATTTTAAGATTTATTGTTTCAATGCCTCTGGAAGATAACAGGCTAAGGAAGCCAAGTTCAGGACCAATGGGAAGGAGAAAGGAAAGAGGCCAATATATCCTGGGCAGAAGATTGGCACTGGAACAGCACATTATCCTACCATTCATTACCTCCTGGTAATTCACACAGATCTCATCTAGCTTATTCCAGGAGCTTGCCATGGTTGTTCAGTCATCTTGAAGTTTCTGATAACTCCCTCTGCTACTTTCTTGCTATCTAATCTGTACAACCCTAACAATCAATTAGACAACTCTGGACTTTCTTCTCTTTTTTTGTTCTTAAGCTTCTAGGAGGGCACCAATCACTAACCACCGATAGAGATATCTCTGGATGGCTATTGACCATGGGTGGGGTTTCTTGTAATCAATTGTTTATCCTTTGTTTGGACTGTCTGAACAAGCAAAGGGTTACAGATGATAGGGTGGGTTCCACCCTCCCCCTGCACTGAGGATTTGCATTTAATTAAAAAAATGTTGCAACCCATCACTATAGAATGTGCAAATTGTCCTGTCTAGACAAAGAGACCACTGCAGAGGGGGAAAGTAATAAGACAAATTTGGCTGAAAGGCAGAGCTTTTGGACTTGCTCTTTCCAAGGCCATGCAGCTCAAGATCTCCTGAGGGAGACAAATATCGGGGTTGAAGAAAGATGAATGAACAACCAAAGGTGGGCATAGAGCAGCTGTAAGAAGAATTGGTTTGTTTCACGAGACCTACCGGTAGTAGTTTTGCTGCCATGTCTTTTCTATAACTACTGCAAGCCAGTGGTGAAATCCATTTTTTTTTACTACCGGTTCTGTGGGCGTGACTTGGTGGGCAGTGTAGCTTGGTGGGCGTGGCAGGGGAAGGATACTGCAAAATCTCCATTCCCACCCTACTCCTGGGGGAAGGATATTGCAAAATCTCCACCTCGGGCCAGCCAGAGGTGGCATTTGCTGGTTCTCCGAACTACTCAAAATTTCTGCTACCGATTCTCCAGAACCTGTCAGAAGCTGCTGGATTTCACCCCTGCTGCAGGCTATGATGATATCAGTGTCAGAATAACCAAAATCCAGGCTTATTGCCTCTTTCCGGCTTCAGAAGGATTGGGTGAAACTATGTCTATCTAAAAGGAAAATACAATCATTTATGCAAATAATGTACAGTAAAAACTTATGAAAGCTGCTGCAATTTCTTTTTAGATAAAACCACTATTGTAATCACAATAGTGATTTTTTTTTTACATGTTAGGTAGAACTGAGAACTGGCATCTAACTGAGCTAGCTACAATCAAATGTCACTGGTTGTTTTCCTTTCAAAGATAGCCAATAGAATTATGAATCTGAATATGTTTCCATAGGCTAGGTTGCAAAGCATATTTAGGCTATTATAAGCCACGGAAAGGAAATTTATGGCCCTCTAAATCTTACTAGGCTACAACTCCCAGCATTCTTCATTATTGATTGGTGTTACTGGGAGTTTTAGTTCAGCAACATCTAAAATGCCACTGATACCCTACTCCTTGATATATGGTAATTTGGGGAGGGAGGTTGCATATTTTCAGCTTAAAATAAAATGGAAGAAGTTGAAATCATTTAGGATTTCATTTAGGAATCAAGAGTTATCTTTAAAATCCTGAATGTAACTAATATAGTGCTTCAGAATACAAAAGTATGTTTGTATGTTGGTTTTTGTATTTATTATTTATTAAATAAATTTATATAGCTGCCCAACTCATATATAGGTGACTCCAGGCATCTTATATTACACACACAGTAGAATCTACACCAAGTGGTACATAACAATTTTGGCACCCTTTCCTTCATCATTCATTTTAGCTGTAAAATACCAAGAGGCTTTCACTACATTTGTAATTCATTTTTCAATAAAATATATATCCATTGTATGCCAAGATCAGTTTGCATCATCTTGTAAATCCTCTTGCAAATCAGGAGCCAGATTTAAGTAAAAATGTTCTTTGCAAAAAGAAGCAGACATATTTATTGAATGGTAGCTTCAGCTGAATTTGCATTTCCCAAATATGGTCCGATAACTGGTCACCCATCTCTAAATCCAGCCTAGAAAAAGTGCCTGAAAAACATCCTGGTGCTTGGAAGAAGCAAAAGTCTGCATTCATGAAATACACTTAAAACTAGCTTTTGAATGAATCCATTTTCTGGATTCGCACAAGACTTTATTACTTTTATTATTACTAGATTTGAACCATAAACTAACTAAATGAAGTGGCATATGCACGAAGGCTTTTATCTCCAAAGGTTCAGTTCTATGATCTTCCATTCTACCGTAATAGGTTGTGATGTGCGTTCCAATGTTACACCAGCATCTTTACCAGGTATCTTCAAAGGTAAAGCAATTTGGTCAAAGGTAAAGCAATTTGGCAGCTCATCACAAACAGAGCCTTCCTGGCAAAACATCAGAATTCTAGGTAGCCAATGGCCTATTAGTATGGAAGCCCATAGAGCTGAACAAATAGAAGGAACTAAAGAGGACATCAATTCCAACCCACTGCATACTGCTTGATTCACATCATTCCACACAAATGACTATTCACAGTCTCTGTTTGAAAAACTCCTCAGCATTGGATAAATGTATGTAGAGCACGTTAAGCAACCAAGGTTAACGCTAACCAAGCTTAATATATTGTGCAAATATCTCAGCTCTTCAGCTAAGCTGATTAAGGGGGTTGTGTGTACAGCGCAGGCAAAGAAGTCTTCCTCGCAGATGAATTGCAACACAACAAATTCACCAGCAGAGCTAATGCAATTCTATGGTGCTCCAATCCAAATACTTCACCTTCCTTACCTTCCATTTCATGGTCACGCTGCCCTGTGATGGGATTATGCGGCCTGTCTTTCTATATGCACAAAGGAAGCCTTGCTCAATCTTTTGTAAGGCGCCCGGGGTCCCACCCTACACCAGCCCTGAGTCCAAACAAGGATTCCTACCGGCAGCAGCCAGGAACACTACTGGGAATAGAAGGACTGTGCAATCTCCATACTTTTGCATATTCCAAATTCCTGAAAAGCTGAGATCACCGGCAGAAGGTTGAGAAGACCCCAGTCACGATGCTCTCTTTGCTCTGCATTGTCTTTCCTCGCAGAGCCTTTTGTTTGTATTTGGGAAGGTAAAATAAAGAGGTCTAGATAGGTATGTGCCAATTTATTCCCCTGCCTACAACTTCCAACCAACTGGTTGGATTCACCCGTGGCCTTGGGAAGCGCAGAAGCGCGGCGTTCTTTCCTTTCCCAACCTGACGCCCTCAACACTGTTAGACATTGGTTCCTTTCTCCCCAACCCCCTTGTTAGTTGGGGATTGCAAGAGAAGGGCTACCGAAGGGCTTGGAAAGGCACCATGTTCACGGTTTCATTCTCAACTGACAACGTTCCCGACAGGGGTGTCTGTTGGACGGGTTCGGGTGGGGATTTCAGGCCCATCTGCTCTGCCCGTCGAGAAAGGAGCAGATCCGATCAAGCCGTGCCCGTTTCCTTTCCCTGCTCCTTCCTTCCCTCGCTGCTGTAATCTGCAGAGAAACAAGGGCTCGCACGGAGCGATCGGGGTCCGCCGGGTTCTGCCCTTACCCAGCGCCGGGGAGTCTACGCCCGAGCAGCAGAGACAGGCCGGCGGCGACCCTGCAGAGCTCCCTATCAGCGGACACCTCATTAATATCCCGGGAGGCGCAACGCTCCGGCGCAGCAGGGGAATCGGCGCAGCGAGGCGCCGTTTACACGGGGCGGAAGGACGTTGAAGCCAGTAAACAGGCGGCGAAAGAGCATCGGGGTCGGCTTCAGTGGGAAAAGGGATCTGGAATCTGTACGACCGCTCCGCACCGTGGATTGGAAGCAGTTGTCAGTGGAAAAGGGCGGCGCGAAGAGGTTCAGTCCGCCAAAGCTAAAATAGGCATAATCATTGAGATAAAATAATAATAATAATGCGAAGGGAATTGCTTTGTTGTAGGTTGCCAAAAGCTGTCTCTGGAGTGGGTGGTATATAAGTGAGATAAATAAATTACTGAAATGCATGCATACAGAACGATAAAAATAAAATGAAATATCAACCACCCTCTAATAATCACGTTCATTTGATTTTAAAGATTGTGGAATTCATAAAAGGTGCGTTCACGTTATCGCAGTCCTCGTGAATTTTCAATCCATATGGACTAAAAGTGGAACAACTTGTGTTGCTTTCAGAAAATAACTTAATGCTGAGTGATTGCATGACATGTGAGCAAAGCCAAAATAAGACAAACATGAGTCATTGTCCACCTCCAGGCTCCCTTCATCAGAAACCACTTAAGACACCAAGCACTGCCAAATGTATGGCCGCTATTTTATACTGGTTAAACACAGAGTATTTTTGATCAGAGTTGGGGAAAGAAGGTGAATTACTATAATCAGTCATGATTTGCAGATGTATGCACATATATACAAGATCCCAAGGTAAAATTTGCCCACCATGCAAAATAATTTGCTGAGTATGAATGGCTATGGGCACTAAGTAGACCAACGAGTTAATCATACTTTATTTTTTGCTCATAATACTGTTAACACAGATTTTATTTCTCATACCCGTAGTAAGCTTGAAAAGTGATTCTGGGGTGAGTGGTAGGAGAATGACAGCTGGCCGATAAGCAAACATTTGAGAACAAAATCAAGGTGCAAGAATTTTTTTTTTCTTATTTATTTGGTGCTCAATACGTGCATAGCCATTAGCAAACACTGCAGAGAACATAGGATTCTACCATCAGATCTCATATACAAAGGAGTCAAAAATAGAAAGCATTAAAACAACACACACACCCAACTTCCAACTTGCTTGTAGAACCCCTGCTCCCCACCTCCCACCCCCATTTCTAAATACCTGTGTAGTGCAATGGCCACTTCCTGCTTCCTCTTCAGCTGATGCTCACTTCCTGTTTCTTTCCCTCAGCCTTCTCCAAGAGCAAGGACAATACAGTGGGGAGAATGTAAGTCTTGGAAACCCAGCTTCCAAGACTTACACTACTACAAATTGCTAGTTTGTTTGTTTGTTTATTCTCTTTCTCATCTGTACCAATGACTCCCCAATTCCCCATGATTAACTGAAAAACAGGAAAGCACAGAGGAGGAGACCCAACGCTTGAAATGAAGCAGTGCACACACACCTAAAATCTGATCAGATCAAATTTAGCTCTCTTTTCTTCTACTAACAATATTAATTCTGTTGCACAGGAGTTACTGAAGAAAAACACTTGCTCTCCCATCTATTTGCAAAGGAAAGCATTGTCTTTGGAAGACTGTACTCCGCCCCTCCCCTTCCCTTGAAATAAGATAAATCAAGGTAGAAAGAATTCAGTGGTTATAACAACAGAGCTGGTATCCAATGTTTACTTTCATCTTCCTTCCCGGTTCCCCCCCCCTTTTTTTTTTTGTTGTGCCTAAATGATTATGATCCTGTTAAGTAGACATTCTTTTTTCAAAGATGACAATTATTTTCTCCTCCTTGATGAATACGCATGCAGGAATGTAGGAGCCCGGTCACATGTAAGATCTGAAGTTTAAAGCCTTCTCTAGAAAATGCTGCAAAGGCAGGTTTACTAATAATCTATTTCAACTATTATTTGAAGCTACCAGCACCCTAAAGTGACCTGCCTATATTCTAGGATCCCTTGCTTCTTTATGCAAAATTTGGATGTGGATTTATCTTTGTTTAGAAAATGCCTACTCAGACTTGCTAGGAAGACCCATTAGCAGTATTAATTGATTGTAGCAAAGCTATCTGAATCCTAAGGGCGTGCCTTTGATCTTCTCTCCAGAAAAATGTATTTTTCTTTTGGAGGAGACTTATGTTTTCTGGAGAGGAAAGGATCAAAGGAACACATTTAGAATACAGATGGCTTGAATAGTCCCAGCGTTTAAATGCCGAGGCCATGCTAAACTCACTTAAATATTTCTCCACTGAGGTCAGGGGCTCTGTTGGTTGGCCAGAATTAAATATCTGAGTAGAACATATATCAGATGTTCCGAAGCCTTGAAAGATTAGCACAGCTTTCCAAAGCTGGAGCCCTCCAGATACGTTCGACTACATTCCCTATACTCTTTAGAAAGAATGTGCCAGACCCAGACTGGGGAATCTGAACTAGATGTTACAATGGACTCTGATTATATGCAAGGACATAATAAACTTTCAAATTTCATAGAGTTATTCAATAAGTCTGGGAATTAGTCGGTCTTTTGCATATATTTTTTCTTGATCTAATTGGTCATTCGACCAAGCCTTCTATCGTTATGAATGAAGTACAAAGTTCCGTATCCTACTGTACTCAGTTTGGAAGATAAATTTACCTATTGCCCATTCTTTTCTCAAACTTAATAAATGCATGTGGAAAATAATAAATAAGTGTGGAAAACCTAGCTTACGTTTGCAAACTTTGTTCCGCAATGAGGAATAGAAACTTAACAGAGGAACTAGCTCAGAATGAATCAGACAATATTGATTAGTTACAATAATACAGAATCCTATTTTTCCTCCCGCGACTTTGCGGCAAACTGAGATAGCTGCTTCCCCACTTTACAATTTATGATTCAGTGAGGTGAATTTGTGTAATTCTTGAAAATCATTTTCTGTTCTTCACACTGAACTGAAAATGTTCCATGAAAATGCACTGATTTTGCTCCAGTATAATCAACCGTAAAAAATAAAAATCTTCCTTTAGCTCTTCTGTAATTTAATTTTCGCAATGGGATAACTGACTTCCTCAAGTGGTGGATCACAAATCTCATCATTCTGATCAGCCTGGCTAGAGGTGACAGTGTTCATTTTCCAACACATCTGGAGGACATCAAGATTGTTCTGGAGGCTCATCTTCATCCCTTCCTGTCATATTTTAAACAAGGTCAAAGCCTACCAGTATCATTTCTGTAATTTCCTCTGCCATATCAGTGGATCCATATGGTCAGGTATGTGAAGCTGGCTGTCTCCATTCTAAAAAATGGTCTAGGCTCCCTGTTATATGAGAAGAGGCATTTTCCCCCACACCCATTTGAATTCAGACTCCCAAACTATTCGAATCAATTGCCTTTATTTTTATGGCTAGCCTGGAAATGTTTCTCAGCCTTGAACTAAGAAGTTCTGGCAGTCCTGGAAAGAGCTGGAAGATACAATTCCACACACACATGTCCTTGAAATGATCTCTCCTGCTCTTAGCAACAGAGGGGTTAGATTTTTCAGAAAAGAAAAGGCAAGCACAGCAGAAGGAGAGGAAGAAAATAGAAGTGGGAGGAAAGGTGGAAGAAAAGCCAGAGAAAGAAAAATGAAAGAAAAGGTAGGAAACTATATCACCAATGTGCATTGAAAAAGAAGACGGGCAGAATGGGTTTAGGGATATATATTTCCTGTACTGAACACTGGGAGAACTATAAATAAAATGAAGCCACCTATATAATGCGGAAGAAAAAGAAACTAAACAGGGTTAGAGGTTTTTTTAACTATTCTAAATGAAAGGTGCAGAAGGAGTTGCATATGAGTCTGGCTTGATTCCATCAATACAGACTCGGATGAAGTTGAATCCCGGGCGACTCCCGCAGATGGTCGAGGCTTTCTTTTTTCAATATATAGGGAGAAAATATCATCCATCTGTTTTTCTACTAAGCTAAGCAGTTTTGAATGTGGCTCCATTGACTCAAATATGATTGTTCTTCAGCAAAACATGATTCAAAAGTTGTATTCATTTGTTCATGATTGGAGTTTGGGGATACTTTGGTGGATGAACCCGATCTAGTTTCTGATGAACTTGGCTAATCCAAAACAGTGAACATAAGGATACATTTAGAATAAAAGGATGGCTGAAGAAATGACCCATTTCATTCTTCCTGCTGTCTGTTTAGGTAGATTTTTCTGCAATACCTCACTGCAATCAGCAGACATATTGAAGCCCAACAGCATGCTTAGCACAAGTGTATTTGAACATCTAGTTTATATTTTTAGAGGATTTGAATTTAAACTTTTCATCATTTGATACTGATTTCCCTCCTCCTTCCCACGTCAGGGCAGACTGCACGTTCAGGTTGCTATCTTATATGCTTACCTGGGAGTAAGTGTCCCAGTGCTTAGTAGGATTTCTGACTAGTAGCATCCTAAATTACTCTCTTGGGAGTCAATAGATCTCGCTATTAACCTAAAATGTCTTGCATCCACAGCAACACATTTACTGCTGCAGCCAGCTAATAAAGAACTATAATTTACATGAAAATTAATGAGTTGTGCTATTCAACAAAGCTGTAAGCTATTCACCAGTATGATGAATGGAAGGTTTTAGTTGTTTTATTATTGAAATGTTGTCTTTGTAAAGAACTTCTGTTTGAAAAGAGGTGTATAAACCCAGTGAAGAAATAGAAACTAATAAAAGAAGACCAACAAGGAGAGTAGATCGCAATGCCTACTTGGTCTTTTGGGCTAAGAAAATATCGGCAAACAGTACAAATTTATCTTCTGTGCCCTAAAATTGGTCAGGCATTGTCTTTAATGGGGTTTGTTGTTAGATAACTATGGAAGTGATGGAGCTTTAAGTTTGGTCCTTGTTAACTTGAAACCAGTGAACAGAAACTCTAGGGAAGAAAAGCATCCATCTAAATCTCTCCCTTTCTTTATAAGGTGGTGGTAGTGGAAACTCACCAATAGAAAAAAAAGGGGGGGGAGATAGTCAAACATGCAACAGTTTCTACAACAACTAGTTCAGAAAACACCTCTTTTTATTTATTATAGCTAAAGACAACACTTTTTTACACCCCATGCTAAGTTTTTCATCACGGAAGGGAACTTTTTGATCATGGAAGGGATGATTAATAAAACTAAATCAATAAGGTGGAAGTCAGGGGAGATTGCTGTGGGATCTCCATTGACTCTCTTTTTATAGTCAGGCGCAGCTCATTCTGGCTGGGTGTAAATGGTGCTGCAGGGAACTGTGCAAGTGCAGGATGGCTGGAGGCTTGGTTGCACTATCTAAGCATTACTCCGCACAACTCAAACCTAAATCTTCTCCAGATCAGATCTTCTGGAGGATTTAGAGTAATGGTTCCCAACCTGGGGCCCACACCCTACAGGGGGGTTGATTTTTAATGGGGGCAATTGGAACTTTGTTTAAACGAAGTTAATGATCTTTTAGGCTTCCTCCGCATGAGGAGTCACTTTTTGAATAGTAAGAATTATATGTGGGGAGGGGAGATCAGGATTTTAGAGATACTTAGGTGGGGCATGGCCAAAAAAAGATTGGGAACCACTGATTTAGAGTAAAGTAAAGCCTCTGACTTTACTAATGACTAGTGAAGTCTGGCTTACTCTGACTAGTAAAGCCTTCGCTTCTTCACCCGTAAGCCCACATTGACCCCCCCCCCTGCGTGACCTTTAATGTAGTCTGGGGGCCACTAGGAATTCACCACCTAATTCTGACTTGCAATTAAGTCCCGTGGAGGGCAAGCGGCTTCGCTTCCGATTCTGATGGGCAGCTATTCAAAGGAAGCAGGGCGGCTCTGAGTGAAGAGAGGCAGAAACCACCGACCATCCGAGCCCGATCCTATACTTGCTTATTAGACGATAGCAAGCCTTGAGGCGGGGTGGGGGGGGGGATGTCAGGGAGAGCGGGGAGAAGGAGCCAAGGCGATCTCCGCTTGAGCGAGCCTTGTCTCCGGCTTTAGATTTTGGAAAGGAGTAACAGAATATTTCCCTTTATAACTGAGCGGGCGCTTTTTGGAAGTTGGCTTTCAATATCACCTGATCGGAAGTCTCCCCACTCTCTTTTCCTTACCCTTCGAACAGGAAATCGGTTTCGCTCCGAAAGGCGTTTTTGATGGACTTTACTTCTCTTTCTCCTTCTCGAGTAAATATGTTGGTGATTTGCAATGTTCCTTCTACGCCAACTGTCTTGCCCAGTTCCTCTTGTGCGCGGAATAATATTGATACCGCTCTTCTGCTTGTTGCCTGTTTAAAGGCAACAAGACTCGTTAAAGCATCCGAAACGTTAATGTCGGTTAAATTGTGTCAACAAGCCGGGAGCGGAGAGAATCCGGAGCAGCGGAAGAGGCCTAAAGCAATCCTGGATTTGAATGGCGGGGCCGCCCTGCCTTTTCATATTTATATAGAATGTATTTTATTATATATAAAGGAAAAGGGATGAAACGTAGCTTTAACTGTATACATTGCATCCTTTTTTTTTCCCTAAGAGAACCACCCCCCCCCCCCCCCCGGTAATAAATCTTCTCCCTGTTGATCCCGGAGGGAGGGACATCAATTCGCTTTTAAGATTGCGCGCGTCTTGGCTTGGGAAGAAACCGAGTTCCCGCGGCTGTTTCCAGCCGGTCCGGCTTCCCAAATAAAACGGGCAAGCGGTCTTTCCCGCGTCCTCAACAGCCTCCTCTGTTTCCTTGGAAGGCAGACCCAGAGAACTCTGGTAGACACCCACCAAATGAGGAGTTTCGCTTTCTTTCTTTCTTTCTTTCTTTCTTTCTTTCTTTCTTTCTTTCTTTCTTTCT